>JAJKFI010000105.1:79526-95859 GCA_029204185.1 Lerista edwardsae | reverse complement strand
GCTGCACTTAAACGCCGCCTGCGAGCGGCAAAGACTTCACCGGCTTTCTTAGCCGGCAGACTGAACCTTTGTACCTTTCTCACTTTCGCTACAATAAAGAGGCTTTGTTATGGAAATGTGGAGATTGCTTCAGTCCTTCGCACCGGAGCGCTAAGGCAAGCGCTGGAATGGGTCTCCAAGCCCCCAACTCTGCTGCTATTTACACAAATACACAACACTGTTTGCACATCCCTAGAAGTAAGTTCCACTGAACTCACTAGGGCATGCTTCTGAGAAGGCATGCATAGAATTGTGCTGTAGGGTTAGGGATCTGCACAAAACTTTCTGCATCTCATTTTAAGGCTGTTAAAAACTGCAGCACTTGGAGCAGTTGCTTCATGTCCTGTTCTGTGTCCTCCTCTCTTGTCCCAGGTTTTGTTTAACATGCAGCCTGGAGAAGCATAAGCTTGCTTACAATGTTCTGATTTATTTGTTTTAGTTTTTTGTTAAATTGGCCCTAATGAAAGATGTAATCTACTTTAGATTTTGGATTAAATCCAAATACTTTTTTTGTGGTTTCATATTGCCAAAGTATTTCAATTGGCATTAAAAAGAGACAATTTACGTTTTGTTTCAGTGCTCCTTTTTCCTGTCTTGGATGTCTTCAAAACATCTCAACTGTCACCTTTGTCTGTACTGTACAAGTGCTATTAATTTGCAGGATCATGGATTGTTCAGGGAAGGAGAGGGATTGGCACAATTCCCATCCCCCAAGAAGGGATGTGCATTTGTATGGCACTGATGCTATCTGCTATCCTTTATAGCAAAAAACAATGTGTAGGTGCTAGACTTCACCCATTCAGATGGGAAGCGAATTGGGTGGGATCACAGGCAGTTTCCTTTACCAATTATCAAATCAGCAAGGAAGCTGGGCTGCTCCTTCAAATACCGAAAGGATAGCAAGTACATTATGAACTGTGCCCAGAAGACACATGTAGCCCTGACCTCAATTCCTTGCTCTGCTTTTACTCCAATGGCAAACCAGGGTCAGCCCATTAACAACTCTTTAAAAAAAAAAAAAGCAAGCGGAGAGGGGTTTTAGTTTTATTCAGTTTTATTCTCACTGAGAATCAACATAGCTTTGTTCAAAGCTAACCTGCTATTTTTAGTAGATGAGTTCTCAATATTCATTATGTTGAGAGTGCCCTGTGGGCATTCCTGGTGATTCAGAGAAGGTCTTCAATCAAGTGCCCTTGAATTGTATGCTCAGTGTTTCAGAAATTCTCTGCCTCAGGGAGCCAAATTTGTTATCTTGAACTTATTTATAGAGACTTGAGGGTTGCATTACTTACAAATGGAAGCTTCCCTGAATATTTTATCTTTGAAAGAGGCACAAGCTGGGATTGCCTGCCATCTTTGTTAGTTGAATCTTGCAGAGTTTTTTGATCAAACAAATGTTCTGTGGGAGTTAGAAAGACGCACTGGCCTTTGTAGGTGATCTGTTGTTTCTATCCCAAAGACTTCTCTTTCATTTTAATTCTGGGGATCCGTCATGTGCTGAACAATGACTATTCTAAGTCAATATTATTTAATTGATACTATAATAGTATACTATAAAATTTGATGTAATTTTGGTGACATTATTTTTCTCTGTCATCTGTATAGAAACATCAAGTGTTATCAGTCATTTCTTTCAAGTGTCATCCTTCTAGTGTTTGGCAGGTATTATGATTGACATATGGAAATCCTTGCTAGAACTCAACTTTGCCTGTGAATGCAATGTTTGGAGACAACTTCAACTCACTCAGCTATTCTGAAAGCCTTTGACTTAGCTCTTGCCTTATCTTTAAGATAACCAAAACAAAACCTAAGTATCTATAACTGCTTTTGTTTTCATTGCTTATTTAGCAATGAAATTTGCTCACCGTATTCATGGCAAATGTCACTGTCTACTGAGTACCCCTAAAATTCTGTGCCTCCTCTTAACATTACAGTGAATAGGAAGCGAAAAAAATTTGGAAAATGGTTTATACGATTCTACAAGAAATTTTATTTTTTGATAAGATAGATTTTAAACCAGTTATTCCTATTAAATATGATGAGTAATATACAAGATAAGCAAATGAAATATATTATAATACATGTCAATACCGCAGCAAGGCTTAAGTATGCTCAGAATTGGAAAAGTGAAGAAACTCCCAACGTTGATCAATTAATAAAGAAAATATATGATATTGTTGAGATGGATGTATTGACAGAAAGACTGAAGGATGGAGATGTAACTAAGATACAAAAACTGTGGATACAGTTTTATGAATGGATAAGTAAAAGAATATAAAATGTAGACCTTGAAGATATATTAATATTCAGATTGTAGAAATTAGATTAAAATTATATTTGAATTTAGAAATATTAAGTTTTGTATGCATTGTGGATTGAAGATATTTAGATGAGAATAGATTGTCTGCAAACAGGAACGAAATGATGAGGAGGTAATTGCCATAATCAATGTGTACCTCTTGTGTGAACCTATGTATCCCTTTCTATGGTCTTTGTTTTACCCTTACCCATATCTATATAATAATAAAAAAATAAAAATAAAAAAACATTATAGTGAATAGGGAAGCCAATTCCAGGAGCTCTGACATGCGTGCACATGTGGAAGATTTCAGGAAACAAGCAAGCCATGTGGGGGAATGTGCTTAATCCTTTCCTGCCCCTCTGTTTTCTCTCTCTCCCTCATCCCAGCCATTTTTATACTTGCCAGGCAATCTAGGCATGGAGTTAGGTTAGAAGTGAAGCAAGCAAAGATCATAGAGGAAAAGTTGTGTAGTGTGTGGCAGTATGTGCACATGTCCACCCACCACAACACTCTTAGAAATGTTCACCCTACACAGGCACTATGAAAGCAAATGTGGGATTTGAAATTGTTGCCAAATTTCTAGTTCCATCTGGACTCAACAGCATTAGAAATTATTCTAATTAGCATTAGAAAACGTTGGAAAGACAGATGTGTGAAGATTGTAAGGAACACTGAAGTGTTGCTTGAGAGTTGAGCATACGGACTCACCAGTCCTATAACAGTCAAGACTGTGAGGTTAATGGAAGTGCATGGTGAGGAGGGTGAAAGTTCATTTATGGTGACCCTTTGCATGCTCTGAGCCCTGTGTCCTTTTTTGATTGGTGTTTTCTCTCAACTCTGAGAGCTGCATCACAAAATGATGTTTCAAACAAATCACGTTTAACTCGGAAGAGGCCTTGTTAAGTGCTAATTTAATAAAGTTGCTGGTATAAGATCAGGGCAGTCAGGGAGAGTAACAAGCATCAAGAGAGTAGCAAGCATAATTAATGTATTTACAAATTGGATAAGAAAGTGGATATTTGTTAAATAGTCCATTGTTACATCACTAGACTTGCAGTAGTACAGTAGTGCAGCGATTGATGGCCTGAGTGGTTTTTAGCACACAAATGTATATGTGTGATAGTGTATATAAACATCCAACTAACCCATTAGAGGTTTTTGCTTAAGTGTTGTGTGTTTTTCCATCCATCTGGGAGTTCCTTGGTGCAAGGTAGCAGTACTTGCCTGAATGTTCAGGTGTATAATCTTCCCAACCCAACTAGGGTTCAGTGCACACAAAGGTGCAGGGCTGGCCCATCCACAAGGCCAACTTAAGTGGTCAACTCAGGCAACATACTGACCGGGGTACCCACCTCTATCCATTTACTTGTCTCCACTGATCCTCCCCATTCCCTCAGAAAAGGAAGAGGGAGATAGGGTAGAAGTGCAATGGGCTAGAATGTTGGAGGAGTAGAAGGTGGTACCATACAGGCTTATGAGGAAAGCATTTGACAGTTTACTCAACATCTGCAACCACTTTGCAATGACCTCAACAAAAAGCAGATCCATTTCCTTATTGTCTTGCCTAGGAGATCCATTTGAAATATGAAGCAGCTGGAGATTAGTCTCAGCCCCGATGGCCAACCACTATCCATTGAATGGGCCCATTCACCCTTGCTCCCATGCCCATATCAGGAGATTCTGTGTCATGTCCTACCAAATTCCCACCTGAGAGGTGAAGGTGTGTCCCTCCTATGTTATCTCAGGTCAACATGAGATCTTTTCTTCCTACAGTTACATAGAAATGACACCAGAGTTCATGAATGGGATGTGTGAAGGTTTCCTGCTGAGCAATGCTTCAGCTTCCTCACAATGCCCAGAGTTATAAAATTTAAACTCTCGATGACTGTGGGTGGTAAAGCCTGAAACAGCTCTGCAAAAGCAGTTGGGGGAAATAATTTTCAATATGATTGTATTTCATGAAAATGATCTAATTGGCGGTGCAGTTGTCAGATCTCTTTGGCCTGGAAAGCAAGCATTACAGATTATCCTGACAAGCTCCTAAGAACTAGACAGTCCTGCCTTACTGGAATAGTTTATCTAAACGAACATAACTTGCATAACAGTTGCCTGAACATGGCATGCACTAGGACACAGCTGGTGAACAAGGTATTCTGTTTCTCTGGAACAACATGTGCCACTTCTGAAGAGGTTCTTAGGGTGCTTTCAAGGTAGTTTGTTGTGCAACCCCATTTGCTAAGAAATGAGTTCTAAAATGTTCTGGACACATTTTAAAATGTATGTTGGATCAGGGATGAGCACTGTCTACAGTACTGAAAACCATATTTTCTTCTCTGTGAGATGAGATCTTCTCTCAGCAGTCATAAGAAATGTGTATATACTTACGTTTAGCTTTAGTAAAATAATTTCTAAGCACTTCACACTTATTCAGAAGACAGGCCTTGCCTAAAGGATTACAGTCTAAAATGTTAGAAAAGCGGAATGGGATCCAAAAGTTTGGATATGGGTTTTAAACAAACATTTGAGCTCTTCAGATTCCAGCAGAGAAGATTTAAGTACTGATTTCAGATGACGACTCTTAATGCCTGTACTAACATGAATTGTAGTTCTTCAGGGAGTCTTTCTTCTCTAGCTTTGCCTTAATCACATTGAACTTCTGTGTTCTCATTGTAAAACTCATTTTCATTCCATGTTTTTTCCTGTATGATTAAATGTAATTCCAGTGAAACAGTGGAATAAGGGCCCAATCCTATCCAACTTTCTAGCACTGATGGAGCCACAATGAAGTACTAAGGTAACAATATTTCAGTGGAGTCCTGAGGAACAAATATCTAGAAAAGACCTCCATGACTGCCTTCCCACCGCAGGATTCAGTATGCATTCTGTTGGCACAGTTGCACTGGCTCTGGAAAGTTGGATAGGACCTGGCCCTAAGATTTTGGATGCAACTCTGGAGCAAGGGAAGAAGACATACCAGGCAAATTCATCTGAAGTGAGCTCTTTGGTGTATCTAGTTGCATCACTAGTCCCATCTACCACCAGCTCTCTGGAGCCCCCACTAATGGATGCTTTCCCATCACATACTAGCGGATCCTTTTCACTAGAGGTGTTGGAGATTGGACCTTTTGCATGCAAAGCATGTGCTCTGCTAAGATCTAAGAGTTGTATTTTTCATTTTTCATGCATCATCTTTCTTAAGTATCTTATCGATTTTTAAGAATTATGTTTAGCTCCTCTAGCAATGTGCAAGAATTTGCAGAAAATGCTAGTTTTTCTCAAATAACTTTGTCCCTGAGAGAAATTAAGACTTTAAATGGAAACATTAGTGGGTTAGAATTTCCTGATAAATCAATCAATCAAAAAGTATTTATATACCACTTTTCAACATGAAGTTCACAAAGCGGTTTTCAGGCAAAATTAAGCTAATAGTCCTATCATTAGTTAATCATTGTCCTTACAATTTATTTTTCAGAACTGAAACAGAGTGTGTATCATTCAGTACAGTACTTGATATTATGAGTGAGACTGATGGCATTTGTAGGATCAAGGTTTATCCAAGGTAGTTTGCGTTATACTGTTTTATTCTTGTACCATGTTTGTATAATGGTACTGACAATTTCTGCTCTGATTGAGGAAAAAGGAGATCTGTGCAGGGAAGAAAGATATTGTAAATGTACTGCTTCCTGGCTCAATTTACTATACAATTGCATAGTAAATTGGATGCATATTCACATTGATTTCGGGCACAACATATCTTGCATGAATACCATTCTTACATGTAGCACAACCTGGAATCGGAATCCTGGAGTTTCTGCTTCTGAAATCAGTGCTTCAGCTGATGTTAGTGAAGATAACATTTCACTCCCTCAGCTTGTAACAAAACAAAACAGATGGTAAAGCTACTTCTTGTACAATTGCTGCTTGCAAGGAAGAAAATATTTCAGTAACAATCAATACTTGCAAAGAATTGTTCAAGTGTTGGCAAATTTGCACCAAACAATGCACTTGACTACTTTCAGTGTCCAGAAATTCTGTATCCAATTTCAGACTAATTCAGAAGCTTGCTCTAACAGTATTACTTTAGACAGCTGCTCATTGTAAGCCTTAGCCTCTTCAGTGCAGAATGATGCTGGTGTGTGAGACACAGAAGGATGAAATGGAGGCAAAGGTAACTGTGCATGAAATTGTAGTAGCAGAAGAAATTGCCCACATTTTGCAGTGGCTGAAAATAGCTGCACTTAAGAGTACTGTATCCTATATCATCTGATTGTATCAAAGAAGTATGTGTCCTTAATTATAGGTAAATATGATTGCTAGGAGGAGCAGGTTATGGATTTTAGTGCCCTTCCATTTAAAAATGTTTGGTTCCCCCTGCTCTGAACATTCCACTTGAAACCATTTTTGCAGAGCTATTAGATAGTGTTGGCAGCAGCAACTATTGTTGACTAAATGTTCATACTCTAAAAATGGTAGGCTTTACACTGGAAAGTGTTGTTAAATATATACAGAGACGTTTTTCCCCAAATTGTCTTTTATCTTAGAGCAGATTAGCATGCCTGTTGTCTCTTACGACCTTGTCTGCATGTGAGGAGAGGGCTTGGGAGGTGAAGAACAGGGCTTCTCTTCCAGTGGTGCACTCACCCCCTCTAGAACCAAAAAGCAAGCATGTAATGAGGAGTGCAGTGTTTCATTTTTAGTCATGTTCACACACAACCTTGCAAGCACACTTGCCTGATTTGCAGAAAAAAAATTGTACACGCGTGTAGACATTTGCTAGACTCTCCCTGGAGAGTCTCCCAAAAATTAGCTCGCAGCCCACTTGTGGGTCCTCACCCACGGTTTGGGAAATACTTCTCTACATAATGGCAACCATATTTAAGGAAACTCAGCACAACTAAGGGCATTATCCAAGGCGCCCGTAGGGCCGACACAAGCTGTTTGTGTCAGCCCTGCCCGGTTGCGGAAGTGTCATAAGGCTTTTTTGTGCCAGCGCTGCTGCCGTGGGGCCAACACAGGCAGTGACGACGGCCCCGCAGAAGCTGCCGGTACACCACTTATGCTCCAGCTGAGTTTGGTTGGCACAGGGCCATTAGGCCACATCCAACCCCTGTCCGCGGCCAGTGCAGACCTGATTTGGGCCAGGTGGGTGGATCTGCGCCTACTATATAGTGGGCACAGATCCAAGTAGCCCATAGGCGCAGCTGGAGCCTACCCTGGGGCAAGGGGACAAGCGTGCCCTTACGCTGTGGAGGCTCCAGGCTGTGCACAAGTTGTGCTGGATAGACACAGGCCCATGGGCGTGGGCTGTTCCAGTGCAGTTTAGGGTTACGCCATAAAAAAGGAACACTTCACTCCTCACAACATCTAGAAAGAGCCTCCACTTTCCTTCTATCTTTTCCACTAAAAAATATACTCAAGCAATATAAATATAAAAGGTCCAGTGCAAACCATTGTTCTTGTTTTTTTCTTAATGCGTGTTAAGAAATGTGGGACTTCAGCATGATATTGCTTTATGGTATAGTCTGAACTGATACAAGGGAGAAGGCTCAGTGATTGAGTACCTGCTTTGCACACAGAAAGTTAGTGGTTTAAAAAAGTGGGTATTATATAGGAAGTACTTGAGCCCACAGGTTGGAAGTCACTGCATCAGCACGAGACCAGGATCTCCAGCCCAATCATCAGTTTTAGCATCTTCGTAAAAATTGGGAAAGGGAAAACTAGCAAGAGAAATCTTATCTGTAAATGGTGTTTTTTGTTTGTTTTTTGGTACAGGTAGATGATCCCTTACCCAGCCATTCGAAATCCAGACTGTTCCAAAATCCAGACATTTTTGTCCAAGACTTTTTAAAAACATTCTGTAAAGTGAACACTAGGAATATATAGTGGGCACAGATCCACAGATCCTTGTGCTCATTTCCACGTACAGGCAGCAAGTGCTAATCTCTGCTCTGTCGTGTATGCCATGGTTGACAAAATGTCAAAGATGCCAGCAGACACCCAAATGGGTAACAGTGAAAAAGAGCAGGACAAAGCATTTCTCACTATATTTATGTAATTATTTCAAAATCCAGGCAAATCCAAAATCCAGACATCTTTCCATCCCAAGCAGTCCAGATAAGGGCTAGTCAACCTGTATTTTCACTAGTGATTACCCAGAAAACAACTGCTTTCAGCCTGAGCAGCTGAAAAATGAGTTCCCAGTACTCGCCCTGAGTACTCACCCTGCGTCAGGAGATCTTCCCTTTTGCTCTTGTTTTGGTTTCTCGGGAAGAGACAATTCTTCATCACTAGCAACCCTGAAGCATTTGCTGAAGTCCTCATTTGCATAACTCCTCTCAACTTATTTGATTTGTAGACCCCCTCGTACACATGATGCAGAATTCCTGTGATTCTATTCAAATGTGTCTATCACAGTGTGAGTGTGGGCCCATCTGTGCGAAAGAGGTGGCATAACCATGTCATGCTGTCTGTAATTTACAAACATAGCCGTCACGGTGCTGCTTCCCGTGGGCATAGAGCTCACCAGCCTTTTACCCTAAGTAGCATATGCTGTCAGAGAGACCCAAGCGCTAACTTCACCAACCATCTGTGATGGAAGTCTCTGTTTTTGGCTCGTATTTATTTATGTGCAGAAATAATTTTGTATTCTGATGGCTCACTAAAGGATAAATGTGTCTTTCAAAAAAAAATCAAGTTCAAATTTATATCAAGCTTGCTAGCAGGTTGACATGGTAAATAAAGCATAAAAGCCCTGTGAGGAATGTTAGTTTGATTTCAGTCACTGAATTGTGGAAGTTCTTCTGTGGTAGACCCACCTCCAGAATATCAACTCATACCTGTTTTTAACCCATTGCAAATTACAGTTAATTCTCATTATCACTGGGATTTGATTCCTGGAAAACCCAGCTGATATGGAATCATTAATTCTATCAGGGGGAGAGGTAGCTAACCTGGCCAGGAATTCCAGCAGTGGATAGGCTTTAGAATGGCAGCGAATGCTTCAGAATGGCCATGGGTGCTTTCAAAGAGCCACAAATAGTTTCAGAGCCCAATCCTAACCTGGAATTAGGCTGGCACAGTTAGAACAGCAAAGTTTGTCTGGTGCAAGTGCCGCTGTAAAGTGCATTTGGACCGCTCTCAGAATCAGGGAGGATGGCGCACATTTGTATGCTGGCCACCCTGACTCCGAGAGTGGTCCAAACATACTTTACGGTGCCCCTTGTTCCAGGCAAACTCTGCAGGCCTAACTCCAGGTTAGGATTGCACCCTCAGACTGGCAAGGATAGCTTCAGAATGGCCGCTGCAGATGCTTCAAAATGGCTGAGAATAGCCATGGATGAGGTGGACAGTCGGACCAGGCAGCAGATGATGCGAAGTGTTACACTCTTGTTCCCATGGATAAGCAAATATGCAGGAACAAAGTGCACAGACAGCAAGGATTGACTGTATGTTTCATTTTCCCTTTGCTACAAGTTAACTGCCAAACTAAATGCTAGCTATTAATTTGTATCTTGTCCTTTCAGTGGCCATCAGCTCATGTAGAACTAGTAATGTATTTTTCTCTAGGTAATGCCCAGAGTTCTTTTTCTTTCCTGATGGATCATCCATACATATTATAACATTTATAATAGTGGCAACTCTGTTTACAAGCTTAAAGCACAACTATATTAATGGCGCATCTAGTACTAAACAAATCTAGGTAATCTAGTATTTTTTAAAAAACATTCTGATTTATTTATTTTTTGCCCATCACATCCGTGGGGATACAAACCAGGCACAATGCATGCAGCTAGTACTTTGCTTTCTGCTTTTGTCACAACAGTTTCCATTGCAAAAGTCAACAAGACTCATAAAAGCCACTGGGCAATTGCTGCCTTTGGCAATAGGAACTGCTGAAGGGAGCTGAAAACAGTGTCCCACCTGTAAGCCCATTCTTCCACATGACACGTCATCCTTCTCTGATCCTATATGGATGTTGGTTTTTTTCAGCAGCTCAACACATTTCATAATGTTTCATATGGTTAGTTTGAAAATATTTTTCTTTCAGCATTGCAGATTAGAAGATAGAAGTGATTACCCACTGCCCCACTTGCGTGAGCTTCCCTCCCTTATTTCCCCAGGGTTCACCCACATGCACACACTCTGTCTGAAGACAGACAGAGCCAGAATGGGCAGCCGACATTATGTTATGATTGTGCTGTATGTTATGATTTTGACAGTTGCTTCCTGTCTTCTATCCAGTATCCGCGCTTCAGGCTTTAAATCTGAGCAGAAGAAAGAAAAATCGCACACTGGTCCTGTCTTCATCACACTAGAATGAGGACTGATTATGCAGTCCTTTTTCATCCTAGGCTGGTGCTGTTGGCAGCCCTGGGGTGGCTTTATATTTGAGTTTCTACCCCCCCCCCCGAAACTGCAAACAAGTCACCTGCAAACAATGTTTACTTTCTACAGGTGACCAGGCAAGCTGGTGTCACAGTGAAAAAGCGGGTATGGGAGCAAAGCATGAAGTTACAGAAAACACAGCACACTCACACCACGGAAAACAGTGGTGTGAGTGTGCCTAACCTAAGCAAAGCGTTTAGGGAAAAATATTTCTACCCATCCAACAATGGCACCAATGCTAATATGCCAGTATAAGAAAATCATTTTTACAATAACTTCATAAATCCACTTTTCCAGTGACTACTCACTTTCAAAAACCTATTTAGTGTGGCAAAGAGATAAGAGAGGTAGAAATATTTGAACAGCATGGATCTTTGAGAATAATTTGATCTGGGTTGCCACACAGAGTCTCCAGTTCAGAGGAATTGATAATAGAATGCATTTAGTGCTGTGGGCTAATTTTACTTTGAGTGACCTGATTTCACTTCATTTTAAAGTCTGTTTCATTCTGTTACACTAATTAAAATGCAGCTGTCAGCTTTAAGGATTCTGACTTTTTATTTTTAGTTCTATACAGGCTTTATGTCTTTGGGCTTTTGCCAGAGGCTCTGTCAAAGTAGTAGTAATCGTTCATTGGGCCAGATTCTCATCTTATTCATGTTGGTGTCAGTTGAGGGTGATTCTGTGGCTTTTTCTCCTCTTATCTCCCCAGTTGTTGAATCTCTACAAATGGAACCCTGAAATCTTCCTTAGTTTGATAATATTTTGCCAGTATTAGAATTTGAGCAGTTAACAATCCATCAGCATTCTTATAGCTTGTTTTTAAAAGTATGTGTGTTATATGAAGCATATAAGTGAGAGGAAGGGGTTTGTCTTCCTGCTGTTTGGTAGGTATTGGGAATTGTGGGAATGAAATTGAAAAACAATCATTCCCAATTAAGAAATAGAAACACACACTTCTCAAACTCCTCCCCAACCATCAAATATTTGTCCCATGGCTTCTTCAAGGTGCTTGCTATAGGTCTTTCCCTGATGCCATAGGTAAAGGATTTTAAAAGCATTCAGAATTATTTTGGGTCAAATCTGACAGTTTGCTTGTAAATACAGATGGTAAAATATAGCCACAAAAAGGTTATTGCTCCTTGAACTAAGGAGCGCTTAGCCATGCTGGAATTCATGAAAACCTGAAACTCACACAAAGAACCTTATGTATGATGTTGCCTAATCATATGCAGAGGGGGATTAAACTCGATTTACTGAATTAACACTACCTAGACTCTTGGAGAGGAAATGGCTTGAAACAAAGCCTGGAGAGAATTTATTTTCTCTTTGTGTGGCAGTCCAAGCTTACCTGCATATTTACGTTGTATCCCAAGTGGTGCTCATGGAATGGCAGCAGTAGTACAAGCAGTTTTCCATGTCCCAGTCTTGCATTGCCATGTCCCAGCATCTTCCATAATTGGACCTAGGACAATTGACTCTAGCTTCTTGTTTTCATTTCAGTAATCAACACAGACTAAATTTTGATTCTCGTTTCCTATTTTGGCTGAAAGTCTAGAATTGTTTATTGCTTTAGACTCAAATGACTGGCATGTGTGCTTGCAAATGAAGTTTCTCCCCTCCTTTTTAATTCACATAGGGCAGTATATAATACAGGTGTCATCTACATCTTTTATTCCAAATCCTTCCTCCTGTTCTTGCATTAGATTTCAGTAAGTGTCAAACTGTTCGCATGATCTAACTTTGCACTTTTAGGTACCCATTCATTTTAATTGTAGAGATTTAAGCATGTGTTTAACTCTCCCATTAAAATCAGTGGGATATAACAACACTGCACTTTGGCTGGATCCTGCCCATTTCTTTATTTAAAATTTTCATTTTCATAAAAATAAAAAAAAATTACAGATACAGTCACATCTGCTTCAGTCTTTGTACCCACCAGGATGTTATTCCAAAGAGTAACTGTAGCTTTATTCTACTGCTTTTCAACACCATTTTTTTGTGGAAAGAAAAATTGACTGTCATGCAGGGCTACTTCCCTTGTCAACTAGTCATACGCCACATGATTATTGATTCACTTAACTTTGGAAGCCATGTCAAACGCAAGGTAAAAGCTACAATTCAGATTTGCCTTTTGAAACCTGAGTTGGTAGTACTTTTGCTTTTGTTAGCTGCTAAAGCCTAAAGCCCTGTTGAAAGTCACAATTTCTTGCCTTTGTGAATAATTGCGGCTACTCATTTATAAACTGACAAAAGGATTCAGCACAAAAGCGATAGATTGACTAGGTTTGCTGCTGTCATGATAAAACACAACAAACTCTTGATTTAACAGACTACTGGTAGGAAATCATGCCCATTAATGCTAAAACTCCGTGGCTCGTGTGGCACATGTGACATGCCCAAAATATACAGGCCTAGTTTTACAGAAGCTGACGATGTCCATTATTTCCAAAGTCCATGAAATCGAGTGCCGTTAATGCAAGGGTTGACTGTAGTGAGGAATCTCTGTGCTTTTGCCTAGTGTTAGAGCATGCACAAGATCACAGGTTCAATCTTTGGCATTTCCCAATAGGGCTTGGAAAGATTCAAGTGGAGCGACCCACTACCAGGCATTGTAGACAAAGATTGGATTCAGTTTAAGGAGACTTTGTCTACTATATGTAGTATTTGTGCAGATCTGACTTCATGAAGTACTTATCTTCTGTTCTGTCTAGTTTTACAGGTAGGCTTGCTTGGTTTACAGAACAGAATCATTATGTACGAGATGGAAAGAAGCCATGCAGTTTATATTTGGATGGTAATACATGCAATGTGGCTCTGCTCTGGAGGCTATGATTTAATCAGTAAGCCACCCAGACACTCTTCGTTCCTCATCTACTTCGGCAACAAAGTCTGGATGAATAAATTCATTAACTGCTGCTGTTCTGGTGTGTGTGTTTTTTCCAAACATAACTTTGTAAGGTTAGAAAACCAGCACAATCTTGAAACCTGATGATAGCTCTGAATCCGCGAAACACTGCTTGTTTGTGTCTGTTGCAAATCTCACTGAAGAAGATTGACTCAATCTGGCTTGGGAGGTTATCATCAATATAGTTTTACTTTTGGAACGCAAGGTATCGATTTGGCTGTTAGATTTCATGGTAGTGGAAGGAGTTCCAGGCATGGCATGTTACAGCATTCCTTTATGTGGATTGGATGTCTTTTTTCACAATTGTCAAATAGATCCCAAAACCCTACAGGGGAGTTGGGAACCAGGTAAGTGTTTGCATGGGTGGGGAGGGGGGCAGTGACAGTGCTGCAGAGAGTCCTGGCCTCCTGCAGGGTACTGGAGGCTCCCAGTCCCGTCTGATCTCCCCTGCAGCTGCTGTAAAAAGCTCTTATCTCTGGATGTAGCTTTAGATAGGAGATAAGGGCTTTTTACAGCAGCCATGGAGGAGATCAGAGGTGGTTGGGAGCCTCCAGAACCATGCAGGAGGCCAGCGCTGCCCCCCAGGTAAATTTTTGCCCCCCAGGTAAATTGCCCTTGACAGCAGCAATGCTGCAATCTCTGCAGCACTGTTATACTGCTATCAGAGCAAGACCACGCTCCTTAAAGGGGAATGCCCTGTTTCCTGTTCCCTTGGTGGGTTATGACCCATCAGTTTTGGAACCACTGACGTAGTTAGTCAGTCAACAATATATTGTTGGTTAATATTTTCTTTTCATTTTTAATTGAGATTTTGATCTTAATCATTTTATTGTCTATGTCCTGCAGCTCTACTCTGGGGCTATTCTTGAAGTGTGTGGATGAAAATTGGGAAGGTTCCCTCAAGTTCAGGGTAAGTGAAATGATAACTGATAATTTTCTTATTTCACTGATTAAGGGCCCAATCCTGCGCTGGGGCAGGGCCGGGGGCTGCTGCACTGCCCCAGCAACTGCTGTCGCAGAAGTGCCGTAAGCCATTCCTGTGCTGGTGGTGAGGCCACAGCACTGGCGCTGGGCCTCAACGCCTGGAGGATTCAATGCTGTTTTACCACCAGGGAAGGCAGGAAGGGGGCAGAACTGGATGGGGGGAGAGCAGGCAGGAAGGAGGACCAGGCCTAGGAGGAAGGCAGAGACGGCAGCAGACTCTGCCACTGAATCCTATGTCCCTCCCTGGCTGAAGAGGCTGACCCGGCCTTGACAGATCCACAGGTTGCGCTGCACCACAGGTTGCAAACACTCCCTTATGGTGCGTGCCCCAGCTCCATAGCTGCCGTTGATATACATCAGTGGCCATTTCAGCTCGGCTGTTCCTCCAGGTGCTGGGGCAGTTTAGGGTTGGGCTGTAACAAAAGCTTGGCTTTGAATATATCACAGAAAGGGAAACCTCTTTACTTGGGATTCTGAAACAGAGTCCTACCCTATAGTGGGGGGAGAGGGGAAGGTATAGGCCCAGCTACTTTATAGTTGCACTAAGCATCTACGGTGGCATTCAGGGCAGTGTTTTCATGAACGCAAGTGCACTCCCTGAACAAGCTCCCTCTGAGAAAGCATTCCGCTCACACAAAGGGCCCTTTCTCGCCACACAAGGACCCTTTATGCAAGTGGAACACGTCTTCTGTGCTGAGGGAGCTTGTTTTTAATGGAGTGTGCTTTGTTCCTGAATGCATTGCTCATCCCGAGCCTAGTGTGATCCCTAGACTCTGGGATCTAGTGATCCCTAGACTCTGGCCTCAAACCAGAGCCCATCTTGAAACCCCGGCCCAGGGAAGAAATCCTTCTCCCCAGGGGCCCCAGGAGCGCCATAACCCCTGCTAACTGGGCAAGAGGCACTTTTTCAAGTGGTGTTCTCTAATATTTAGCAGGGGGAGAGCAATTGTCCCTCTTCACCCCAGCACAGTGTCTTTCCCATGGCTGTTGCTGGTGGTGTTCCCCATTCCTTTAGATTGTGAGCCCTTTTGGGACAGGGAGCCATTTAACTTTAATGTTATTATTTGCCTGTAAACCGCTTTGTGAACTTTATGTTGAAAAGCGGTATATAAATACTAGTGATTGATTGATTGATTTACTGTTCCACTATGGAGTCACTGAGTTTGCAAGCCGATCTGGTGGCAGGGGCGCTCTGGGTAGTTGGGTCTGCCCAGACATCCTGCTGTACAGCCTGCTGGAACACCGGGCTACGGCTGTGACTGACCAGAGCATCCCTGCTGCTAGATCGGCTTGCAAACTCAGCAGCGCTGTGGTAGAAGGGTAAATGCTGCTTGGAACAGGGAGGGAGTTTCTGGGACACAGCTATCTCCAGTTTGGAGACTGTTAGCCTAGAACAGGGGTAGGCAACCTTAAACACTCCAAGAGCCATTTGGACCCGTTTTCTGGAGAAAAGAAAACCTCGGGAGCCACAAAACCCTTTTGACATCTAAAATGAAGATAATACTGCATATATAGTTTATTTTACCTTTATGCTATGTATAAAAAAACTATAGGGAGTGGCAACAGGATGCAAGAATTTTGTTGTCTCATGTTTCCCTGAGGCACCTGGTGGGCCGCTGTGAGATACAGGGTTCTTTGTATGTTCTTATGAGCGATCGCGGCTGAAAATTGGGTCTCGACATTCGTCATTCGCTGTCTCCAGCTTTCTCTCTCTC
>JAJKFI010000105.1:10625-75625 GCA_029204185.1 Lerista edwardsae | reverse complement strand
GGAAGATAGAACCAGAGACAACAGCCACCCACCCAATACGTCTTGAGAAATGTGGGACCCAGATCTAGTATGTTTTTTCCCATCTATTTCCGTCCTAACCTAGTGGCTTCTGTTTTCTCAAAAGAATGGTGATTCTTGCATAGTTGCAACTAACATAAGGACTAACTAACTGTGTAGCATATGATCCGGGATTGAATGAATGTTTACAGGTCACCTGACAACACACCACTGATAAAGCACATATTCCTTGGCCACTCATTGCAGTTCAGCTTAGCTGGTCTACCAGCACACAGATGTGTCACAACATTTACCCAGAACCAAGAGACCAGGGACTGCTCAACTTTTGTGATATTAGAAACTACCATTGCTCCTTCTGTAAATATTGTCTACAGAGCACAAATGGGTCTCTTTCCTTCTTTCACACAGTATATATTGTGATGAGTTCTTAATGAACAAGATGCATGAAGTATTAGTCTAAGATTTGTAATTGTACAGCTTTACCATTTTAAATTTTTGAATAGGATTGCTTATACCTTAAAGCAGTGTTTCCCAAACTGTGGGTCAGGACCTACCAGTGGGTTGCGAACCCATTTTGGGGGGTTTGCGAAATGTTTTTGAAATATTTCTATAAAAATCCTTGCCCAGTTTGCAAAAGAAAATTATTAGCTGGGATGCTAACCTGTGGTATAAGATCATTTTCATATCCCCAAATTTTCTGATTTTGTTTAGTAATTGGTATGCCATAAATCTCACATGACTCCAGTTTCAGCCTTTTCTTTGGCCTAGAAGTCCTTGACTGCACATCTTGCTCTCCTGTTCAGCCATCTGGGTACCCTAGAAAGATTGTAAATGTTTGGGGAAAGACTCCTTGAGTTCCATTTCTAGGGAGAATCTAGCAAATGTCTACACAACCGTGCTATATGTATGGTCTCTAGCAATCTTGGGACCACAGGACACTGATTAGCATTAATTAATAATTTATTATTAATAAAATATTTTTTTGTCAAGTGAGTTGTGATAGTCATTTTAAAAAAATTGTCCCAGTGTTTAAAAGTTTTGGAAGCTCTGCCTTAAAGCATAGGAAGAAAACATTCATTCTGATGAATCTGTATATATTTAGAATAACTGTCTAAATTTTTTTGCCCCTAATTTACAGCTTTTGTCAGGAGTGACAAGCCCAAACTGTTCAGGGGACTGCAGATCAAGGTGTGTACTGGTTTTGCTTCATTTTCTCTTTTACTTGTGATTAAAACTCATCCAGTGTTCTATTTATATTGGATACAAATGCTGATGTTAGGTCTGATTTATGGAAAATTCAGTCTAGGTGTGGCCCACCTATAAATATTGATTTAATATTGGAAGGACACCATTGGCTTCTCAAAATTTGTCTTTGTGACAGTTGGCCTTTTAAAAAACACAACCCCATGCCTAGGCTGTCTCCAAACTACAGCTTTTGGAAGGCAGAAGTGAATGGCAGGATATGGAATAGTCACAGAACAATTTGGCCCCATTTGGCACCAGTCCCCTGTGCTGGCTCCCAAGCTTGGCAAATGTGCCACGTCACACAGCTAAAGATGTAACCGTAGGCCCGCTGGCGCAGGGCGGATGGAGGGAGGGCAGAATGGTGGTGGTTTGGGGCAGGGAGAGGGTGGTCCAGGGAGGATCAGGCCCAGGAGGTGAGTAGGACCAGTTTGGGTGACCTAGGCCAGATCCTAACCCCCATCACTGGTTCAACCAATGTTACATGGGCCACTCAAATTTGCACCCACAAAACTGCAGGTGCAGATCCAAGTAGCCACATAAGACTGGTTGGTATGCAACACAGGATAAGGGGAATAAAATCCCCTTATTCCGAGTTGTGCCATGGCCTGCTCTAACCTGTGCTGGATACAGCACAGGCTACGCAGCCTGACTGTTCCAGCGAAGGTTAGGATTGCGCCTCTATTGCCCTAATACGAAGCATAATTCCTTTGAATCTAGCAACATTTTGAAGATATTGTTCTTAAGGGGCACCCTGATTAATTTAAATGGCAACATTCCAGGCAACTTAATGGATCTGCATTTTCACTCATGGTGGTTAGGGTTCCGCTGGCACGCGTAGACATTGATCAGTTCCATAGGGCAGTTAATCTAGGCTTATTGAAAGCAATGATACTTTGCTTTAGCTTCTTCTTCCAAATGTATATAGATGTATTTTCATACCAGGCTGCAACAATTAATTCAATTTGCAATTGACACTTGAACAAGTGTGGTACACTACATTAGACTTCTAGGCAAGAAGAGGAAGCTTGACAGTGCCAGGTGTCTTGTGTTTGAATCCAGGCAGATATTAACCTTTAACCTCCCTGTCTCTTTTGTGCAGTACGTACGGGGTTCTGACCCTGTACTGAAGCTCTTGGATGATGGTGGCAACATTGCCGAAGAGTTGAGCATCCTCAAGTGGAATACAGACAGCGTTGAAGAATTCCTAAGTGAAAAACTAGAGCGTCTCTAAATCTTGACTTCCCCTTTCCCCCCCCCCAGTCCTTATTTCTTGCATCATTTTTCATCATGGTAATCTTCTCAGACAAAGTGTGATAAACCCTGGAAATCGCTCCAGCTTCTGCATTAATTTTAAAGCTATCCCATATTGTGTGGTACTCAACATCTTTTAATTAGAAGCAGAAGCTTCAAGCACAGCACATTTGACAAATTGGCAGGCTGAACAAATGGTCTGTCCTGGTACATTTCAGCTCATCTTAGTGATGGAGATCATTAATGAAATGCTTTGCGACAAATGTAATGCAAATACTGAAATTTGTTATAATTGGGTTATCCCTTTTTTTTACAGGCAAGCCTGTTTGTCAGCTCCCAATAATTGAGATGATTACTTTTTATATACGTATATGCTGCCGCTCTTTGTACAATAATGGGAAGTTGGAATCAAATAAGATGTACTCTGCCTCCCGCAGAGATGTATGCTAGCCTCCTCTGCATTTTGTATTTCCCAGCTGTCTTTTTTTATACAACCATTATTTACAATATTTGTAATGAATGCCTGCTCTCTCTCTCTCTCAAAAAAGAATCATTTGAAGTCTTATTCTGATGGAGGTACTCATGATCTGGAGTGACTGGAGAACACTAAGGAAATGCACTTTAATGATGACTGCATAGAAAGCCTCAATAAAAGGCATGTGTAGGTCTGATGTCAGGTGCGTTTTCGTTAAATGTGTTTACTTTCATTCAGCAGATATGAGTTCAGTGCAAGGAAAAATGTGGGAGATGGCAATAAATTACTGTACAAAATCTGTATCAACTGTTTCATTCTTTCAACAACAAATTTTTTTCAAGAAAACGGCTTTGCAAAGTAGTTTTGGCTGACGCTTGCTCAGGAAATGCATATAAGTTTATCCAGTCTATTTATCTTGTAGTATGCTATCTGTCAAAATGAGCTTCTCTCTCCAAATATAGAATCCATTTTTAATCTGAAATCTGATTGACTTCATTCACACAACTGTAGTATTAAAACGCTTGTGATCACATAAATTACTTTCTTGGTTTCTGGTGCTCTGGGGTCCCTGCTTATAAATGGATCAGTGCAGAAAGGGTGATGTCAGTACACTTATGGCTTTTTTCCTTCTCCTCATTACTATTCTAGATAAACAATATTACTTCTGCAGTTATAACTCCAAAAACCACCCGGTTTGCAGTAATCAAAATATTACCAATTTGTAAAGTCCTTCTTGAGGATGTTGGTTTGTCACTCGAAATTGTAGAAATACATAATGAACCACTTTACGCACACATTTTGGACATATGCCTCTAGGTGGGTTTTTTTGTTGTTGATGTTGCACCCAATTATGAATGCAAAAAGCAGTTGAGTCATAGCACACATACACTAGAAATTCATGCATCAAGAGAGCCATGATTGGCTGCAGTTTCTTGCTGAATGTACTCTTAGTGACAAATGTGGGCTTGTTTCTATGTAATGTGTGATTCAGCCCTAGGTTTTTCTCAGGTAGGTGGCAATAGAGAGAGAGAGGTGTAGCAACACTTGCTCTGTTTTACTTGGCGTATCTTTGTTTATTGTAAGTAACTTGCACAATAAGAAGAAAAGTGAGTGGTTGAACCAAGGAAAAGTGATATAATTTATTTTATGATGTCCAAATAGGCTAAAATCCTAAATGCTTGTACCCGAGAGTGTTCAATTAAACAAAAGGGACTTACTTCTAAGTAAACATATAAAGGCTTTTGCTGCCACAGTTAAGTGTTTCATATGTGTTAATACAGGTTAAGTCTGCTTTTTCTACCACTAATCTACTGCAGATTTTATAGCCGCAGATCTGTCTCAATCCAGATCCCCTAGACCCACGTTGAGCCACATTCGGCTCAACCCAAAGCCTCGGAAGGCTGCCACCGGAGCCGCGCATGGCCTTAGCAAGCCTCAGAATGGCCATTTCGGCCAAAAAAAAAAACACAATTTCCAATTTTCATCTAAAATAAAAGTTCTGGGTTTTTTGGCTGAAACAGCCATTCTGAGCGCCTCCGGACCTGATCAGAGCACAGCTCCAATTGGGTCTGGAGGGTGGGTGGGGAAATCCCCCTTTTGGAACCCTGCTGAGGCCCCAGGCAAACATGCACAGGCTGAGCCCTCTGGACCCGACTGGAGCTGTGCTGTGGCCGGGTTTGGAGGGTGGGGCTGCAACATCCACGGGTTTAATTACCTGTGGATTTTTTATCCACGAGGATTCTTAGAGTTTGAAACTTGCAGCCACCTAAATATTCTGTTTATAGTAAGGATGCAACATAAAGAGAAGTAGGAACAAAATAGACAAAGTGACATTTTTGTGGGAATCAAATATAAGAGTTTGTGATAGGCAGGCAGAAAGTAATGACGAGTCCTACTGATCAATAGCAAAAGATCACTCTATTCTGTTCTATTTTGTCGATTGCCGCTCTAATATTCGGTGATTCTTGAGAGCTGCTGAGTAGGTTCATCTGCTTCTGGCTGTTCTTTTTTTTGGGGGGGGGGCGGGGGTTGTAAAAGAAAACCTTTTCTTTTACAATTGTAAGGAGTTTATCTAGAGTCCCCCTGAATAGGGTGAAGCCACTAAATTGTTTTGAGAATTTTTGCCTGCATCCTGGTAGGCTCTTGGCCACCTGAATTTGCTGTTAGATAACCTGTTCTCATGGTCAAACAATACAATGTTGTCAGTAAGACAAACATGAACCAAGCAGACCAAATTAATTCAGCTTATTTATGTTTATGCATCATTGATCTAATCCAGACCATTTTATATACCCAAATTAACTCTTACTATGTCAATTAGATCACTGTATCACTGAAACATTAGATCATTACATCACTGAAACATTAGAGATCAATCAATCAAGATTAGAGATGCCATTAAAAGGTTATTCTGTTCCCTTTCTTCTCAGATAATGAGAACTAAGCAGAATCGAGCCTAGCCTCCTGTACATGCCCTGAATTGGACTATTTAGTTATTCAGCAATAACTAAATAGTTATTGCTGCCTACCCATTATTTCCAAACTGTGTGATCAAACTGCCTGCATGTAGCATTTGTGGACAAATATTAAAAATCTCCTGTATTTTTAGCATAGCTCCATTTTTTATCCCAAAGTATTTTTTTCTATCCCCCAAAAATGGAAAGGGGTTAGATACACATTTTTTAAGCTTTATTTTTTAAATTCCAATTAGGGCATTTGTTCAGGCCCTAATTACTTCAATTACTAGGCACACTGACCGTTAATACACACAATTCAAGGAAGCAAGGCAAAAAGCCCAGGGAAATATTTGTGTGTGTGGTGGGGGGAGGGGGGATCCATTTCTTTACCAAACAAGAAGCACAACCAACTGCAGCCTTAATTTGTGTAAGTTACGCACATTTTAGTTTCGTTGCACATGCCTCAGTTGGCATCATATTAATAATGATGACGGTAACGTCTGTCTTTTCCAATTAGTTGGAAGTGGCTTGCATGCCTCATACCTTGCTCTAAGGGGGATGCGTAAATTCCATGCAGCATTTTTTTCCCCTAGCCCTTTTTGCTGTAACAATAGGCTTTGCTGCAGTACCATCTGAAGCACACTTTGCTGGTGTACCATCTGAAGCAATCCTGCAACCCAAACAATTTCAGGATATGAAATTATATATCTTACAAGTTTTTTCTCTCTTAAGGCTTCTGGCAACCAGAAAAAGTTAGTTGGGGTATTGGGGTTTCTAGGTAGGAATGTTGACATTTTTAAGCAGGTAAAGGAAGGGATACATAATTATGTCTGCTATGCTCAACTTTAACCCTTCCTTACCCATTTGAGAATCTTAGAATGAGAGCTGGTATCATGGCTAAGTGACTGACCTATGAATGCAGATTCCCTGCATTCAGTTCCTATATCTATCATGAACTTGTGTAGCCTTAGGTCAACTGCTTTCCAATTGCAATATGGGAATACCAGTGCTTACCTTAGAGCAATGTTTCTCAAACTATGGGTCATGACCTGATTATTGGTGGGTCCTGAAACTGGTAACTGACTAGCAAAATGTACAGAGACCCTATGGAAACTAAAACAGCTGCACATGCATGTTTACTTGTGAGTAGGTTACTGTGCCTCCATCCATTTTGAAGGGCAGGCTGAGAGGAAGGCAGTGCCCACAGAATGGTCCCAATCCAATGAAAGCGCGCGCGCACACACACACACACACACACACACACACACAACACTCCAAAAGGAAGTCCCTCCCAATCCAACAAGGAAGATGTATGGAGCCCTATGGAAAATACATCTGAACCACTGGTTTGTGTTTACTCATGAGTAGGTAATGTGCCTGGCTCCTTTTGAAGGCCAAGTGAAAGAGAATGAAAGGCAATCTGAGTAGTCCCAATCTAATGAATGTGGAGCTCAACAAACCCTTCAGAAGGGTAGCTACTTTACCAGAAAAAAAGATGAAAACAGAGGCATGAGTAGCTAGTAAGGTGAAAAAAAATTTAAGGTTTGTAAAGCTACTGTATATACTCATGTATAAGTATGCCTGAAAATTGACCCTGAAAACATGGATCGACTTATACATGGGTCAATACAGTTAATAAAACTTTTAACAGCAGCTTAAGGTAGGGGCTGGGCTATGAAGCAGAAACCTGGGAGGGGGTAGGAAAAAAAGGAGCAATTTTACTAACCTGTAATTGTTCTCGGGCACCAACAGACAGCAAGCAAAAAAACCAGTAGCCATTTTCCTTCAAAGGCAGAGAGGTGAAGGTGCTTTTGGGAATTGTCATTGTGAAGGCTGCTGCTACAAAGGTGCTGTGCTGTATTCCTCACAAAACCTACAACTCCAATAAGCACCTTCATCTCTCTCCCTTCTTGTTTGGAGAATAGCTCCATTTCTGTGCTGCCTCAGAAGAATGTGAAATATCTCCTTTTTTGGTTGGCTTTCTGTTGATGCCTCAAAACAATTACTGGTAGTCATTTTCCAAGAATTTCATACCCGCCCCCTAAGTTTCACCCTCACCTTATGCATGAGTCATAGCAAATTCTATTATTTTGGGCTTAGAACTTGCCCTCGCCTTATCCATGAGATCGACTTATACTTGAGTATATACTGTAGTTGGGTCCTGGTAGTGTGTCATTTTTTAAAAGTGGGTTCCGGTATTGTTTGGGAACCCCTGCCTTAGAGGGATGTTGTAAGAATTGCACTTACAATGCTTCTGAAGTATTTGAAAAAAGTGTGTGTGTGTGTGTGTGTTCGTTCCAGCATAACACTGGAATGCCTGCAGCGATTTACACCAAACTTGGTACACATATGCCTTATGATCTGGAAAGGAATACTGTGGGGGTAAGGCACCCCTAGCACCCCTAGGGGTGAGGGTGGGAAGGGGGTGACATGTAAAAATAATTGAAAACAGCCGATATTAGTGTCTAATCCATAGTTTTCAGGGTCACTGAGATGAATAGTGACACTCTCGATGCCGTTTAAGTCCACATTCAGCCCCCATCGGCATGGGGGTGTGTGAGAAGGGGTAAAAAATAAAATGTCCAAAATGACCGACATTACTGTCAAATCCATAGTTTTCAGGGTCACTAAGCTGATGGGTGACAGTCCCAATGACATTTAAGCCCAAGTGTAGTCGAACAAATAGAACTCTGTAGAACCTTCTGGAAATTTTTAGAAATCATTATGCCCCGGTCTTGGACTCCAATCAAATACTTGCCATGTTACCAGGCGTAGTCACTGAATACAAGCCTATTGATACTGTAGTAGATGCCTATGAGGTCATCAATTTCCCATCAGACTTCCTAAACTCACTTGATCCGGCTGGATTGCCACCACATCGTCTTTTACTTACAGTGGGATCTCCAATTATTTTACTACGGAACCTCGACCCGCCAAAACTTTGCAACGGCACAAGGCTGTGTGTCAAGAAGATGCTGGGTACTGTAATTGAAGCGACTATCTTAACAGGAAAGGGAGAGGGTGAAACAGTTTTTATCCCACGGATACCACTCATTCCGATGGATCTCCCTTTTCACTTTAAGAGATTGCAATTTCCAGTGAGACTTGCATTCTCGATCATGATCAACAAGTCACATAAAGGTAAAGGTTTCCCCATGACCGAATGGTCTAGTCATGACCGACTGTAGGGGGTGGTGCTATCTCTGTTTCAAAGACTGTAGAGCCAGCATTTTGTCCAAGGACAAGCTTCCGTGGTCATGTGGCCGGCATGACTATACACCGTAGCGCACAGAATGCCGTTCCCACCGAAGTGTTCCCTATTTATCTACTTGCATTTAGGTGCTTTCGAACTGCTAGGTTGGCAGGAGCTGGGACAAGCAACGGGAGCTCACTCCGTCGCGCAGTCTTGAACTCCCAACCAAATCACAGGGGCAGTCTATTAAGTACTGCAGAGTGGATTTGAGATTGCCACGTTTCTCCCACGGACAACTTTATGTTGCTTGCTGAAGGGTGGGTTCACCCAAGAATGTATTTATTCTTGCTCCTGGAGGTGAAACTAAAAATGTTGTTTATAATCAAGTTCTGAGTTAAATTAATATTATAGTGAATTTGTAAAAGATTTTACTTTATAATATTTATACTGTACTCATACTTTTAATTACTTGTACATAAAATTACTCAATGTTATACTATAGTTAGAATTCATTCCTTTTCCTGACTAATAGAAGCTTGGGATAAATAAATACCCGGGCAACGCCGGTTAAGGACAAGCTAGTGCCGTATAAATGCTAAAAAAAATTATTTGGCATTCCACCATCTTTAATGTTGTAGGATAGCATTTGAATGTTTCTCTTCTGTCCACAGTGGTGTGACCCCAATACATGTTCAGCTGCAAATGGAAAGAACTATGAATGTCTTGACTAAAAATCAAGTGTGTATTCTCATGGAAACTCAACATGGTAGCAAAATTTTGTTTTGTGCATTTTGTGTAACCTAACACAGAAGTAGTTTTTCCTCAACATGAGGTTTTCGTAGGGATGTGCCTATTTCTAGGGGAAAAAATATGACATTGCTGAAATACAGTGGAGCCAAAACTGAAAATATAGTGAAAATTCAGTGGGGGCAAAAATCTGGATTGAGACTGAAGTGTTAATGAAGTATGTAACCTAAACCCAAAGGATTTTTGTAGATGCATCAATGCATGAGTGCTAAAATATTACTGAGGTGTAAGAACCCTTTGGTTAGTTGCTGAAACTGATCCCTAAGCACAGTCTCTGGGTATTTCATACGGCTAAGCAGGTCTACGTCTAGTGAATTCCTGGATGGCTAAACCACCTGAGAACTCCCTGTTTGCTGCCTTGATTTCTGTGATGGAAAATAAGATACAAAGTTTAGACGGTGTAAAAATGTTAGGCAGTTCTCATTTCAACTGTTCCTCAATTTAAAAAAAAAAATCATTTTGGTTTAAATATCTCTTTCTCACAGTGCAGTAAGCAGCCAACTATGCAAAAAAAAAAAAAAACACCCCCTTGCCCAGTTGCCAGCATGAGGTGCACTGAAGTTGGGTGTGGGAGTGACTTGCCAGAATTTCCTGAGTTAATGTCAGCAGCAACATTTTCATTAAGTGCACATGTCTGAACTGTGTAACCCAAGCACAAAGGACACGAAGGCTCCGCTCCCCATTTCACCTGCTGCCTTAACGCAATGTCCGCTGCTTTATATATGTGAAACATGTATATCCTGCCTTTTTACCCTTGTAGGAATCTGTTGCAATCCAGTACACCACTGCTTCCCAAACCGTTGGGTTACAACCCACCAACCAGGGAAGCACTTGTCCCTGTCCCTTTACAGGGAGGGGAGGGTTTTTTTCCTACTTACCCAAGGGTGTGCAGGCCGCCACAGGGTGTGGGGGCCCCTGCAGGGCTCCCCAAGCCTCCTAAACAGTAAAAAACAATCAAACACCACTTCCAGTTTTTGATCATGTATTGTACTGCTTTAGAGAATGAAGGTAGGGTGCTTGGGGAAAAAGGGAAGGCTGCAATCCTATACACAAGCCTCATTGAATTTAATGGGACTTACCTTTGAGTAGACCTGCATGAGATCTACTCAAATGGCCCTTCTAATAAAAGGTCATTTTGTTATACCACAGGCTGGCTCCAGTTATCTTCCCCTTAAAATGAGAAAAATTGGGGAAGATATTAAATTGATATTGTTGATATCTGAAATGCCTCCATCCCTTGATATGCCTACAATCAGTGATGTCATTCAGGGGGAACGGACCAGAACGGGCGTTCCGGATCCTAACGGGCTCCGTGGCTGGTTCTGGGTTCCCGACAAGTGCCAATCAAAAGTGAGTTCCTGTTCCTAAATCATTTGAATGACACCACTGCCTACAATGCAACTGTATATGGATGCTACAGATTATGCATTTAGTGGTCTGTAGACCTGAGACCAAGACCTTACAGCAGCAATTCCCAAACGGTGGGACCACGGCTGCTGGAGCCAACTTTTGGAGGTTCACAAAACAGACAAGAGTATATCAGGCTATGTGCACGAAGGGTTAAATAACCTGCTACTCGAGTGGGGGAGGGGGATAAGCACTGCTGCTGCCCAAGTCACCATTATAGCCACAGAAGCTTGAGCCGCAGGTAAAGTGAAACATTTTTTTAGGTGCATCACTGCTAAAATGTTTGGGAACCATTGCCCTAGAGTAGATGCATTTTTTCATGGTAAAACAAACACCTACTGGTAGTGCTTACAGGAGCTCAAGAATGAATAATAATTTTAAAAAGAATAACCCATGGCAAGAATTACTTACGATAGTTTAGCTGCTATAGTGTTTAAATCATCAAAGCAGCAGTGCCAGCTTTAGATGTTTTTGCACCTCAAGCCGATAGCCAACATTAACCTCCTGCTCTGCCTTCTTGGCTGTAGCCTAGAGCTCCTTTTTTTTTCCCCCTCTCCTTTCTGGAATCTGCTGCCCAAAGTAACTCCTTTGTGGTGTTTCATGGCTGTGCCTGGCCCTACAAAATGGACTTATTGTGTTAAGTAGCCCAGGGCGGATGAAAAACGAAGCAGCCAGTACCCCACATTTGCTGCCTTGTAACAGAGCGTGCAGCCTCTGTCCCCTTGAAAACCCTACCCAAACATCACTTCTGCCCTGTTTCCTTGAGTCATGGATTCATCATACTGTGGAGCACACAACTCCAAAACGACCTCTGTTCTCCTCCTCCCCCCACACGTTTCCTGCTGCTACAGTAAATGCATTCCATCTCCTCTTGGGGGCCTGAGCACTAAGCTGCGTAGGCTTGAGACAATGATGTTTTAACATGGTGCCTCATACCCACGGGACAAAGCGCGGCGCCCATGACCACAGCATTCCAGGCTAAGTTCTCTCCAGTAGCCTTACGCCCCCAGCCCTGAAATGCCTCCCGTCCCTCTGCAGCCCAGAAGTGTCTTCTTTCACTTCTCATCTGGGAGATGTTGAGGCCACTTCACCCACTTTTAATTCTTACGGACTGTGAGAATTATGCTTAACTTCAAAAACTTGGCAGGCTTAGCACCATTCTCCTACCAACACGGACCCACGTCACTGACGAAGTTGCCTTATCGTGGCTTCGAAAGATTGATGATCTTTCCAAACGCAGGCTCTGGTCTTCTCCCACTTCTCATTATTTGCTCACGAAAAGCATTTTTGGAGCACGTCCGAGTGCATTCAACTCAGTCACTCTGTTTTGAAGTCAGTCAATAACAAAGATTATCCCAAGATGCAAGCACTCCCCAGGATCTCCTGGGGTTCCGTTCCGAACCCCACTGTGAATACCTGAAACCGTGGATACTGGGAACAGAGGCGGATCTACAGGGAGGGCAAAGCTCTAAGTTTTGCAAGGAGCCTTACCCTGTCATGTAAATCCCTCCTCTCCCTTGCTGCTGTAGCCAGTAGCCAGTAAGCAACGCCAAGATGTTGCTGTTCCCTGTGAGGATTGCAGGAGAGGAGTGATTTCCACTGCAAGGTAAGGCTTCTTGCAAAACTTAGAGCTTTGCCCTACCTTAGATCTGCCTCTGACTGGGAATGCCTTGTTAGATAGGGGAACATCAGTGGTTTTGCTGCAACAAGGTAAAAAAAAAAGGTATGTGTAATGTTTTCCTATCTTTTGAATAGGTGTCCCAGTATCCATGGATAACTGAAACAGTGGATTCTAAATCCGTGGATACCGGGGCATGCCTGGTGTCTGAGGCAGAATATCCAAATGGGTTGCCCGTAGCAGTGGTAATAAAATGAGGATGCCAATGATAATATAATAGACAATTTGCTCCTTGAGGCAGGTCCATTTCAAACAGCCTGATGGTAAGGGTTGCCCTCACTGGTAACAAATTAGCATCACTTTCAGTCAGCTGTTTCCTGTGCAGTGGTTGTAATTGTAGCATCTGAGCTTTTCACAAACTCAAAGCACTAGCAAAGTGTAGGACAAAAGGAAGATGCAGTAAAATGAAAGAGAGCAAGAGGTAACAGAAATATTGCAAAGGACTGGGTGATGCTGTCACACATCTGCAGAATAGCGGTCCTTCCCATCCTTGTAAGTTCAGTTATACTCAGTAGTGAAGGAAAAGCATTCTGTGCATGCTCATTGATGCGGTCTTTTTATTCTATTACTCATACTGAACTCTGGTATTAAAAATACATGTTGGAGTATATTCCTGGTGGAGTTTGGCTTGTATTAATCCCTGTGGCAGATTTTCAGGAATGTAAATAGCTTTGAGTAATCTGTGAGGTCACCCCTATAAACCAACATCTGATCAAAGCAGTGAGGGTTAATCTCCTAAACATTTGTTTCCAGATTTGCATTCATGTAATCACATTGTACATCAGGGCTGAGAGGGACGGTCTAAATCTATCTGAGTAAACTATATGCATACAAAAACAAATTGTTTCATCCAATAACATTTTTTTGCTTACATGTCGGAAACTAAGCTGGGGGGTTGGGCAAGTGGCTGAGATGCTGGAGTAGGTGGGAGGACAGATTCTTCATCTTAATTCACATTGAAAATTTAATATAATAAATACCGTATGAGTTCCCAGAAAAGGGAATATAAATGTTATAAATTTACAACAGGCAACTCTGGGTACGTCAAAACAGCAATATGAGATGCAAAATTAATACACAGAATTCACAGCAGATAAAAACTCTGCCTGAGCATAACTTTGTCAGCAGCCTTTAGATTGTTTCAGAAGGGTAGCCATATTTGGCCGTTGCAACAAAAACTATAAGGAGCCTTGCAGCACCTTAAAAGTTTATTGTGCCGTAAATTTCTGCCCCAATAAATCAGTTAGTCTTTAAGGTGCTGCAAGACTCCTTGTTGCTTTTGACAGTTGTGGTTCGTGCAAGCCGAGAGTCCAAGAGCTACTTAGGCTCATGGCGCTGCCTGTTGTGGTTAGCTGCTTGAGGTATTAGTAATCTTAAAACTCAGGAAACGTGGTTAATTTTTCCTTGCAATGACACTTAAAAGGGTTGCTAATTTTCTGGTCCTAAAGAGTGAAGAAGGCTTACAGCGCAAGCCTATCTTCGAGGTAGGCTGGCACAAGGCTGAGGTAGGCCGGCGGCCTCTGAGGGTCACAAATGCACCGTAAAGCACATTTGCATCACTCTTTGAAGGAAGTACACCAACGCACAGACATGCACTGGCCTCTCTCCACCCAGACCCAGAGGCCGGCCTTGCTCAGTTGGGCCTCGGGGAATGGCAGGGATGTAGAACGGGGAGAGGGGAAGAGGAAGGCGGAAGACTGTCTGGCAGGACTGGAGGAAGGATGGAGACAGGATCCAGCACTTGTGCTAGATCCTAACCCCCGTCCTTGGCCCGATACAGGCCAGGGATACAGCTGCTCAGAGTTCTGCCACCAATTTCAGCAGCGCAACTCTGAGTAGCCTCATTCGAGCTGTTGCACGTTACCCAAGGGAAGGGGAAAAATTATCTTTCCTTGGGTCACCATGCAGCCAATACCAACCCCAGGCTGGATATGGGGGAGGCATGTTTATTCTGCCTATTCCAGCCCAGGGTTAGGATTGTCCTCTTAGTTGCAGTCATGACCGCTAAATTCAATTGGCCTACAATTTTAAAAATCCATGCATGCTAAGAAAAATGTATAGTATGGGCACTATTATTGACCAGATGTCCAGACTGTGAACTGATTGTATGTTCCCTTTTGCGGTCTCTCTAAGTGACTGTTTCTAACATGCACACAAACACACACACACACACACACACACACACACACACACACACACACACACACACACACACACACACACTAATGCTGTCATTACACAAGCCAACTTAGTCACAGAGCATCTGGTTTTATGACTCTTCGCTCCCTTAGCTTGTAGCCTCTGACCAGCCACTGGTTGGTCCTGCCACCCAATACTCCACATGCTGCTAATGCTTTATGCTTTTTTCACAGGGGGGGCTCACCTTAATGGCGTGCAGGGATCTCAGTCTCACAGCTGCACCATTTGTAGGGCCCATAAATGGCAGGGAGCCACCTTTGCTTCTCACAGAGAGCCTTTAAAAGATTACAGGGTTCAAGCCAATATCCCTCAGAAATCATATTACAATGCTGACAGGAGCCAGCAGCAGGCCCTGTATTACTGAAGGTGACAGGAGAAGGTTGCTAATGGCCCCTCTTGATTTCAGCCCAGCTCTCGTGTTCTGAGGTACATTTGTTTGGTACTGAGCCTAGGTTGCCAACCTAATGCTTTAGCTTTTGTTACGGTGACTTAAAATCTCAGATAAACTCTAAATCAGGGCAGGACTTTTGCTTCTTAATCCTTCCTCAGAGCAAAGTAGTGGGATTTCCCCAAGAGAACAGCAGCTGTTAGCGGCATTCAAACAGAACAGCCAAGAAGCAAGCTGTTCTCCAGTTGGTGTACTATTTCTTGGACAAAGGCTTGATCTTGCCATCAGACCCACAGTCAATATTTCCATTTACTTTGGAATGTTAAGCCACCATTTCACTTGAACCTATGCTAGGGCCTTCACCGTGGAATGTCAGACACCATTCGCATGTGACAGAAGCTGCACACCAGTGTGCTTAGAGAAGGACCTGTCGGCCATTGTCAACGTGACAGACTCATATCAGACACTATTCTGCCGTTACTTTTACCACAGAATAATATGTGGCCTTATGTTTAAAGAACTATGCAATGCTTCTGAGAAATAAATGTTAGTGCATCTTTTGTCTGTGCCACTGATCAGCAGGAACTTTGTTTGGCAGGCTATCAGCCCAATCCTAACCAATACAAGGCTGGAATAGACATGCTGACTGGCCTGCGCCACATCCAGCCCCGGTTAGGAGATGGCTGTGGTGCAACTCAAGGTAAGGGGACGTTTGTCCTCTTACCCTGGGTAAAGCCCCAGCAAATCCTGGGGGAAGCAAATCAGACCAGCCCAAGCAGACCCAACCAGGCTGGGGATAGGGGTTAGGATCCAGCCTAAGTGCCAGATCCTGGTTCTCCCCAGGCTAGCCCATCCATCCAGCTAGCAGGGATAATGGCAAGACTACTTGGCTGATGTTTGGGGTCTATAGAATTACCTGCTTTTTCAGGGATATTGCTCACATTTCCACTTGTGTAGTACACTTCTCAATCAGGACCCTAATGATGGTGGCCCTGAACACTGTATCTCCTTCCCAACAGAAGTATGGTATACCAGATCTGCACCAATGGTTGCTTTAAAAAGAGGAAAAAATGCTTTTGGCACATACGATAGTCCTTTGGGTTGTAGTCAGCGGGAAGTGTCTAAGCAACTTACTCCCTTTGTCTCTTAAATAATGTTAGCGGCTGTGGTGCGTGTGTTTAGGTTATGTTGTAAAAATGAGTAAACATATTTCTCACCAATACTTTCCCAGAGGCATGCAAGTACTACTATTCCCTTGGCCACAAAACGATCTGTGATTGTGATGCAGTACACAATAACGCTTCTTTAACACACACACACACACACACACACACACACACACACACACACACACAGGAGCCCACTTATGGTACTATCTTATTGCACAGTGTTACAAGATCACATTTGGGCGAGTGAGCAGGCAGGGAGGCAAGCTGGTGAGTGGGTGGGTGCAGTGCTGGGGGAAGAAGGGGGAAGCAGCCATGGCTCCCGCTTGCCTCTCGCCTTGTTGCTGCTTACAAAGTGGGCAGCAGGGAGAGGCAGTTGGGAGCCTGCCTCCTTCCCTTTAGGTTACTTACCAGGAGCATGGTGCACAGCCTTCCTCCTCCATGCCATTTCAGTTTCAGACAAACTGAAGCAATGCATGCTGGGAAGCCAGCATTCTGCTTCTGCTCCTTACAAACAGAAGTGGGGCTGGGGAAGGGGCGAAAGGGGCAGGCTCTAAATATGTGCAGAGTGCTCCCTCCCTGCGCATGTGGTGTTTCATAAGGAGAGGTAATCTGGAGCCACAGAGGACATTTTCCTTCTTCCAGCACAGCAGCAGCAGCAGCAGCAGGGGCGGGGGCGGGGGGCAACTGCCATGGCTCCAGATTGCTTCTCTCTGCCTTTTTGGTACTTCATAAGCCAGGGCAGGGAGAGTAAGTGGTTTGGAACCATCCAGACTTTTCTCTCCTCCAGCAGTGCCAGACCATATGAAGTGCCAGTGTTTCATAGCAAGGCCAGTCCTGCGTGTGCCCATCTTCTCCTTCATCTCTTCACTGTGTAAAGAAGCATCCCAGTGAGCAAGGAGTGGGGAGATGGTTATCTTGAAACAGCTCTCCTTATCTTTGCTTCTGCAAAGATACTTGCTCTTGTTCAGGCTGGCTGGGGCATGCTGGGATGGAGCTTTCGCTTGGTCCCAGCAAGCTTAACTCAGCCTTTTGGAACGCAGCCCAGCTGGAGCAAGAGGAAGGTGGAGGGAAAGGTAAGAAAGCAGGGGCATTCTGCAAGGAGGCAAGAGTGATCCCATTTCGATCACTTGTGGAAGGAGAGCAATCAGACCAGAATCACTGTGCTGTCCTGCTACTTTTTTCCTCGTCCCACCACCACAGTTGCTTGCACCAGTGATGCTGGAGGAAGAATTGGGTTCCTGCTGCCCCCAATCTTCCTCTTGCACGCTCTCAGTGAGCAAGACAATAATTCGAGTGCAGAGTGAAGTATCTGGGTGGGTGGCAAGCTGGGGAGATGGCAGGCATACACAGGGTGCGACACACCTCTTGTCAGTTCACCAACTTCTCCACTTGAAACAGCCGCTTCAATCTGTGTCATGACTCAGCCATCCGAGACTTGCAGCCACAATCCAAGGCACAATTAAGCATATTGATTATAGCCACTGTGCATACATGCCTTAAAAGTAAGATTTGTTGCAGATTATGATAAACATTTCTAGTACTTGCAGTATACATGTGCAAACCCAGTATTTCATTTACTACCTATGAAATAGTGATGCTGTACATTCAAGCTGAATTGTTTTTTCTTAAAGGGAATATATGGCACCATCTGCTGGTCAAATGGTATCATAGCAGAGGTGAAGGGCGTCATTAATCTTGATTAGCAAAATGCCCACTGTGATGTGTGAATGAGTGTGTGTGGGTGGGGGGGGGGGGCAGGAATTCTGTATTATAAGGTCCCCTGGGATGGACATTCAATGTGTTACATCTTTTTGCAGGATCATTGGGAGTAACAGCTGGGCTGGGCCACCTGAACCTGGGACAGAAGGAGACTTTTCTCTTAACCAAAGTAGTGGTCCTTGGAGCAGGCCAAGATGTCATGTGACAATGGTTCTCAACCACCTGTTTACAGCCTAATACTAAGGCATAGAGATAGCTCTTTGTTTTCTGCCACTTTTCTGAAATCTCTTCCTTCCCCCTGCTGTTTTCTCCAGAAAGCCCTGGCACCAGAAGAAAAATATCCTGGGAAAGAGGTGGGAGAGTCAGTAGTTAATGGGTTTTTAAGTAGCCCCTGAAAATGGTCCACCTACGTGACAGGTAACCAGCAAATGGGTGTTTTTAAAAAAATGTCATATTAGTTCATCCTAAATCCAATATTTTATATAGAATTGAATGGCATCAGTTTACCAGTACAGGAAGAACTGAAGAGGTATTGATTAAGCCCTAAATGGTTGGAGAGCTACTTTGCTGCATGTTTTAATCATCTGACGACGTGAACCCAATGCCTTTGCCTTCCAAGGCACGTGGGACAACCGCTAGGCACAGGGGCTTAAGGCACTGGCAAAGCCAAGGACAAAAGGAAGATGCAGTAAAATTAAAGACAGCAAGAGGTAACAAATTTTGCAGAGGTGCAGCAGAGGACTGGGTGATGTTGTGACTCACACGTGCAACACAGAGACCCAACATAGTGTCTGTTAATACTCAGTAGTGAAGGAAAAGCATTCTGTACATGCTCAATGATGTTGACTTTGTATTCCATTACTCACTCCAGAATGAACTATCGTATTAAACATACATTTTGGACAGAATTCCTGATCAGGTTTTGCTTGTATTAATTCCTCATCCAGTCAAATCCTGCCTTATTCTCCTTCAGACGTTGTGTGAACACTTGGCTTTTTCATTTTGTTTTTTGGGATGGGTGATGGTCTGCTGTAGAAGGTGGTGGCTGGATGATACTGCCATTTTTTGTTATTGTGGATGTTTCAAGCTGGGGATGTTGGGGACATTTCAGCTGCCCTTTGTGTGTGTTTTGTTTCTATGATGTATTTTCATCCATTGTCAGCTGCCTTGAGTTGCACATTGGCAAGATAGGCAGGGTAGAAGTGTTTTAAATAAAAATCCCTCTAACATTTCTAAAATAATATTTTGCAAGTATGCAGGACTGGGCTATTATCCTCTGAAGCTATTTATGCACTTTCATTTTTCCAATAAGCAAACATGTGCAAAATATAGATTTATGCTAGAAATCAACAAAGAAATTGCTTTATAAACAAAAACCAGATGTTTTTGCCTGCTAAGGCTCAATTCATATAGGGCATAGCTCTGAGCCTTCTCAGAGCTATGCCCTGAGGGTTTATTACAGTATGGATTAGTCATAAGGTGTTAATCCCTTTAGTTGCTTTTGGCATATGATGAAACTTGCATATTTATACTTCTTGTGAATCTCTCATTTGTGGTCCAGCATGGCAGACTTTCTTCAAAAGAGGCAATAAAAATCAGGAAGACAATTTACCACCTAAAAGCACCTGGGTTTTTCTTGCTATAGATCCATGGACCCACATTTAAAGTAAGCCATGTGAAAAATACACATTTAGATTCTTTGATCACAGCTAGCCTATAAGACATTTTTAGTAGCTTATTATACATATACATATTGCTGAAAGTTGTAGCACAAAGTGTAACATTTATTGAACCAATCAAGTTAATTAGTGAGTGCTATTTTAATACGGTTCAAGTATTTGATCACACCAAAAAACCAGAGGAATTTTAAACTGTTTCAACTATTTCAAACTGTGAGGAGACATGTCAGAAAGCGACCGTGTGCTCACTCTTACTATAATCACGTTGTGTTTGACTTCCTATGCAGCCAGTATATGAGGACTCGCAGCACAATCCTGAGCTGCCTGCTGCAGAAAGCTCCTCAGAGGAAGGAGACATTTGTCCCCTTCCCCCGGGTAAGCCCAGAGACCCGCTAAATGGTCTCCTCACATTTGTGCCAGCTATGCAGCCAGCATAAGTCCCGCCCAGCGTTCCGTTAGTTCATTTGTAGATGACACCACTCGATCAGGAGTGGCCAACCTTTCAACTTTAGGCCTCCTGGACCTTTAACAATAATGTAGAAGAGGAAATTTCAGCAGGTGTAGCTTGGCATCTGTGAGACAACAGATCTGAGATCACAGAGCTTCAGAGCTTCTTCATTCTCCCTCAAACTTCAGTGCATTGAACAAGAAATCCACTGTGCTGTATTAGCACACTTTCACCCTACTGATTTCCACTGGAAAAGATAAGCTGCCTTTTTGCTCACTTTATTCCTTTTTTCTCCTTCCTTCCATCTTGTGTTTATTCTCCTACCTCTGCAAAATAACTCCATGGCTCTGGCACTCAAGCAAGTACCACTCATCCTACTACCCCAAGCACCTTGTCTGTATTGAGTCCTCTTTCCTTGAAGTCACCTCATTCAATGCACCTCACATGTCAATTCAGCTTCTCTCTCTAATGTCCTGACTTGCAATTACTCTTGGCTCTTAGTCTGGAGCTCTCAGAAACTCAGCTGCCTGGCTTTGAGACCCTATTCTTATACCCCAGCATTTATAGAAACTGACTCAGCAGAGCCAGGATAGATAAGCTTGGCCTCTGATCATTTCTCCTTATCATTCAAGGTTTTTGCATGTGCCCATGTTGTACAACTCCACGAACAATGCAGCAGATTTGTGGCCTGCCTCACATACAAAAAAAAACCATTTTTACACAGCAGAAATCCCTGGAAGGTATAAGAGGGCTCGAACGAACATAGGACTCATAGCACAGGTGTGCGATTCAAGTAAGCATACCAGCTCCATACTCTACTGAAAATGACAGTTGGTATGTTTAGTAAGTAAAACAAAAATATTAAAAATAGTACAAAATTCCAAAATCCAAGAATAGGACAGCTCTATAATAGCATGGTTAGCACACTTAAAAATCAAATCAGCTAGTACTACCAATGCCTTTTTCTGACAGGTGAAAATATGGTTATCAGAGGGAGTCAAGCAGACCTCCCTGAGCAGTGTAATACAGACAGAAGACTTGAATGAAATTACATAGTGAGGTGGTTGGGCACAGTTAGCAGGACAAGAGTAAAGAATTAAAATTACAGTGGGTCTAATCTGTCAGAACCTAGGTATGAAATTGATGCTGCTTTATTATTGCCCCAAATGAGCTTGCAACAGGAGGAGGGCTAACTAGGGATGAGGATGACTGAGGGATGTGAACACACGATCACTGCTCTCATCATGGGCCAAGGTGCTGTATTCCTGAAGGGGTCTCTCCCATTCCATTTTGTCAGAGTACCGCTTTCTGATTTTCTGCTTTCCGATTTTCACGATGGGTGCATTCACAAAATCTGCACTGGAAAGAGCTTATTTCAAAAAAGGTAGTTTACATACAAATTCTTCTTTAGAAGCAGCAATTTCCTCACTCATTATTTCAATTTTGATAGTTGTGTTTCTGCCCACAACTGTTTAAATACATTTGAAAGCTTTAATTCCATTTTGCAATTCTAAAGAGCTTCCCTTAATTGTTCATGTCAGACATCCATTTCTCTCGCACACACACAATATATACACATACATATATATAAAGCAATTCTGATGTTAGGGACAAGGCTCCTTAGCATTCAGTTTAACTTGCTGTACATCCTTCTTACTAATGTGTTTTCCATCAGTCACTCATGTCAGGCAAGTATTTGTTAGGGATTTAATATTCACGAAGTAATTCTGTATTTTCACTTAACCGAAGTCTATCTCATAGTACCCAAAAGCTCAGAGATACCATTAATCAAACTGTCTTCATTGTTCAGTGTATGACTTCCACATACAGGCTGCCTTATTTCTGTATCATTAAACAAAGTACCAATGAACAGATAGAGACAGATGACAGAGAAAGTGAGGAGCTATGAGACATTAAGGCCCAATTCCTAACCAACTTTCCAGCAATGACATAGCTGTGCCAATGGGGTATCCTGCAGGTAGGGGCAGTCACGGAGGCCTCCTCAAGGTATAGTAAAGGAATGCTTTTTTCTTCAGCTTGAAGCTGCATTGTCCTTACCTTGGTGCTGGAAAGTTGGTTAGGATTGCACCCTAATAGTTTTAATGCATCCAAAGCCTGCATGGTGTGGCGAGAGCGATGAAACATTATATGGGAGATGGATTCAATAAATCCTCAATTACAGGGGCAAAGACACTCTTCATATGGCATCTTGTTATACCTCCCACTAGTGACCTTGGATGGAAACAAGTTAAACCGTGGTAGGGAAATAACATGTCTTGCCGACGGGTCAGTCATAAACAGCAAATGATGCTATCTGTCCATAACTGAACGAGATAGAGAAATTCAGGGGCAAGCAAACCCTAGTTGCCAGTTCAGTTAAATTTTGGAACTTGATGTCAAGCAATCTTTGTTTTATCATTTTATAAACCTCTCTGAGCAAGAGGCACTTTTTCAAGTGGTATTCCTCTTATATTTAGGGGTATTCCTCTTATATTTAAATATAAATATTTATATTCCTCTTTTATATATTTATCTTTTCTAATGGCTATTGCTGGTGGTGTTCTGCATTTTATTAGATTGTGAGAACTTTGGGACATGGAACCATTTAACTTTATTATTACTATTTGCCTGTAAACCACTTTGTGAACTTGTGTTGAAAAGCGGTATATAAATACTGTTTGATTGATTGGATATGAGTACACACCCAGAGAGTCCAATGAAAATCTAATTCTCTGAATTTCCTCCAGCAGCCTTGGGTCCATGTTAAGTTTAAATAATTTATCCCATAGCAGGGATCTGTCAACCGAATCAAAGGCTCCTTTTCTAAAATAGCCACATAAAGTTTCTGATTTTGGAACTTGGGGGTATTTTCTTGCCAGTTGAGCTAAAGTGGCACAATGGTTTAGGGTTGAAGACCCTTTAGGTAAGCTGATTTGCTCAGGTCCTGGGAGCCCCTGGGCTGACATCCAAGTTAAGAGCTTGGATAGCAGATGTCTTGCGTAAAGCTTACGCACAACAGAAAGGACCTTTATAGGCCTATAATTAGAGGGATCTTGACAGTCACCTTTTTTATAAATGGAAACTACCACCGCATTAGTCCATTCAGCAGGCATAATGCCAGTCTCATCTACCATTTAATTGTAAATAAATTAGAGAGTAGAGGAACCGACCACTCAGAATCCACTTTTAAAACCTCTGGCAACACAAGGTCAGGGTGTGGGGATTTCAGATTTAACTTGGGAGATTAACTCCTTGATTTCCTCTGGCTGAACCGGGGACCAGCATGAAGGGTAGGGAAGTGGATGCACCACAGCTGATAATTAAAGGTCCTTTAATATGTATCAAGCTACTCAAGATATATATGGATGCATGTGCACATATTCCACAGCAATCATTATCTGTCACTTGTGAATCAGTAGTCTTGATCTAATATTCTTAGGCTGTCACTGTGTCAATAATTCCTTGACTACTTTTGTAGTCAAAATATTTGGGTTCTTGCTATAAAGCAGCGATTTTCAACCACTAGGCTTGATCCACAGGTGTGCTGTGGGAATTTGGGAAGGGTCATTTATTAATAGGGCCATTGCAAGTGTGAGCCTCCCCACCAAACCAGTAGCATAGTGTGCCTTGTCAAAAAGCCGGTAGTGTGGCTTGTCAATTGTAATGCCTTGTCAGTGTGCCATGGCAAAGTTGAAAATTGCGACTATACGCCTTTCAGAAGTTCAGACATATGAAGCAAATCAGACCATTCATCTATCTAGGTCAGTACTATCTACCTGGACTGGCAATGGCTCTCCAGGGTTTAGCCCTGCTTTCCCAGCCAGAGGCGGCCTGGGGTGGGAGCGCGCCCCATGGCAGGCGCTGAAACCGCGCCCCCCCCACATCACCCCGCCCGTCACGCAGACATGCCTCCCTTACCCTGGAAACGCTCTATTTCGGAGCATAAAGGAGGCATGGGCAGGCGGGAGGGCCAGAAACCACGCGGTCTCTCCTGGACCGCATGCAATGGCTCCCCGCCACTGCCCTGCGCCCCATGCCATGGGGCGCTACAGGTAAGATACGCGCCTGTTCCCAGCTCTATCAGGAGATCTGCAACAGTTAGAAACAAACAGCTAGAAGAGGTGCTCTGCTGCTCTAATCTGCAGAGAAACTTTTTAAAAGCAATGTTAAGAGGGAAGAGATTGTTAACTATGGAAATAGTGCTTCCTGGATATAATTTAGAGGCAAATTAACTGAAGGAGATGGTAAGAGTGCAGTATCAACAATAAAAGACAGAATTTAGATTTCAATTATCTTTCTTTTTAGAATGTCCTGCAATAGGCTGTCATTTTCTGAACAGAATAAAAACCAGATCTTTTAAAGAAATTAAGAGGCCTTTTTCTCTTTAGTGAAAAAAGAAGTCAGTTGTTGTTTAACAATTTATTGTTTGTGAAGAAGCTTGCCATTATGAAAAGTTTTGTAGAAAACAGTACCTTCTGCTTTCAGTTTAGATTATTCAAAAGTAGAAGTTTGTTATTAGTGAAAACTCCAGTAGAAATAAAATTCTGTAAGAAACAGTCTTGGCACATAAAGTAAAAGCTTTTAAACACAACTTAAATCAGAATAGAGTATCTACCATGCAATATTGGCAAAAAAGCCCATTTCTAATGGCTGGCATCTCATCCCTCAAGGCATTAACATGGAAGACTCTTACACCTGCTTTATATAAAGTTAATTGCATATAAATATGGTCTCACCATAATTGACAGCCCTTATACAAGCCAGTCATTCAGTTTAACAGTTCTAAGTAAGTAATAGGCACTTTGCCTTTCTGATTTCCTCGTTCACCCATCAACCAGTCTGAATCCATGCCAGGGATACTGTACACCGTTATTACCTTAAAAAAAAGGAAAAAATACATTCATAATACATGTTGTAATTAGAAAAAAATCTAACTGTTACTATTTATAATCAAAGAAACTTAGTACTCAACATATAGCAGAAGTGTTCAAATTCTGCAGATCCACTACTATCCCAAAAGATGTTTTAAGTACACAAATTTGGCTTGTTAACATCACATGATAGGATAATTAAACGTTCATTAGCAACTGGAAACAAAATGTTACAGTTGCTATATATATATATATATATATATATATGCTTGGTATATCCCAAGTCTCTGGTATATCCCAAGTCCCAAGGCTCTGGACTTTCATATTCTTTCTTCATAACTGTAGTTCTAACTATGGCATAGGGACCTACACTGTCAAGGGACAAGTTGCACTTACATTTATAATCTGATGTTATAGCAATACTAGAAGATCAGTTCTAGTGCAGTGTTTCACAACTAATAGTACACGAGTTGGTTTCTGGAGGTACCCACAGGACCTCCAGACTCACACCACGTGGCAGCAAGACAAGCAGCTGTAGGAGGTTTGGCTTGGCGGGCAGAGCTCCATTGTATGTTTTTTGTGTGCAAAAAATAGCCTTCGGGTCCACCCTGAGTCTCTTACTGGTGTCTGTCAAGTTGCATCTGGCCTCCCAATGCAGACGTAACTGGTGATGACATTAAAAGCCAGTTACTTCTGGTGATATTTCCAATAGGAGGACAATGCAAAGTGGTCTGGGGGGCAAACTTTGAGAAACTTGTTCTAGTGTCAACTTAGCTCCTAGCTATAGCCTGAAATGGCAAAAGTGTACCTCATCTGCAAGAAGTGATAATTCAGTGCTGTTTGCAGCATCATAATCATAAAGAACTCGAGCTTTTCTGCTGCCACTGGATGACTTCAGTTCAACAAAGCTTGAAGTAGCTGCTGAATTGCTTATTGAAGACAAGGAAGCTGTAACAGAGGCCGATGGTGTAATAGTAGAAGAACTACTTGGCACACAGGTTGAAGATGACTGATTATTGTTTGCAATAAATGTAGATGGAAAGCTGTGAAGACACAAAACATATTGACTGAACTTAGTATTTATTCAATATTACCAGTTTGTGATAAATGTGCATTTGGCAACCTAGTTATCATCCATACTTGCCAATTACTATTAGCAACTTGTAATATATTTTGTATTGCAAACTGAGGTGGGTTTTAGATGTCATCTTCTCATCTTCCAACGGAATCTTCTTATGGCAAGATGAGCACACATTATTATTCACAGCTTTTAAGACCTCCTAAATTATATGCTTAAAAACATAAAACAGGTTTTTCAAACAATTTTTAAAATAACCACTTGTGTTATGTTCGTAGATACTTTAAATATCTCAAGTTTGTTTTCAAATTCTGAGAGAAAGTACATTAATGGATTTTACTTTATTACTAGTAATTTGTCCTGTTGCATGGTATCTGCTTTACGTGTTTAGGGCTTTCTCAAGGAAACAAATTCTCAACAACCTTACAGCTACTAGATCCCATTTCTCCCAATATGTACATATATGCAACATCAATTCAATGAAGAATCAATCTCTAGCACTCTGAGATAAATTCCTGCAGATAAATTCCTGACAATAGGCCTATACTGGATTGTCTAGGTGTACAGCTAGGTTTTTCAATCTACAAATCCAATTTAAGGGCAATACACATTACAAGCCTTATCCTTCATGAACACAGAAATAGTCAATAATACAGGTATAGCCCAGTTTATTCAAATTATTGTTGGTCTATGTTTCACTTGTAATGAAAATATTGGCTTTACAAGTAATGCAAGATAAATACATACTGCATTCTTGTTATTCATACTGTATATGAAAGACTATTATACAGAATCTTACACATAAAGGAGTGGATTTTGGACACTGATGTATGCTTACATTTCTATCCCTAGACAACAATCTGAAGAATAAAGTACTTCATCGGGCCTGTCCTTATATATAATATTTGATTTAGTAGAAATGAAGTTGTAAAATTGCTATTATTGATTCAGATTAAAGAACCTCTGAATCGTGTGCAGACACCTGTCTGCATTTGTAGTTTTTTTCCCCTCCAACACTAATATCACCATCAATATCAATATTTCTTGGTTTACTAACCCTTGAACATGCTACATAAAATTATACAAGAGAGAAGCAGTCTTGCCTTACATCAGGTGTGCCATGTGCCATATTTTATATACATAATCTTAAATGTGCTACTTCACCTTATTTTAGCACTACCTGGACCTGCTTGGGTGTCCTCTACTGATAGGTCTTTGATGTCTAGTAAAAGTTTTCTTGTTTTACCAGGTATTTCAGTTAATGTCCCTCTGCTAAGAAGTTTTTGTCTCCATGCTTTTTAAATTCTGCTTTTTTTTGTTTTAATTGGTTTTTAATTAATTGAAGCAACTCTCAATTAACAGTTTTAATTTGCCTACTTTTGAAATAGGGCAATTTGCAAACTAATACCAGAAGTCTAATTTACATTGGCAAACAAGCAACTCCATTATAAGCAGCTTCCAGTGGGATGCGGAGTGTCCTCTAAAGCCAGAAGATAAAGAAAATGCATTCACAGATGCTGTTTAAGCCCAGAGCAGAGCTTGGCAACCTGAAGGTTTGGTGATGTCATGATGACATCATTGCCAAATGTCAGTATTGCAACAAGTTGTGATGCGATGCAGCTGTGGACCCTTTACAGGGAACACCGTTCACAGAGTTATGGTTTACTGCTTAGTCTTATTGCTTTTTGAGTTTCCTTATCAGTATCTTTGTTTTCATCACTGCTTTCTCAACCATCCATATCAGCAGCCACACCCAGGTGTGTAGCTAAAGAAGTGCAGGGGGATGCAATTGCACTTGGCAACAAGCTTTAGGGGGGCAACAAGCTGAGCTTGCGACTAGTGGCCAAAATGAATACTACCATGTTATATATCAATGAAGAGTAATACAGAATACAATGAAACAAACCAGTTATCTTTCATATCTTTATCAAAAGCCATGACCAGTAAACCAGAATACAAAATACAACTGTCATGTAAAAATTGTGGTTTTGTTAAAACTGCCGTTTCTAAGAACAATACTGTAATGTTATATACCGTTTGATGAGAAATTTCATGCAGAACGCAATGAAATAAACCAGAGTGTAATATCTTCATTCTATCAAAGGTTATAGATAACTTTTATATAAAGGCTTAGGTAACTTTGGGCAAGAGAGGAACCATGCACACCACCCTGAGTCCCTTGGAAAAAGGGTAGTATAAAAATGTAAAAAATATGAAATAATTTTGTCATGTGGGAGGAAATGTTACAAATATATGGGTCCCGCGTATCAAAAGACCTAGTTATGCTACTGTGGGGGTGCTGACTGCAGGCTTGGGGGGGAAGCAGGAGGAGGCACGCTGCTGGGGGAAGATGCCCTCCCCATTTTTCACCTTTTTAAAAAGCCCAGGTATGCTATCATTTCTGGAAGTGAAACCACTTCCAGGGCATCGTTTTGTCCTCAGTACCGGGCTACACTTTCATTAGCTATGCCTCTGGCAACTCCTACTTTCAGTAACCTCTCTCCTCATCCCTCCCCCTATGCCACCTTGGGCAAGCTGAAGTCGCCAGTTGTCAGTGTGAGTGTTCGATGATTTGTCCCCAACCCAGTTGCCTTCAATCCTTTTTGGGCCATGACCCTAATAGTTCCCAGACTGTGGGTCAGGACCCACCAGTGGGTCACGAGCCAATTTCAGGAGGGTCACAAGGCACCTAGAGCAGCCATATTGAAAATATGGGAAGATGGGATGCTGGAAAGGGAGAGTGCTGTGGGTTGCTTTGCTTGTGTCAAGGTTGTAAATAGGCTTTTTTCTTTGCTACTGAAAAATGACTGAGAAATAACCCAACACTGCTGCATTCTCAGGAAAGCAGCAGGTTCTAGCATCACAAAGATGGCACTTCCAGACATGACATCAGTTCTGGTGGGTCCCAGACAGACTGTCATTCTAAAAAGTGGGTCCTGGGGCTAAAAGGTTGGAGAACCTCTGCCCTAATATGTAACGAAAAAAATAAAGTATGAAACTGAGGACCCCACTGTCAATCCCTCCTCCTTCTGGGATGTTGTCCACTCACCCCCCCCCTTGTTCCCACCCTCTCTCCACCCCCATAATTCTGTCCCAGCACTGTAAGAGTAACCAATTACTGAGAACAGAGAAGTTACCCTGAAGCCTGGCACTAGTGAAAGCTATTTGAGCACAACTGCTAAAAATCTGGGACAGAATCACCTGGAACATGTAAGGTTACACTAAATGCCTCCCTCTTTATCTGGTGGTGCTCTAGTCCAGTGGTCTTCAATCTCTTTCATTCCTGTAAGTTGCCATGACCCCACAACTAAGGCTTCACAATCCCAATGGCGTCCTGACCCCAAGGTTGAAGAACACTGCCTAACCTATACTATTTAAATTGTTCTTAAGTGAAAATTATTTTTAATCAAAACATTTTAAATACAACAGAATCCAGAAATGCAATCCATGTGTAAATTGAGAGCTGCCTGTATGCTGAAGTTTCCCATGCAGAAGTCTTCTCAGGATAAAGTTGTGTCCTAACTTTTGTTTTGAGGTACCGCCCAGTCTTTATTCTGTAATTTTAGAGGAAAATCCTACTTAATATCCTACTGGAATATGTTCTTTCCCCCACTCCCAGAATATAAAGAATATCAGTTAAATCTGGAGAGAACCTTAGCGAAATACGGCACCACCACAACCCCCAACCTCCTTTCTGATACTCTGACAAGGTCACAAAGATACTTTTAAACCACACCAAAGCCTTCTATTAGCAAGCCAAGTTTTAAGATGCAGCTGCCCATCAGAGACAGACTTTCAGTGAATGTGACAACTGCTTGCCAACAGGAAACACCGCAACTCTAGCTGGACAGTTGTTTTATATCGTAAGAAATTTGTTGAACACTCTTCTGCCAGAAAATGTTCCTTGATGTAAATTCACATGCAACATGACTAGCCTAGTTGTAATTCAGTAAAAGGATATTAAAGTTTCAAACCTACAGCATTTACACAATTATAGCCATTGCTTTCTTCTGCTATCCATCTGTTATGTTGTCCTGCTACTATATAGCATCACAGGATAATTCCTAGATGTCTGAAACAAGATCAGACACAGTAACGCTTCCATTCATTTCTTTAAATCAAGTTTGTGATTTAAACGTATTCACCTGTTTCAACAAAGTGAAGCAGCATCAATTAGCTGTCCTCAGTTGCCTTCATCAGGAGGTTTTTTATAATTGAGCAGCAGTATGAAAGTATGGAGAATCTAGTTTTGTTACCTTCCAAGTTGCTTTTGAAGATCCAACATGTACTGATAACACTGTGCATAATAAGTCATCTGAGCTTCTACAAAATCATTCAGACAACGAAGATGATGTGCCTGGAATATAATGGAGTTCAAAATGTTATTGCAAAAATGCATTAATTGCAAATGTCCTTCTGGGGCAGGGGGCTGAGATGGGGCTTGGGGGCACTGTTTTGCAATGGTTCTGCTCCTTGTTGACAAATGGGTATCAGAAAGTGGTGCTGGGAGATGTCTTCACCTTGGTTGAGCTGCTGGTACTGCCTGAAGCTAAGCAGGAGAAGCTGTGGTCATGTTTTGGATGGGAGACACATGCCAGGCTGTGACAAGCTGCAGTACCTGTTGTGGCAGGACAGACTGCTGCTGAATTGATTTGCCACACAGTGAGAGAAGTATGGAAGTGTGTGAGAGACAGCTGGCAAACAATGGAAAACAACCTGGAGGATCTGTTCAGGCTTGACTTCTGATTGCCTGCTGAAGCTCGAAGGCACGCAGCCCGAGATGAGAATCAGACTATGAAGGGTATATCTGGGACCAAGGATTCAGTGAATTACAATACTGTCTATTTATAAAAATAGACAGTATTGTATTAGTCACCTGAAAAAATGGTGGTTTAGACTAGCCTACCTATGTAAGCCGCCTTGGGCATGGGAGAAGTGGGGTATAAATTCTTCAATAAATGAATAAAATAAATATTTGGGGTGCCATGGAGTGGAACTCAATTACGGAGCTGCTGTTCCAGAGTTGCCATGGCTGTCAGTTCATTTTTGAGCCCGCTTCAAGGAGCTGGTTTTAACCTTTAGCCTTCACAGGACCAGGGTACTTATGGGACTGCCTGTTCCCATATATTATGCTCTGCCCCCTTAGATCAACAGAGAAGGCTGTGCTGTATGTGCTGCCTCTGACAGAGATGGGGGCAACAACCAGAATTAAGATCTTCTCTGTGTTAGCACCACAACTATGGAAATCCCTCCCATATGATTTGAGAGCTGTACTGGTACTAATTGAGAAAAAGTAACATCTTTACATTTCCTTATTCATAACACTACTAATAACCCAAAGAACTCAGGGTAACCTCTAGCAGAGAATTTTAAGTACCAACACTGTGCTTGTATTCCTCATGCTCACATACCATATCAATATCAAAATATATCCTCTTCATCAAGCTTATTGCCCACCCTGTCCCAAATCAAAGTTACCCATTTTTTTTATCCATGTACTAGCTTTTTGTTACCTGGCGTTGCCCGGGGGACAAAGTATCCCCAGCTTGTATTAGGAGAAGGAATGAATTCAGGGACAGAATCAAGCAAAGGAGCGTAATGAAATGGTCCCACTTACTGTCTGCAGGTAATGTGGCAGGATAGCAGTGAAGTATGAGAAACAGGCAGAGGTGGCCAGCTAGCTCCCTGGAAATAGGTCCCTCTCAGATTCAACTGGGTGCAGGAACTCGACTGGGTGCTGGAACTCTCTGGATCCTGCTCTTTCCAGCCTGGGCAACTCAGGCAGTGCAAAGCAGTTTCGGTTTTGTTTCTGTCCCTGTGTAGTAGCTGAGCTACTGGAGCCCTACCACATAACCTGCAGAATCGTTTGTGACCACAGGGTGGCAGCAGACCTCTAGTCCAATGCAATCCCCTTGGTTCCTGACAATCTGGCCCCCTCCCCAAAAAACGGGGGGCTGTAGGGGGGTCTGACCCCCGCAGTGTTGTTTGCCAGGCCGCAAGGTACGTGTGTGCCAAGTTTCGTGCGGATGGGGCCAAGCGTCGCGAAGCCTATGCAGAACATACATACACACATATATACATACACGCATACATACATACCCACGTCCGTTTTTATATATATAGATATGAACAGTCTTCTACAAATATAATTTTATTATTTTCTACTCAGTACTTACATGTGTGCTGCTGATGCCTTCCAACAGAAGTCTAGTAATTTCTGCTTGCCGGTCAAACTCACTTTGGGCTATCCTTACTTCCTGTTCAGACTAAAATATTACAACTTTTAAAAGCATAGTAACAGATAAGATTAACTTATTCTTGCTAGGCAGAATACACTATAACCCACTGGGAAAAAAAAATAAATGAAGCTTACTTAATTGTGCACTTTGTTTCCATTATTTCATGAAACCTGAGACTAATAATGCTGGAAGTCTCTCTGCTGCAAATGGAAGACACTGCCATACACAAAGGGTACAGTGATCTTCATTTATGTTCCTGTAACTCTGGAGCTCTCTTCACCTGACAGAATCCGGCTTTAGAGGATTCCTCCAACCCTCTAGAATGTTGTTTGGCATGTAGAGGGCTACTGAGACAAAGGCACAGGAAAGTTTCCATCTTTATACACCCTTTAGGAAACAATCCATGGATTGCTTCCTTCCAACTTGCCTATAGCAATCTAGCCACAGTTATGATAATCTAATTTATATCACAGCAAGTAATAAAAGGAAGTCTAGATATAATGACATGCTATGCCAGAGTTTCTCAACCTTTTTTTCCCTCATGGTCCCATTCTGAGCCTCATTTACCTCTGCAGCCCCACAATACCCCTGAAGTCTGGAAAAATATAAAATAATTCTCTAATACCTCTACATGTATGTAGCTGCATCTGCTGACAATGTATCACCAAATCTAGCACACTTTTAAAGCAACTATACAGTCAATCCTCATTATCCACTAGGGTTAGGTTCCTGGGAATCTTCGGACTGCAAATTTGCAGATAATGAATCATTGATCCTATGGGATCAATGGGGTTAATTGCCAGGGGTACCATGTGCCATCACGAGAATCCAGCAAAGACCTTCAGGAAGGCAGCAGAGTGTAGCAGAGTGTGCCAAAAGATCTCTGAATGCTGCAGAGACCTTCCAGAGGCTGCAGGAATCTTCAGAATGGCACCTGCAGCCAGCATGGACCCCTTAAAATAGAAAACAGATGTTTCTGCCAGCCATTTTAAAGAAATCAGTGCTGGTCGCAGGTGCCATTCTGAAGGTCTCTTCAGCCTTTGGAAGGTCTCTGCATAGTGAATAACAAGGACAGAGGCATAGATAATGAAGAAAGTAGAAATCCTGCCCCTTGCAGATAAGTGAGATCACAGATAGCGAGATCGCATAAAGAGGACTGACTAATTTATAATTACAATTTATAAAAATGTACCCTTGGAATAAAAACACCTAACACCGCTTTCTGCACTTTGAACTTTCTAAAACACAGAAATCCGTGACAAAATAAAACTGTTTTCACCCACATCTAACTATTAGTTGGGGGGAAAGGTACCGGACTCTACCTCTGCTTATTCTAATCTGCTTATTCTAATAATTGATACTTTATTTCTAAGTCAAAAAGAAAATTCTTAAAGATATACAATGAATAGTAGCAGCATAAATCTGCTAACAACAAAATAAATTGATAGTTGGCACTTTAGTCAGTGTGATCCTTGTAACAAATTCATCATATGCCTGGCAGTTCAATTTAGGTGGCCCCTTCAGACACTTACCATGGCCCTAGAAGCAGAAGTATGGTGTGGCCCCCTGGAAGGCTGAATGGCGCACTGCTTTATGCTACTAAACAGATTGACCCCAAAAGCACTTAAAGTATTACACTGTATATTCCAATTGTCAAACCCTGTTAGAAGCTTGTAAGCTTTCACTGAAAAAATTGTTTCAGCAACAGTGGAAACCACACATGCACACACCAAATCCACCTATCACACTGAAAAGAATTACTAAATGCATCTGCCAAAGGCGGACATTTCTGTTGAAGGCAAATAAGCGCTTACTGACAGGAAGGGATAATCCCACAGACTCAGCTATACCTCCTATATATACCTCATATAAAAGGAAATGCCTCCAATAAAAGGAAGTTGGCAACAAGAAATATCGTTCAATAAATCTTTTCCAAAGGTATGTGTGGAACAGCATTCATACCTATGACAGATTTTGCCGGCGCTGAACATTTCTTTGCTTGGTTTGTCAAGACTATACATTTCTAAACCAATCACTTCAGTTATACCAATCTGCTTCTAACTTTACTATATTATGTTTCTGCATTTCAGTATACTTAAATGTGCCTTTTGAAACAAGACAGCACACAGGTCCTTATATAGCTATTTACAGCTGACTGAATGAAGAACACAGCTACTTCTTGCTTTTCTAGTAAGTATAAACAAGTGTCTCTTTTTTTTGTTAGAGACCAAGAATGTTTAACTAGGCAATGTTCATTGTAATGAATAGTCCAAAGTTCTTCAGAGAATGGGAAAAATATACAGCTCTAAACTATAGGTATGCATTTGGTTTGCAGAGGAATGGTGTTTACATTTTTCCCCACCCCTATTTTAAGAAATTACGTATTACAGGCCATACAAGTAAAAAAAGACTGCCACCAAGAGACTTGGAAGCTTCTGTGAAGTTGTATGATATATTCATTCCCCTTCCACACCAAAAACAAATGAGGAAAACAAGAAGTGAATGAAAGCCAAAGTCAACACAAGCTTTTTTTTTCTTGCCTTACCATTAGTAAGAAAGCTTATTAGTTCAGTATTAAGTATTAATTTGAACATTTTAAGGCTGTCGGCAGCAAAATACAAGATGTAACCCCATAATGCATCTTTTATTATTTCTTTAACACAAAACTAAAAGGTAGATAAACTAAACCAAGAATTCCACAGTTTTGGGAGAAGCTGTAGTTCAGTAGTACACTATATAAAATGTTTTGCATGCAAAAAAGACTCCAGGCTCAACTTAAATATCTGCTAAGTTTCTCAAAGAGAAAAAATCCTGTTTTAACACTGGAGAGGCTCTGCCAGTCACATATTGAGCAAGATGGATCAATGATCTGACTTGATATAAAGCAACTTTCCAAGTTGAGCCATTATTAAGATGGTGAAGGATACATTTGTTAGCAAGCATGGAATAAAGTTTCATATTTTACAGGTTCAAGTGCTTCTAAGAGAATGGAATACAGTTGGAAATCATCTTGAGCCATTCATTTCAAGCATGTTTGTTAGCTTGTTTCAAAGAACCAAACTCAATGAATCATCATACAAGAATTAAATTAAGTATGCAAGATATTGCCTTATAGCCTTTTGGTATAAGTTCTAAATTATGTTCTTGTCATTCAAACGAAGTAAAACTATCTTTTTTTCTTGCATCATGTCACAAGAACCTCACATGTCCTTTGCTGGTAGTTACACTGCCCACAAGATATGTGGATAACTCAGCTGCCCAAATAACAGTCCCTTGATAAACAAAGTACAATCTAATCATTTAATGCTGAGATCATATTCAAATCATTTCAAAATAGACAGCTTCAATTAGCTTACTTACTTTTGTCACTTCTTCTGCCCAAACCTTGTAAGCATAAAGAGTGAACAAACAACAACATGAAGATTTATCTGGCAAACCTGCATTGTGAATTCTTTAGCAATTTACTTCTTCCAAATTCCTGCTCATGTCTCCAACTTGTGTAACACAGTTAGTAACCAGACTAGCAGGTTTACTTTTTGTTTACTTAAGCTTTTAGTTAATAGAGACTGTCAAACTATAGAGTATGTACAATTTTCTGGTATAACACTATTGCATTTAATAATCTTTGCGAGAAACTGAGGGCCCAATCCTATCCAACTTCCCTGTGCCAATGCAGTCATGCCAATGAGGCATGCGCTGCATCCTGTGGTGCAGGGGCAGTCATGAAGGCCTCCTCAAGGTAGGGGAACATTTGTTCCCTTATCTTGGGGCTGTGCTGCACCTACATCTGTGCTGGAACATTGGATAAGATTGGGCCCCCCCTAGAATCACACCCTGATTCTAACCTCACCAACATGGGCGGTACAGGCATACCGCTGGTACCATAAAAGTGCGGTAAGGCACTTCCAGCACCAGTGGTAAGCCCTTACCACCAGTGCTGGCCTAACAAAAACGCCCACTGCCCTGAGGCAGCAACGCAACGCTGGTGGCTGGTAAGCACAGGAGCCACCGGCATCACGCCAATTCCAGGTGAGGGTGGTATTATGGGGCAGAGGGAGGGGCGGAGTGTGAGTGAAACTAGCAGTGGTCTCCTCCACCAGAGCCTATCCTCAGGCCATGCAGCCCAACATGGAGACCCTCTCATCTGCACCAGCAAAATAGCCTACGCAGACATGAGAAGACCCACTAGGATCCCTGTAACCTTACTATGGGGGAAGGGGACAAATCTCCCCTTCTTCCAAGGTGCCTCCAACATGGGTAGTATGCAGCAGTAGTGATCTGACTACCAGTGTGCCTCTGGCACACAGGCAGTATAGGATTGGGCTGCCCATCAGTAAAAGGGAGAGGTTTTTACTGATAGCTTTAGATTTAGCCATAAGGAGAAGTGGAAAGAGACATATTTCACCTCTAATTGTCTTTAGTTATAAACAGCTACAGGTACATTATCACTTATCCAGACATATGAAATCCAGTCTATTCTGAAAACCAGACATCTTTGTCCAATACTTATTTTCTGTAATATGAAGACTAGAAAGTCTTGTGCTTATTCCCATATACAGTGCAGGTACTGGCTATAAGTTCTATTCTCTGTATACCTGTACAGACATTATTGAAAAATCGAAGAGGCCAGCAGATGCCCATATGGGTAACAGTGAAAAGAGCAAGATGAAGCGCTTCTCATATTTATGCATTTTTTCCCCAAAATCCAGACAAATCCCAAATCCAGACACCTTCCCGGCCCAAGCAATCTGGATAAGGGGTACTCAACCTGTACTTGTCAGAGACAAATAATATTCTAATGATGTGTTTAAGAGGCTATGTAGTTAGAGTGACTGAAAGTTAACTTTCAGAACATACAATTCCCCAGCCTAAGGTCCATTTCAGGCACAATACGAAACCATGGTTTAAGCATCATGGGAGCCTCGTGCTCACACTTTCTCCACTCATATACAAGAGAAAATTACTTCTTATCCTTTAAGAACAAACTGCAGTTTCTTCTATGTACCATCTCAGAACCAAGTTTTGCTAGTTAATGATATTTAAATAATGGTATCAAGCCACAATTTAATGATGAATAAATGCATGAATGAGAGTAAATAGCAAGTTTACTGAAACACTACAAACACAAACGAAAAAGATCAGTGATTTCTCTTGCTTTCCAAGCCTTTCTTCACAAGAACAAATCAGTAATTTAGAAATTAAGGTTATCCCAACAATTATGTTTGAAAATCGTATTTTTTTTTTGCAGATTTCATTATTTGAAAGGCAGAAAACAGTGTTATCTTTTTATTTTAAGTTCTCATTCTTATTAATTTGAACTCCATAATTAGATACACTGGAGCATCCTTTCTTCCAATAGCAAAGGTAAGCATCCAAGTGCATCTCAGTTTAGGAGCACGACAGAGCCTCCCAAAAATAAAGACAGTGGTTACTACATTCCAACTCTCTATGGATGCAGAAGTTCATAAATGAAAAAGAAAGATGTTCTTTAAAAGCCAAGGAATAGATAATAAAATGGCCTTGCAAGCTTCTGGGACCTACAGAACATTCAGAGCTACTGAGCCAGAATATCAGCTGCTTGCCAAACAAACAAACCAATAAATATGGAAGCAGGGAATTGTCCTGCAAACCCCTACCAGCTTATAGAATAAATTCTGGAAATAAGATCGTTGAAAAATCTGAGCCATACGTTTTTTTTAATACTCCTCTCCCAGCACTGTACAAGAATTTTTAAAGAAGAAAGGAAACTTTTTCCCCTTTTCCTACCCTCTGGAACTACTATTCTGAGCAATATAATGGTCAAGTACGAGGCTCATTGCCAACCCCAAAATCTGACCGTCTAACAGTCAGGAGAAGTGGCGGGGGGGGGGGGGGAGAAAAATGGTGTCACTCTGCATTCTCAATCCCAGATTTGTTGGGTAGACTTGTGAGGCTCCTGTTCCAGACTCACTGTAGCCCTGAAAAGGAGAATTCCATTTAAGGGCTGGAGATACACTGCAACAATTTGTTGCGAGTCCCACCTGTCAGTTCTAAAACTCATTGGTGAAATTTCAACAACATGAGAAATGTATCTGGCTTATATGAGATGGTATTGCAGAAAAAAATACAATCAAGAATAAAACACAGTTCCTACTAAAACATTTGTTAAATAGAAAACGTGTAACCTTAATCTATACCAAGTTGTTTATTCCGCCAATAGATTTAGTCAGGATGTCTTCAGTGTTTCTAGAAGGATGGCCAACATTCCTCTTGTCCAATGGTTTTCAAACTCTAGGAGAGTTAGACCTGCTGTAAGTGCTTGGGGAAAAATTGCAGCAGCATGATTTCGAGGATTGTGTTGCTGCCTGGGGAGTGAGGGGCTTTGATCAGCGTACCTGGCGAAGTGTCTGCAGGGCTCCCACACCCCCAGGAAGCCAGAGCTTTGCCAGGTAAGCTGCTCAAAGCCGCTGGGGATCACACTGCTGCCATCTCTCCTTCACCACCACTTAAGGGAACAGGACCAGAGGTTCTCTGGCTGGGGTGTCACGACATCCCCATTTGAAAACCTATGCTCTAATCTTTAGGCTCTAATTATAAATAGAAGATCATTGTGATAAAATGTTCTACAGATACATCATTAAAAGCATTCTGTAGAATCAAGCAATAGATAGATAAAGCAATAAGCAAAGAGTAGCCTCTGAATTTTGTATTTGCAAATAAGAACAACATAACTGGCTAGATGTGCTAAACATGTGTGCAACTCCATTATTTCGAAGAAGCATGGTACAGTTGTTTAGTGCAATGCTGCTTTATTTAGCATTTTTAATTTGAGATATTGTTTTATTTCCTAAAATGTCTGACTACAGAATTAAATAACTATGAAGTCAAACAAACACTGCAAACATGTTAATTTGATGTACTGCCTCATTCTAAATATATGAATGGGCAATATGTACAAGTAAGAAAGCAAGAGGAAACACTTGAAATGTTATGAAGACAAGAGGCCAACAAACCTGTAGCCATTTTACATGCACCAAGTTGAGCATGTAAGAAACATTTACCATGATGTTATTTTCTTCAGGTGGAGACAGGTTTAGTTGCTTTAAGTGCATAAAGACAAAACTATGTTATATTGTGAAACAAGATACAAAATTGATCTCAGCAGTTGATTAGTTGCAGAAACCTAGCCAGATTTCTTCAATACAGGCACTAACATTTAACCAATGAACTATAAAGGTCTATTGTGATGTTGGTAAGCAGAGACAAAAGGTATACCAGGTCCAAACAATTATGTTTCATAATTTAAAGGAGAGAGAGCGAGAGAGATCACCTGAAAGTTTCTGCTTAAGTTTCATCAGTATGTGCATGGCACTGACCTCCACCTGTTGTTCCAGCTACCTAATCCTAGAGAAGTAGCAGAAACTCTGAACGAGTGTTTGAGGACATTTTTGAGGTGAATGCGGGGAAAAAAAATGAAGAATTTGGATAAAGCCTCTGCTGTGAGTGGTCAATACCAATTCCTCCCTAGGTGGAGGAATTCAAGCAATTTTAGACTGCACTTCCGTGCAAGAGCAAGTCTGCGGTTTGGGTACAGTTTGCACCTGTACTCAGCACTGTCTTTGAGTGCCCAGGTAGTGACAATACCTACTCTGATATACAAACCTGCTATGAAGGCCCTGAAATCTAGATCGCCACATATATCTGGTGGCTACTAGGATATTTGGGGTCGCTGCCTCACAACTGAGGGAGCTTCCCCCAGTCTCAGATACTCCAAAAGATGATTGCGGCCAGGGGGGGCTTTTTCCCAGCTTCTGCTGGTGTGCCAGCTGCAGCCATACTCAAGTTGAAACTGGTCACAGTGGCCCATGCACTGGTGACATAGACTAATGTGCTCTGCGGGCTACCCTCAAAGATAATTCAAAAACTAGTGCAGAATGAGGTGGTTCTGTTGTTCAGTGATGTGGGCTGCTGGTCTGGAAACTGCATTGGCTGCCAATTTATTTCTGGGCCCAATTCAAGGTGCTGGTTAATCTCTAAAGCCCTATACGGCCTGGGACCAGGGTACCTCAGAGACCATTTGCTCCCATATATTCTACCCTATCCTTTAAACCAGTGGTTCCCAAACTCCTATGAGGGAGTTGGAAGTCTCATAAATCTTGGTGGGGTGAAGCAAAGACAACAGTGTGATCTCTAGATCACACTTCTGCCCTGGCCAAAGGGGCTTTTTCACACTGTGTTCATCTCCAGGCTGTGTGGGGAGCCCTGTAGATTCCCCTGACTGCCACTGCTCTACTTTCCCTTGTGCACAAGTTTTCATTTGCCTATGAACTGCATTTTCCTTTCTTCACTGATCTGAATTCTCTTCCCTTTTAAAATAACCTTTGCAAAACCATGCAATTTTACCCAATATTTATTTTCAAACAAAAAGGTCCAGAAAAAAAAAGGAGGCCAATAAAGCCTTGCCTTGCCAAAAATATTACTATAAACTGGTCAGGAATTCACCTAGAAGCATGCCTCTTCTAGCAGGAATCAGAAGTAAATTTACGGCAACAAGTAACCAAACATTTCTTTCCAATAAAAACCTTTAGTACAATTATGCAAAATAAAAAGTTATTGGTACTGTTTGCTTCTAAGATCTTTGCAGATGCCAAGCAAGTTTCTTGCCAACAATTATAGATTTAAGTGGTTTTCATTTAAGGTACAAACTAGAGCACAATTTTGTTCAAAATGGTTGTACTTTTAGAGTTATGCATTTGTAAACAATATTATAAATACTTAGATATTTTTACATATTATAGTTAAATGGCAACTAGTAATCTTGCTTTCAAAATGCTAATATTCCACACTAAAGTACACTCAGGAGTTTCATTCAGACAGATCTTACTTACTGAAGCTCGAGCTTCTGCTACTTTTGCCTTCTTCAGTCTGGTTTTGGCAGCATCCAAATCTAATCTTTTATTTTGTAATAATTTACGTTCTCTCTGAAAATGGAGGAAAATTACTACTTAGGACAATATGAAAAAATGCTTCAGTTCAATTTAAGATAACATGGAGCAAGCAGCACAGGAAAGCACAAGTCACTTCCATTTCCTATTCTTGCCACATTTATAGTGCCTTAAGAATGACAAAGCCATACTACTTTTAAGCATGTTGATTGTGTACTTAAGTAGTTCTAAATCCTAAGTTTCAGTAATAAAAAAACTATACAACTTACAGTGATGGTTTTATAATCTCCTTCTATGAAATTTCTTAGAGGGGTGAGGAAGTTTATCGCAGATGTCTGAATTAGTTCTCTGTCTGCAGCTCCAATTCGTTTCTGTGTTTCTCCACATTTAATGAGAGCATTTCCTGCAATAGAAAAAGCATTAAGCAATTCCAGCAAGAGTTCATCGGCAATTACTGGAACTTAAGCCCAATATCTGATAAGTAACAAAACATAACTCCTGAAAAACTAAATGAATGACTAAGGGTGTTTTGCACCTGAAAACTACAATGACCATATCCATGTTTTTACAGGGTAGTTGCCTTTCAAAATTGCATTCTGCTTTTAAGGCAATTTTACACTTTCAAATGTGTCCCATCTGTAGCTTCAGAATATTAGGTTACAAGCCACTCTTACCATTATGTGACATATATAATTCAAGAAACTAAGACTAAAATTTCAATTCAGCAAACTGCTATTAAACATATATGCCTAGGTGCCCTTACTGTACAAAGTCACTTACCATATGCTGTTCCTGGACCAAATTCATTCCCAGCATCAATCATGAATTGGCCCAGTATTTCTGGGTTATTTAAACGACTTGGTGCTTTGCGATCTAGTTTCTCATAGACAAATTCTTCTATTCTAGCATCTGTCAAAAGAAGTCACACAATCAATTGTAATCAAGTATTGACCAATTTAAAAAGTAGTTAAAGTCACAAGAAGCACTGAGGAAAATTCTAAAACTGAATAATTTTTTTGTAGTAATGAATAATACTTGGAAAATTATACAACACTCTCATCATGCTTAAGTCTTACAAAGCCAGCTTTACAAAACACCAGTATTTACAATGTAAAAAGGATATTGGGTGTAGGTGTTATAATTTTTAAAATTTGTTTTTCATATGCGATTACAGTTAACAATTTGTGTCCTGAGAACAGCACCAACGTTCCCTTGCTTCAATCATTTATGCCTCTTTTGGATGTGAAAAAAGATACAACTTGCTGATTAAGAGGAAGATACTGCACTAAAAAAATTATCCAACAATATATCTTAAACGCAGGATATTCCACATCTAAAACAAAATTGCTTATATGAAAGATACATTCATATTCACAATCATGGCCTCATTTATGTAGTCTACTTTTTATGTACATTAATGCCCTTCAATAGTAGTTAGTTGCTACCCTAGCTCAAGGCAGTTGATTTAATTATATTTGTTCCTATAAAAGTCTAAAAAAACTCAAGATATTACACAAGACCCAACCCAACTAGATGTTTTATTAAAAAATTTAAAATTGTTTGTTTTGCTAATTTCCTTCTTCTAACCTAGAAATAATTTGACTTTCAGCACCACAATGATTCTTGTTTTCTAATATGCAAGCAAACCAATGCAAGCAAACCTATACGTTTTCTAATTTAACAGGCAGACCAATCCTGAGCTTCCCAATGCCCATTGCTCCAGTTACATCAAAATGGGAACTGCCAGAACCTAAAGTGCTGGAACATCGCCAGCAATGTCCTTGGGGTAAGGGAATGTTTACTCCTTTACCCCGGGTAACGGCAGCACAGTACCAATGAGTCTTTTCGGCTCTATGTTGCTACTGAGCAGGCACAGAGATGAGGAGGCCTGTGCTAGACTGCCTGACCTGGGAGGGAGGATAGGTTATGGTGGCAGTGGCTGCCATGGTCTTTGCCCCCAGCCTGCGCCTCACCGCCCCCCCGCAAAGACTGTATGATACCTATTAACTAGCATTCTGAGAATATTTATATCCGAGCCAAATTAGAGAGAAATCCACACATTTTTGGCTTTGCTTACTAATTTATGATCATCGTTCAACTCTCCACGTCTGTGTGTTCCACAGTACAGGCTTTTTTTACATTTTGCACTGGATTCCCAAGCAAAAACAGTACAGGTTGAGCCTAATTATCTGCAGATTTTACATCCATGGATTTTTCAACCTGGGTCCCCCAGACCCGTGTTGAGCCAGAATAGACTCAACCTGAAGCATTTGAAAACAACTGGAGCTGTGCTCCAGTTGCCTCCAAAGGTGCTTCTGAGGCCTGCTGAGTCCATGGCGTGGCTGAGAATGGGGGATATTCCCCCCCCACCCTGCCCTCCGGATCTGACAGAGCATACAGCTCCATCATGTCCGGAGGACGGGGAGGGGGATATCCCCTATTCTCAGCACACCAAAGCTGCATTTGCACATGGCTTCGTCAGAACTGAGAATGGAGTTTTTTCCTCTCCCCACCCACCCTCTGGACACCAGAGAGTGATGGTGGGGGAATCTCCCATTCTCAGCCCTGGTGAAGCTGCTGCTTCTCTGGGGCTGAGAATGGCAGATTTTTCTCCCCCAATATTCTAGACATAATGAAGCACAGCTCTGTCTTTTCTGGAGGATGAGGTGGGGGGGAATCCCCCATTTTCAGCCCTGCCGAAACTGCGTGCAACACCCCACCCTGCCCTCCAGACATGATGCTCACCCCACCCCCTGGACTTGGCACTCCAAACACGTGCTCCGTCATGTCCAGAGGCCCAGTGGGGGAAATATCCCCCATTCTGCCCTGCCGAAGCCGCATGCAAGCCATGCAGCCTGAGCAGGGCCTCAGAAGGGTGGGGAGTGGGGAAAATCTGTGGGTTTAATTACCTGCAGATTTTTTAATATGCGAGGGTTACTGGAACAGAACCCTCACATATAAAAAGGCCGTACCTGTACTAAGTGAAAAAAAAAAGGAGTGAAAACATGCTTCACTCTGCCTTAGAGAAGTACTGGCTCTTCCGCTCACTCAACCAAAGAAAAATACACCTAGCTATACCATGACCTTATATATACCAGCACCTTATATTACAAATGTTTTGTAATATAGTTGGTTGGGCTGGAATGCTTTTCTAACCCCTGTGCCTAAAAGGCGACTTCTTTCTTTATCAAACTTTTCTTTTGATATTTTTAGAATAGGATAGCAAAGGTAAAAGATGTTAGCATCAAATCCAAGATGCATTTGATACCTGACAGTCCCTTCAGACTGGCCAAGGTGAAATCACTGACTAAACATTATGAAACCACCCAGAAGACTGAAAACAAATATATGAGCAAATGCTTAAGTGAGCATAAGATAGTAATTTCCTATAATCATTCAAAACAAAATAAAAGCCAGCAAATCACATGAGTTTAGCCATCATGCTCAGAGATAGCAGTCATAAACCTTAACGTAACTTGCATATTTTCAGGAAATGTCTTGTTCCAAAGAAAACGAATAAAATAAATGCATTAATTTTGGGAATTTATAAGCCATCTCCTAAAAAGACTTTCAAAGCAGTTCGCATTACATAAAAACAAAGTATAATCAATTAACAGTGCAATGCTAACCCAGAGTTAGGACAGCACAGTTAGGCCAGTCAAGTTTGACCAGCACGAGGGATACCATAAAGTTAGTTTGGACCACTCTCGGGAGTCAGAGAGGCCAGCACACAGACATGCGCCATCCTCCCTGACTCTAAGAGAGGTCTAAACGCACTTTATGATGGCCCTTGTACCAAACTTTGCTGGCCTAACTGTGCCGGTCCATCTCCAGGTTAGGATTGCGCTCTTAATTGATCACCTAAGTCAGTGGTCTCCAAACTGGACACTGCTGTGCACTGAAAAGCCCTTCCTGTCCCAGCCACCACTTACGGTTCTGCCATGCTGTTGCTTCATTCTTAAACCAATTCAGGCAAAGGAATACTTTGGGCTGTCACATCTATTGACCAAGATCCCAGCAGGCTTTGAGGCAGGCTGTCCAGGCAAACGCAACTGCCCAGAGGGTCCCTGTGCCCGGACTGGATGAAGAATGAAGCAGCAGCTTATAAGCCCTGCTCACCCCCAGCTATACTCTAGTTACTGGATCATGTAGTATGCATTGGTGCAAGGTATTAATAGACAATCTTGTCAATGGCAAAAGAAACGCATGCTCTTCTCTTACTTGGATTGGGTTGTAACAACACTTCTGTTTGTTTCATAACTTTTTCTGTCCACTGTTTAGTACATTCCGCTTTGCCAAGAAGATTTTCTAAGTGAGCATCCAATTCAGTCTTCTCTGCTTGACCAAGCTTCTCTTCGGTAAACTATATAAGTTTGAAAAACAGAGTTTGAGATGTAGGCTAGATTATATTATATGCATCAATTCTTGTACTGCTGCTGCCTTCAACAGTCATAAAATATTCTCAAAGAAAGAGGAATTCACCAACTCTTATTTTTTTGTATTACTATGAAATGGACATTTGATTTTCATTTGAAGATTTGAAGTTTAGTTATTCAAAAGGAAATGGCTTCGGAAACTGATAAAAAATTCAACAACTTCACAAGCTGCGTTCTGTAGTGATTCAACATATCCAAAGATATTAACATACCTCAGCTTTTTAAATACATATTCCCTTGCTTTTCAATTCAAGAATACAGTAACAAAGAAGATTTTTTAGCACAAACAACTTATTAGAGAGGCTGTATTAAACAGTCACATTTCTCCTGAATGAAAGCAAAAATGCAAAATCAACTGGGACAGGATATAATTGTGGCTGCATGTGGAGACCACACCTTATTCCAATAATCACCTGATACCAATTTCAGCACAGTTATCTCCCCTTCTCCAACGTCACACTAATGCCACACTCTGAAACGGTCAGACCATACCTCCAAAGCTTAGGATGAAGTCAGAAATGAACTCTTCTCATATACTAACTAGAAAGATTGGGAGAGGGGGCAGTTGTGACAATGACAACTGGCTAGCAAGGCTAGCCAAAATTTGTGAGCCTCTAATGAAAAGACTAAGATTAGCAGATGAAGTCCATCTATATGTTATATCCAGTAGTGTCATTCAGTAATGAAGAAGCGGAACGCTAGGCGGGACTTACCCCGTAATTGACAGGGAGCCCGTGACGCATCGCCACCTGCCATTCCGCCGCGGGGGCTTCTTCCGGGTGGCACGCCCCTCCGCGGCTCTCCAAAGCACCCAGCGCGCGCCCCAGGCAAGCGGGCACCCCCTCCGAAGCCAGGGGTGCCCGCGAGGCGCTCGGCAAGGCAGCGCCGCATCAGCAACGGGCAGCCAATCAGGCGGTAAGTCCCGCCCCGCGTTCCATTTCTTCATTACTGAATGACACTACTGGTTATATCACCAGGGAAAGGAATACGTCTGCATGAACCTTCTGAAACAGTGTGCAATACAACGTGCTTAGATGAATTATGCAACTGATTATTCCATCAGTTTTTTGACCACTGACATACCATGCTGCGGGGGGGGGGGCTCCCCTCTCCCAGTGACCCTAGTACTAAGTGACCTTCCCCCAAAACTCTAGCAGCACACTTGTAGATCATTCACGGTACACCAATGTGCCATGGCACACTGGTTGAAAATCACTACTCTAGATATATGAATATTTTACCGCAGTAGCAGTATTACTATGATGCCCAATTTCTTTGTTCCACTTACAGACCTGAATTGGTTAAATTTCAAATAAATACATTGCCAAAACAATATATTTGAAGCTCACTAAGAGATAAAACATTATGTTCTGCCATTTCCATTTACTGTGATTTATCATCATCACAAGACTTGCATCATAGGACCGCTTAATTAAATAACAGTTTGCCTTGTTGTCCTCTTTCTAGCATCTCTGAAAACAGACTACAGATGTAGAAACACCACATAAATAGGGCAAACACTAAATTGAACAATTTCTACTTATGCAATACTAATTTCTCACTGAAAAATATTGTTTAACCTTAGCCTCTCTTTTACTGCTATGTTTCTTGTTTCAAATGATCGAACTTAATTTACTCAATCGGTACTCTGTTTTTCAAACTGGATTTGCATTAGAGCTATAGATGTGTTTATTTCTGATAAGATTGCAGCTTAAGTCTTACTTCTGAGTAAAATAAACACTGTTTTCAAACTCCTCTTTCTATAGCTTCTTTTAAAAGAGACAGGTTCTCTCTTGTTATATTTATTTAAAACATTTTGGTCGAGAGGGTTAATGCCTCTGTTTGCCTGAAGATAAAGAGCTGAAGAGCTGAAGGTCGCCAGTTCAGGACTACTGGAAGTCTCTGTGAGCGGCAGACCTTATAAACTGCGGCTGTTTAAGCTGAGTTGTCTCCGGCTGCCTCGTGAGAGGGGGAGTGTGCTGGGTCAGTTGCTTCTCTGGTGGGAGTAGAGAAGCCACTTATCAGCCAGCAGAAGACAAACATGTGGCTAGTAAGAACACTAAATCCAGAAAGATCCATCTGTTTGTGTTGTTCTTGTAAGATAGAACGTTCTGTAAAATTGTAAAAACCTTCGGGTTTATGAATAAAGTCTGCCCATGTAAACCGCCTTGAGTTACAGTCATTAGAGTAATCTAATGACCTAAGATAGGCGGCATATAAATACGAGTATTATTATTTTATCCCATCCTTCAGTTGTAAAGCCTACTAGCATGACTTCTATAAAATCAAACTGTGGGAAATCATTAAAGACAAAAATAGTAGGACAGAACTCCCTTTTTCCCCTCCTCCATATATGGTAGTTTGTGTTTCTATTGCCACTGTGAGGGGAACAGTCCCGTTGTAGGACTTTTACATGATGTTTTCTTAAAGATCCTTAAATTTCAAAAGGTATTTGCCATAAAGCAGTGGTATTCAAACTTTTTAGATCAGGACCTACTTTTTGGAATGGCACTTGTGTCGGGACCCACCAAAAGTGATGTCATTAACCTAGAAGTGATGTTGTGGCAGGAAGTGACATCATCAAGCAGGAAGTGCTGTCATTGTGTAAAATGACACTGGCATTGTCATTGTAAAGAATGCAAACTGGCATTCTTGGACTGCAGCAACTGTACAACCGTGAAACATCCCTGACAGAAAGTGAGATGACAAAAGCACTGAACTTAAAACAAAATTTTAAAAAGCCCTCATTTGAAAATTCAAACTGTTAATGCTCACAAAAAGAATATAATAAGAGTAAGGTCTGCAGTTTCCACTGGCTGCTCCTGGCTTTCAGTAACCCACCTGACATCAGGTTACAACCCACCAAGTGGGTCCTGACCCACAGTTTGAACAACACTACAAGAAAGCATGGAGACTGCTATAAAAATTTCAAACAGGGATTTCAAACTTATTTGATACAGCAGGCCTAATAGAATTCATTATTCTATTATGGCCTAATAGAATTCATTATGCTGAAGGCTGGAAGTGATGTCATTAATCAGGTCATGACTAGAAATAAGCATTTTTTTTCCTCACTTAACAACTCATTAGCTGCAAATGACAAAAGAAAATACACAAATCTTGATCATATTTTCAGGATATGGAAAAGCCCAATTATCATGTGGGGTGCCCTTTCAGCAGTGACACCTCAGCATAGTTCAGCAGCTGGGAGAGCCCAAGGGCCAAGTAAGAACTTCCAAGGGCCGCATCCGGATCCTGGGCCTTATGTTTGACACCCCTGATTTAGAAGCTCCAAGTCAGAGCTACCACAAGAATACAAAAAAGGTTGACAGGGTTGCCTGTCCTTATAAACATCTATGGTGTGCTTATGTTATGACCCGGTGGATAGCCAAGGCAAGCTGGCTATCAGACTACTGATGGGTCACTGTTAAGTGGACAGTGGAAGATGTCTTCTACACCCTGTCCAAAGGAGAGCTGAGCAGGAGGTAAAAAACAAATTTGCATTCTTTTTTGAGTAGAAGTACTATAGTGGTTTTTTAAAACAAACAAACAAACAGGTTAAAGAGCATGATAGGAATTGGTGTCTGGAGTTCAGACCCTCTTCCACATCTTTAATGTTTGCTTACTCAGGCAAGGCACTTCTTTCCATTTAGATCAACCTTGGGGTTGCAAAGCATCAGCTGTTGGATTGTGGCCACTTACAAGCATGAAAAAGGTTGAAGAGTACTGGATTAGAGCACCACCAGGTACAGGGGGAGTCAATTGATGTACCCCTTCAGGTACCAGGAGATTGCATCCCAGTCCTGCTCAGGTTCTTAGAAACTGTGCTAAAATAGCTTTCACTAGTGCCAGGCTTCATGGGAACTTTTTCTGTTCTCTCTAATAAGAATATTTAGTTCCAGTGAAGAGTGCTGTGAGTGTGCAGTGCTGGGGGTGGGCAAATAGGAGGGGAGGGGTCAATAGTGGAGCCCCCAGTCTCGTACTTACACATTGGGGTCATGGCATGAAAAAGGTTGAAGACCACTGATCTAGATAATCAACAGTGACCAAGTACCTCTGTGAAATTGACAAGTAGAAGACTCCTGTATATCTCTAGCACCTGGTATTCTGATTTAACTGAACATAGATCCTATTCAGCCAATTTGACAGGAAAAGCTTCCAAAGATAAGAGCAGTAATGGACAAGTCAGAGGAACTGAAGTAAGGTCTGGCCAGACTACCTTGGTTGCTTGGGGATGAGCATTTTGGGAGGCACTTTCAGGAGGTACCAGCCATTACAGAAGTTGTAACCAAAACTTATTAGAAATTCAATGAACCTTGTAGTTAACTGCAATTCTAACATGGAGTGATAAGTCTACCGTATTAGTACAGTATATTGTGATTACACAATACTGGAAGATGAGCACAAGACTAAATCCAATTTTTTATGCCTTGTTTCATCTAGCATATTCATGGACATGAACATATTGAATAGGTGGGTTCTATACCCAGGTGCAAACGCCCAACTTCTCCTTGTTCAGTACTTCAGAAAAATACGCAGATATCAGAAGGTAGTTCTAGAGGACAAGTATCCCTCCTTTTCATACCACAGTGTTCTTAGACAGACAAAAGTAGAGAAGAAGGAGAGAAAACTTTATTTAACTTTATTATTACTATTTGCCTGTAAACTGCTTTGTGAACTTTGTGTTGAAAAGTGGTATATAAATACTATTTGATTGAATTGAATGAATGAAAACAAAGGGCTGCCAAGCAATGCTATCTAAGCAGCAGCAAAGAGGTCAGGGCTATACTGAAGTATTGTAGTCAGACATTTCTATTTGCAATAGAAGTTTTCCAAAGTTGTAGTCAGCCTTTGTGTCCTCTACTGAGATACCAATAAAATTGGCAGGCAAACTTATTTTTGCATGTCAGCTTGGCAAGTTAAACAGCATACTTAGTTTCTTTTTTTAAAAAAAAATACACCACTCAGTTACATATGGATACATACACAGAAACAGTTCTTGCGGACATTAACATGCTCCACTTATAGTCATCGTCCTTTTACTTTCACTCCTCCGAAATGGAAAATCCAGGCCTTCTACTGGCACGGACAAGGAAACGTGCTCCCAGGAGAAGGAGGGCGACGCTATACCACACCTGTTGTACTACATAGGTTTATATTTGCGACTTGACAGAGGTAAGTGTAGGAAATCGCAAGTAGGATCCACGTTCGGTTTTGCACAATGCGCTTAGGAACTGAGCAATTGGGAGAGGGGGAGAGGTCTTGCATAAGCGCTTGAGGCCGCTGGTAGGCAGAGAAACAGCTGCAGTCAGGTCAGTCACACCCACTACCGCCTCAGACGCCATGGGGACAGCCGGCTGGCAACCTCTTGGGCCGCGGGTGGGGCAGGACAACGGCACTGCGAACTCCCGCGCTTCCTCCCCGTAAGGGCAGCACCCAAGTATCTCACGGGGGGGGGGGAGCGCAACGGGGAGGAAGTGTTGATTTACGAGGACGGTAAATCAAGGCCAAGAAGACCCGCCAAGGCCTGACCTCGACTTCACCTCTCAGTCCCAGGCTTTGCGAGAGCTTCGCAGGCTGGGCTCAGATTAGAACGTGAGAAGTGGCACGCGGGGTGAGGGGGGGGACCATAAGCGAGCGCGCGGAGCCACCGAACGTACGTGCGCGCGCACTAACGGCCTCCTCCCCCCGCCCCGTTTCTGAGGGGTGAAGGAAGGTGGGTGGAGCCGCCCCTTTCAGGCGAAGCAAGACCAGTCGTCAGGCTAGGCTAGACCAGGCCGGAGTGTATTTCCTTCCTCGCCGTCTCCTTTCCCCCTCAGTTTTTTCTCCAACTCGGAGTTTACCTGCACGGCACGGCTGAGGAACGTGCCGGCGTCGGCCGCCAGCTTCTTCATATTGAAATCCATAATGTTCATCTTCAGCGGGGCTCGGTGGCTGACAGGGGGTTGTTATTGCCGTCGGCGGCGCACATCCGCCCCCGCCGTCTCCGTACTTCCTCCCTTCGGACGCTGCCGGCCAGGGCGGCAGCGGCGGCTGCACTGCTTGAAGTGGGTGGTGTCGGGCGCTGCCGGCCTCGGCCGGGCTGTGCGGAACCGGCAGCTGATTGGTTGGGCGAGCGAGTGGGCGGGACCAAGCGTGGTCGGGCTCCCGAGGAAGGCGGAGGCTGTGGCGGCGTCCGGATGAGTCAGAAGGCTCTGCCCATACGCCGGCCCTATAAGGCAGCTTCTGCAGTGACGTCTGAAGGAATCGCCAGCCAGTGCTTGAGATCTTTTTCCCAGTTCCAGAGCATCCAGTAGCAAGTGATTTCACTCAAAGCCACGGAGGTTGTGTCTATGTGTTAAAATACTCTTTTAAGGGAAGCCGTGGACGGCACAGTTTGGATGGAAACGGCCCAGCCTGAGCGGTCTCTTTTCGTCCCAGGCTTGGTAAGTTTTGTCCGCTCGGATCTTCTTTTGTGGCTTAATTGCAACCACGCTATGGGGAGGAACAATGACGGATCCAGGTTTGGTGAAGACCATGGACTTCGGGACCACCTTTCTACTATCACCTTCTTAACCCATTCTGTTGCTTTCGTCTTTTGGGACCAGTCCGCATCACCACCTCGGAAGGGGGTGATCGGAGGCTTCTCCTTCCTTTTGTCACTGACTTCACAATTGGACAGGACATGTAAACAGCAGAGCAGGACTCCGGAGGTAGGTAGTGGGCGTTCTTCTCAGATATGGAGCTCAACCAATGATTTGCCCTACCCAATGATAGCGCTGAGGAGAAGCGTTGAGTATCAGCATTGCTTTTGGGATGGGGGCAGACATATGGATCCATTGGCTTGAAGACCTCTTTTTAGTAATATTAAGGGTTTTAATGAGTGAAATTCAATGATCATAAATATGAGTACTATTCAGTACCTTTCCTCATTCACCTTATGCAATCTCAACTGGCTGTCATGCATTTGGGATTGGATACAAAATGTTCATGTAGGATTCAGAACCCCACTTATTTTAGGAAGCAACATTATAGTAAATGAAAATGATAAAGATGTAGATGGCCACAACACATTGCACAACAAGGTAATTTGTTGTCACCAGTGACAAAAAAAGTGGCCTACCTGTATCAGAAAAGTCATGTGACTAATCTGACAAATACTTTATGTATTATTATATTCCCAGATTGCTGTCATGAATTCATATCTTGGTCCTGTGAGTAAGCTTCTGTAAGGTTCCATAATTTCAATGACAAAATCCGTGTATGAATTGTGATTAATCGTAATGCTTCCATAATAATAGTCATATTGGAGTCCCAAATGAGTACCATAAATGTATACATTTTGTTTATAATTTAGTATCCAAAAGGGGTTTGCAAATTGCTTCATCAACTCAGTTCTGTTTCAGATTAACTTGATATGAAAACCATGAAGTTTGAGAGGATCAGGTCCCAATTTTTAATTCCTCTTATGTCTGCCCCTTTAAATTTAAGGGCTGCTAATTTGAAGGTTCATTACCCCGACGTGTGCTCCCTGTCCTTACTGCAAATACTTAAGCCCTACAAACCTGCGATCCTCCCTTAGGATCACTGCTATAGCATACCAATTGCTTAACGTCGACGAGAGAGAGAGAGACCAGCTGGACTTTGTTGTTGGGGAAAAAGGTACATTTTACTCATGTGTAGACATCAGCAAAACGGACACAAGCATGCATGCCTCCAAGGAAGTAGTACAGAACTTATGCGAATTGTACATGTGCGTGTGGTCAGTTATACAATTCAATATGCAAACTTTGAATTTTGAAAACAGCCAGTCAGAACATTTGCCCAATGCAATTGGCCAGTTGGGATGTGACCCATCTGACTGGCCATCTCTCCTTGCAGTCGCCCCCCCCCCTTCTACTGTGGCTCCAGGAAGGATCAAGGAGTACAATAGGTGGCACACAAAAGCAGACAGGACACATTTAGACCAGATAACAGTTGTCTACGCCTGAGGTGTGGCCAGCTACAGTTCTGATGGGCTTGGCAGATAAGAACTTGATTGAATTTTTAAGCTTAAATGGTCCTCATAGTGCTTCTCTTTTCAGACATCAGATTTGCATTACAAGACCTGGGGGAGACTCTGGAATTAAATGTCTGTGCTATCTTTTCACAGAGGCTTACCTCTTGTGACCTCCTTGCATGATAGCAGCTTAACTCCCAGGATTTGAAATCCAACATGGAGTCAGACTTGTCCTCATTACATTTTTGGTCTTAGCCCAACACTTTCACAGGTCCCTGTGCATCTGGTTACACCTCCATCTGACCACTATGAGATAGCAAATGAGCACCATTTTACCTGTAAGCCAATTGACCACAATGGGGTGCAGAGCTAGGTCTTAACAGTGGCTCCTGCCAAAATGTTCTTTTCTCACCAGAGTTGTTTTCATTGTTGCCACGGCCTCTGTTGTGGACAAGGGTTATGTTCTGCAGTTCTGCAATGGTTCAGGCCTGCACTGCTGGAAAAAGAGCTTAGTGATTTCAGCATGGCTGCAGCAGTGTGCTGTGAAGGCCAGGGAAAAGCTTGGTGGTTACAGCAAGACCGGGCTGTCTGGAGGTCTTGTTGTTGCAAAAACATGGCTGAGCCGTCTCGAGTTATTTTCAAATGTCAGCCAGGCACGAGAGCTTTCTGGGAGAGTCCTGGGGGGGGGTCTCTCCCACAACAATTAGAAATTGAAACTGTAGTTAAAAGTTTCTCTTAAAGAGGTTTGATATGGAATCTGCAAGAAACATCTTTTTGGGAAGTAATTTGCAGTCAACAATTGTCCAAGGTGCACTTGCTGATATTGTGGTAATTAAGGCATTCAATCAACATAAATTAGTTGCTGAATTCAATACTTGTTATGGCACATGAGCATTTGTGCTAATTTCCTTCACATTGTTCTGATGAAGTACAAGAGGGTAAAAGCTTGGTTTCTTCCCTCTGATTTGTAGCAGTGTCTAGCACACACAACATGTACTGATGTGCCTTTCATTATCCAGTATATGTCATCACCATCAGCATGAGTTTACAAAGACATTACAAATCTTCTCTCAGCTGAGGGTAATGAGGGGATGTCTGTTAGATGACATTCCTCTTGATCTGAGATACCTGGGTTGAAGGAGGCATCTGGACTGACATCCCAGGAGGAATGTGGCAGGGTCAGGGAAGAACATGGGAATTTCTGGGCATGGAAGTGGGCACAGGAGGAGAGGGAGGGAGGGAGGGAGGGAGGAGTGGGATCATCACCACTCGCATGCAGCCACATCCTATCCCTTTCCTTTGTCATTGCACTCCTTGGTTCTGTGCCAGTAAAATAGCTGGCAAACAGCCAATGAGACGTATAGATGTTTCCTCATGGTGAGGGAATAAAACTACGCTTACCCTACGGAGAACTTTGCAACTGCCACCCTTAAGATGCAGTGTTCTCTCCATTGGTATGCCTACATGGGGGGGGGAGAAGAGGAATGAGATAAGATTGGGTTGCTCATATCCTAAATACTGATGATACCAAACTCCAACCACCTACTTACCTTTCCCAGAGACATGGGCAGAACTCTGAATGCTCCTTAGGATAATTCTTACCAGGTAAAACAGTAATCCCCAATATCACCTTCTGAACCTGCCTGACAGGAAGAAGTGGGACCGCTAGGTGCTGTCTTCTCCCAAACCCATGGTATGGTCCAAAATACTGTGCCTGATGGTATCAGAGTGTTGAAAGATCTAAGCGAACAAACAACGTGCTCTGTTGATCTTGTAGAGAAGCATAATGAGATCTGTATTTGGAAATCTATATAATGGAGAGGCAATAGCTGCTTCTCCTGGCAACTTAGCAGTTCGAAAACACCTAAATGCAAGTAGATAAATAGGGACCACTTTGGTGGGAAGGTAACGGTGTTCCGTGTGCTACGGAACACATGCCGGCCACATGACCACGGAAGCTTGTCCTCGGACAAAACGCCGACTCTACAGGCTTTGAAACGGAGATGAGCACCGCCTCCTACAGTCGGTCACGACTAGACCATCCGGTCGTGGGGAAACATTTACTTTTAATAGCTGCTTAGGTGTTCAGAATAAAGCTGTTTTAACAGCTCATCATTGTTTTACTTTCCAGAAAAAACAAGTTTTCCTTAAAATGTTTCATTTGTAAAGCAGTGGATTTCCGTGATGTCTCGTCTTTTATTTTATTTACTTAATGAATTTATGCCCCATCTTTCTGCTCCTTGTTAGGGAACCCAAGGCAGCTTACAATAAAAAATATATAAAATTTAAAAACAATACAGATAATTAAAAAATGACAGACCACAATGGACAATACAATCATTAAAATTGCATTTTCAAAAATTACAAATTAAAATACAATTTAAAATACAAGCTAAAATTTTATCACATATTCTCCATCCATTTACCCACTTTAGTCCATAAGGCATGACTTCTGAGAATTGATCTTAAATAATTGTGTGTGTGCTTTGGTAATCCACCAGATGGCAGAATTACAAAAGCAATAGACATTCATGCTTCAATTACAGACACTAGAATCAAGCTGAATCTAATTTACTCAAAGGTTTAACAGTGTGTCAGCATTACTTATTCTTAGGGTTGTTTGAAAACTGTCTGTTTGTTTGTTTGTTTGTTTGTTTAGATTAACGGTGCAATCCTAACCTGGAGTTAGGCCAGCACAGTTTGGCACAAGGGCCACCGTAAAGTATGTTTGGAGCACTCTTGGAGTCAAGGAGAATGGTGCATATCTGTGTGTAGGCCTTTCTGACTCCAAGAGTGGTCCAACATACTTTATGGTATCCCTTATGCCAAACTGTGCTGGCCTAACTCCAGGTTATGATCGCTCTTAGAGTCAGAAGATGCAGCTATAGTATTTTTGTTCAGATTTTTTTTGTATTTTTATGCATTTTTAAAAAAAAAAAACCCCACCCATCCCTACCGATACTGTTAGCTTAAATAGTAGTGCAGAGGTTGTTTACATGCTCAGCTCACTGCTTCACCATCAGCAAAATGACTTCCCAAAGCCATGACTTCCCAAAGCCATGACTTCCCAGAGTGGACATTTGCATTTTTCTAGTTTGGTGGTTTTAAACTGTCTGTTTTAAACTGTGGTTAAACTGACACACAGCACATGATGGCTTTGTTTAAATCCAAGTCTTCCCCAATTGCATAGAAAATGGGGAGAGAGCTTGATTTTTAGAGCAAAAGGCACACACTGGCAAAGGGAGCAGAACCATCCCAGTAGGTGCTGCTGACCTCCCTGTAGTTTTCCCCTGGGTGCTTTTCTGCAGCCACATTTCTGGTTGTGGAGCTGAGCAGGAGAAAAAGAATGGGGGAAGGTGAGGCATATGTTGGCAGAAGGTTTAGCATAGTTCTCTTGCTCTAAAAATGAGCTACTGACCTTGACCACCAGCATATGCAATTGGTGGAGATCAAGACTTAAATAAAGAGATCTTTTACTTTCACGCTGTCCGACTATATGCAAATTTTTATTTTTATTTTACGTAATATATATATATATATTTCCCCAGTAATTGTGAGCCGCCTTGGGCATCTGCACTGGGCTAAACATCTTTAAAGAAATCTGGCAGTTGGTGTAGGTTTCATTTCACTGTGCATAGGATAAATAAGCCCAATACCCACCTAGGGCATGCACAAACAACATATTGGGGGGAAAATATGCTAACATGTATGATGGGTTTGCCCCTCTGAAAGTAGCACACCTTTTGATTTGGTGCCTACCATCATGTTTGTGTGAGTGTGGAGTTTTTATCTTTTGAACCTTTTTGTTACAAGCCCGAGATAAACCTCAAGGTTGCTTTCCCAAATAAACTTCACTGATCGATCTGTGAAGTCCAGACATTCCCCAGCATGAAGTACAATTTTGGCCAATTCTTGAGTTAAAGCATTGGCCAAGAATGTTCAGTTGGTAAGAAAGATTGAGCTCTTCTACCTTGTCCTGTTTTCAGTCTCACAACAGTGGATTGGTGCCCTTCTTGCTCAAACGTTGAGGGTAATGGTGGTAATGAGGGTCACTGCTGAGGTGGAGGGCCAAAACATCCATTGCACTGACCATTCGATGAGCATGAATCCAAGAATTGTTTGGGTACTGCCCTGCTACAGCCTTTGGTGGACCATAAGCCTCCCAGAGCTTCAGAAGTGGGGCAACCAGGGAAGAGGCTACAACTGCGTACTTTGATCCACCTTTATGGAACTTGTGGACAAGTCCATCCCAATGCAAGAGCTGTTCAGTCTTGAGGGGGAAAAAATGGTCATGACTGTTTTTAGGAAAGAATTGGATGCCAGCTGCAGAATATTATCAATGCTATCCATGGTTGATCAGTCCACATCCTCTTCCATCTTCACAGAGGATTGTGAAGCCACCATGGACAGCACACAGGTTGGCCATTGCATTTCATGGCATACTGAATTGAGGAGTTCCTTGACAACAGCTTTTTGAACTGGGCTGGTGGCATGGACGGGTTTTTTGTTATAGACATTTTACTTCATTTATAAAATCTAAATTACAAAATGAAAAACAAAATTGACAAGTAAATATTCCATTCATATCAAATAAGACATCATATGTGTTTTCCTATGTAATAACCCTCCCTTTTGTATTCTGTATCCCTTTACCCATATCTTTATATATAATAAAAAAAATTCCAAAAAAAGACATCAGATGTGTATTTTTAAAAGTGTATGCAAGAGTGAATTTTGCCATTATACAAAATAATTAATGCAGTTTCCTCCCATTCATTCCCAGTTGGAATCTCTCTCAATTTGGCATAATGGACTCTTGTCACTATTAACATGCAATATTAATTGCTTTATTATACAAGGGATATTTCTAAAAGATTATATGCAAATAAAAGAGAAACTAACTCCAACTATATGTTACTATTTCCCACCCACCCCCATGGATTTCTTATCTTTATTTAGTACATCTTAGAATAATCATATGGCCAGCATAAATGGGAAAACTTACCCCTATTCTTCTTACATTTCTAGCACGATGTCATGAGGAATTTATTGCACATAAAGTCCAATTTTATTACATCTACTCAGATGTAAACTTCATTAGTCAATGGCGCTTACTCCCACATAAATATGTAGCCTTTCTTTTTTGAAGTTTACAATGTCATTTTAAGGTAATTTGGTCTGTGTAGTCTGAAACAGTTTTTTAAAATGTGAACATTAAGAAAAAAATTCTTTTCCTTTTAATCTGATATAGTCATATATCCTGTATACTCATGTATGTCTAAAAATTTATGCCTGAAGGTTGATCCTGAAAACATGGATCGACTTATACATGGGTCAATACAGTTAATAAAGCTGACAGCAGCTTGTGGGAGGGTTGTGGGGGGAGAGGAGAAGATGCTTATGGGAATTGTTATGTGGGCTGCTGTTATACTGTATTCCTCACAATGCCTACAACTCCCATAAGCACCTTCATCTTGTTTGGAGAATAACTCAATTCCTGTGCTGCCTCAGAAGACAGTTAAACAGCTCCAGTGCTTTGGTTGGTTTTCTGTTGCTGCCTCAGAACAATTGCTGGTAAGTCAGTTTCAAAGAATGTCATATCTCCCTCCAAATTTTACCCTTGACTTATCTATAGGTCATAGCAAATTTATTGTTTTTGGCTTAAAACTTGTCCATGAGGTTGACTTATACACAAGTATATATGGTATATACCACAAGGTTAATGAATAGCATAGTTTCTTATAACAATGCTTACAAAATGTTAATGACAAATTATCAACCTCTGCAAATGTTTAACTACCTAGTAATCATATAGTGAGTGATCAAACTACATAGTGAGTCTTTAATGAATCAAATATGAGATGATTCAGTTATTGGATAATAGCTAAAATGTAACTGTAATTTCAAGGAGAGCCAGATGCCAACTTTTGATACACATTATCTTGGTTTGGCTAGAGTATAAATAAGCTGTAAAGGTTTACGTTTGTAACTAGGCAGGTCCATTCCTTTACTAGGGAAGACTTCTTTATAGAAATGAACAAATAAGCTTGTGCTTTGACCATCCTTAAAAAAGAATTCTGTTGCCAGATGAAGTATGATTTTGATGCGACAGGAATGGCTTAGCTGAGCAGCCCTTATGGGCTCAAATTAAAATGCAGTCTCTCTGCTCTGCAATCCAAGTTCTCAAGATGTCCTAACCAACTTGTCCCTACCATTATGGCAGCTAGGCCTAATACTCTGGTCCCAGTCTAATCCATATGTACTTGAAGAGTTTATCCTCGGTGATAGTCCTCCATCAGAATTGTTGGGAAAACTGTTGTGGCTCACCTGGGTGGACCAAGTCAAATTCACTCTCGCACAATTAAAAACAATTCCTGCAGTACATGTTAAATTCAGTCTGTCCTGCCCCCAGCCAAATCCCGGCAATTCAAGCCTTCCAGAAGTGCTTACCATTAGTATACTGTACTCGGGTTCAAAGGTGAACATACAATTTTTTTTATGAAGCAAGTCAGATGCTCACAAATGGTGACAGGGAAAAAAGAAATGAACAACTGGTCTGCTCAATTTATTTTGCCCAAGTGAATTGCTGCACTGTAATCCACAGGCAAATCATTTTTACAGCAGCAAGTTAGATTGCAATCCTATGCACACTTTCCTGGGAGTAAGCACCATTGAACATGATGAGACTTACTTCTGAGTAGACATCCCTAGGATTGTTCTGTTAGGCTGATCCAGCAGAAGATTGTTCTCTGGGTTCAGTGGTCCCCAGCGTATTTCTTTGCACCAACTGCAAATACTGAAAAATGCCTGTAGTGCACCTTTTCTGGCTATGGTAGCATGCATGTTTGGCAAAATTCCTATGAAAATTAATATGGTTCACAAAGCCTCCTATAATTTCTATTAAGTAATATGTGCATGGTCTTGCAGATAACAACAAAAAGCATAGTTGCTGAAAACCTTGTTAGTAGCTAGATAGCTTCCAACTTGGGAGGGTCAGTCAACACACCAACCTGATATTTAGCAATTTTTCTGCCAAACTCCCTGCCGGGCTACCCCAAGGGCCCTAATGCCCACACTTGGCTAACTAGTTTCCCGACAGAGCGGCCTCAGAGATAGGCAAGAGGGAGGGGGTTCATTCATCCACTGGGCCTCCTCTCTTCCAGCAGCTTTGTTTGGGATGATCGGCTGGCCAGCGTCCTCCAGACTGCCCTCATCACTGGCTTGGCTCCAAACTATTCTAAGTCTAGCACCAACAAACCCTACCAACAGACAATAGGCAGTCATCTTGCCCAAGCCATAACTGCCTCCTCCACTTGGTGGCTCCAGGGGCATGGCAGACATACAACAATTCCCAACAATAGTCTCCCCAAACAACCTTACCTTATCTAGTCCTTAAGCCAGTCAGTCCAGCCAGCACTCCATCAGTCCAGCACCTACCCACGGTTCCTCTCCTGCAGCTCCTGCCTCCAAATTTATACTGAGGCCAGCCAATCAGTGGGCAGGCTTTACCATCAGCCACAGCCATCTGCACCTGTGCTGGCCTCCCTTCCTAGCCAGGGGCCTCATCAACCTACAGCTGTGCTCCCGAGGCTTGCAAAGACCTTGGGGGTTAACCCTGTAATCCCTGACTTATCTGGGACAAGGGGCCATTGCTGATACCATTCCCTATCTCCTTGGGGTATCTCCTGCCTTTTCCAATACACCAATAGACATAAATTTACAGACCAATACTAAGGAAGTCTTCTACCAGTGAAATAGTGGTGTGGTGATTGAGCTCCCTGGCTCCCTCCTTTCCCTCCCCCATATGTTTCACTTAAGGAAAGCCTCAGTGTGTGGTTCAACAGGCAAGAGGATACACTGATACAGTTTGAAGTCATCACCATTGTGGAAAGACCACATGGCCAAGCAAGCAGATAGTACTTTGTGGATTGTTCGTGTTCATCATCTGGTTTTCCTTGGAACAAGAGATCCCAGGCAGCTCACCCATTGGGGTTGGTATGTGCCAGCCAACTGGGCTTCCAAACCCACCAGGCCATGTCAAAGGGCAAGCAAGGATGCCCACATTAAATGAGAACAACCCATCAGATGGGGTTAAAGAGCTGGTGGAAGGTTTTAGGTAACTGCCGGTCATTTTCCCGCTGGGTGGGAGGGAACAAGAATTACGTTTCCAACCATGTAAGTTTCCCTCTTACACCTCAACCTCCTACACCTCAACCTCAACCTAGGTTTCTTAAGGCCAAGGCTAAAATGCTTGTGTGTGCCCCTTTCAGCCACAGTGTCACTTTGCAATTCAGCAGCTGAAAGGTGGTCTGTGGAATGACGTAGCGCCTCAGCAGTGTTGCCTTTCTTTCAGAATTTCTGGAAGAAATTTCTGGCCAAGCATTACAACCCTTGCTCATTGAGAACAAGGACAAAAGGAAGGTTCTTCCCTCAGGGAAGAAAGAGACAACTAAGTTTAAAAACCAGTCCTTTTGTTCCCCAGGGTTCACAAGATCTAGAGACTTTAGCCCCCGTTTCAAGTCCAAATGGAACAGGGGTAAGGGTTTTCCAAAAGATAGGCCCCCCCCAGTTCCTCAAGGTCTTCCAAAGACCATAGAAGCACCTGACTCAGTAGTAGACGACAGCCATCTACCTATAGGGGGTCATCAACTTTTCTTTGCTGGGCATTGGTCAAATATCACATCAGACGCCTGGATTCTTCGGATGGTGGCCCAGGGTTACACCCTCAAGTTCCTCCAAAAACCACCCAGGAGGTGTTGGCAGATACCCTTCTTGGGGGATCCAGTATGACGCCAACTGAGAATGCAGACCATTCAGCACCTTCTTTAGATCCAGGCAATTGAGCTGGTTCCTCTCTCCCAGAGGGGGAGGGGGATCTACTCAATTTGGTTCCTGGTCTCCAAAAACGGAGACTGGAGGGCCATCCTGGATCTGAAGTGGCTGAACTGCTTTCTAAGGAATAGAAGTAGAAGTTCAAGATGGAAACCTGGCGCTCTATTGTGGCAGCCCTGGAGAAGGGGGACTTCCTCACCTTGACAGATCTGTCCAAAGCCTACCTCCATGTTCCCATCTTGAAACAGCATTGCTGGTTCCTTCACTTCTCTTATGGTCACCTATATTTTCAGTATAGGGTGATGCTGTTTGGGCTGAGTGCAGCTCTGAGGGTCTTTACCAAATCATGGTGCCCTGGTGGTGCATCTCCACCTCCAGGGCCAGATGGATCTCATGGATCTGGCCAGGCTTCTCAGTCTCATGGTATCTTTCCAGGACATAGTGGCCTGGACCCAATTCAGGCTCTGACTGGTACAAAGTTTCCTTCCCCTTAGCTAAAACAAGTAGAGAGGAAAGCCCATGGCCAGGTGGAGCTGTCATCTGCTATCAAAGAAAGTCTGGAATAGTGGTTAACTCCAGGGAGATTAGTGCAGGGGCTGAGCCTGGACCCTCCCACCAGATTGATCCTCACAACAAATGACAGTCTTCTGGGCTGGGATGCTCATTTGGGAGAAGATTGGACCCAGGGGATATGGTCAGCACAGGAGGCAGCTCAAAGCATAAATTGGCTCAAGCTCAGAGCCATCTGCCTAGTTCCCCTTCATTTGCAGCCTCAGGTCCACAGGTCACACCTGTTGATATGGACAGACAACATGACGCCAAAGCCCTATATCAACAGGCAGGGGGGAACAAGGTCATGAGCCCTGATGAGAGAGGCATCCCACCTTTTTCAGTGGGTGGAGCGTTTCCATCATGCTGAGCACCTGGCGGGAGTAAAAAACATGGCGGCAGACTGGTTAAGCTGACAACAACTCGGTGACACAGAGTGGCAATTCCATCCGAAGGTATTCCAGAAGATTGCCCACAGAATGGGGGAGCCAATTGTGGATCTTTTTGCCACTCCCTCCAACACTCAGCTCCCAAGATTCTTCTCTCGGTCCTTGCCCAGGGGGCAGAAGGTGTCGATGCCATTCAGAGTCCTACCAGACAAGGTGCACCTTCTTGTCCAAGGTCCAATTCGGCATCCTCAACCGCGCCTCGAGTTAACAGCATGGCGATTGTGCGGGAAGCAGAACGGTGTCGGCAAGGCTCAAGTGGGTCAATCTAGGGGATGATGGGGGAGGATCTTAATTTTGCCCTACCCCCCTCTTCCCATTACTGTCAATTACCTCTGAACTGTTTTTTCTTATTATCTGGTAACTGTTCTAGTTATTCAAGTTTAGGTACGGTTAAGTCCGGTTTGTTGGAGGGTTTCAGGTTCCAGCTTTTGAATTAGACTGGGGCTTGGAGATGCCCTCCCACTGGAAGAGGAGGCAACTTCAAGGACATCCGGCCCTGCCTTTGGTAGGAAGGGCATACCCATGTGGCTACGAATGCCCCACCTTCCTCTCCACAGAACAGGAGATTCTCAGGTAAGAATTCCGTTTTCTCACGAGGGTCTCCAGTTATGTGTGTGAACATGCATATCCATGATGTGGGCAAGGACAAGAACGTAGATGTTTCCCGCAACACTGACACAACACATAATTCTGTTTTATATCTGTGGTCTAACCATCCTAAAACAATGGCTTATTTGACTGGACAGATCATAGAAGCACCGTGATGTAGACAAAAAAAGCAGGCCCCAGATAAATATTTTAAAAACTGAGGAAGTCGCTTCATTGCCTTTAAACATCAATTCACACAAGAGCTCAGGCAGAATAGAGATGATTACAGTATTATAGGAGAGAAAGGATGACTGTGTATGAGTCATCCTTTCTCTTATTCAGCCTCTTGGACAGTTCAAGATCTACACAATGTCAATAATGGGAGGGGACTGGCAGGGAAGCTACTGTCTCCACAGAGGGGCTCATTTCACATTTTGAGAACTCTTCGTGCCCCTATTCATCTGCAACTTGTCAATCAAACAATGTTGTTTCATGACACATCCTTCCTTATCATCTTCTTCAATGTAACCTGGCACATGTAAAGCCTGGCTCTGTCTGCGGACACATCTGACAGTCTTGTCTTGCCCTTGCACACGCACTTTCAAGTTGTATCTACCATTTTCTTTGAAGGAGAAAAAAATCAATTTTTTCATCTTGAGTAGATTCCATCTTGCTTGAGGATATCAGCACCTTGGCACACAAAAATTTAGGATTAATATCTAACATTACAATCCTATACACCCTTACCTGGGAGTAAGTCCCACTGACCTCAGTGGGGCTTTCCTCTGAGTAGAAATGCCCAGGATTATACTGCTACAATTTGTAACTCCCCACCCCCAAGAGAATATTTAGGAAATGTTCATGTCACAATGTTGTTTCTCTCTCTCTCTCTCTCTCTCTCTCTCTCTCTCTCTCTCTCTCTCT
>JAJKFI010000104.1:2618990-2654280 GCA_029204185.1 Lerista edwardsae | reverse complement strand
ATTATTGATCATATTGGTCTGTGTGAGTTCTCCCTCGCTTCGGCACGGCATAGGTGGTGGGAAGGTGGCTTCTAGCCAAGACTTCCCCTGCATACTAGCTTTCCATATATGGGACTGGGAGAGCATTCAATCATACATGTCTCCAACCTTGTCAGAAATAGTACTATACTGTCAAGACATAGGTTTAGTGCCTTATCTGCATCTTGTGAAAACTGGCACTCTGTTGATTGACTGGTGATAGTAAAATAGTGACATTCCCAGGTGGACAGTAATTGGAATCTATTCACTATCTAGCTCTTCAACCCTTACTGCTTGGTAAGCAAAATGTCACAAGGTGTGGAATTGCATTGTGTTTGTCGGGTTAGATAGCTTAAATATTGTCTTCTATTTTGTAAATGCATAAAAAGTACATTTTGTACAATCAGCTTTATTTAAAATGACCTTGGGCAAGTGTGTGTGCCTAAAGAAGCTGCTTTAGGTGCTGAACTTAATTATTTGGCTTCTTTTGGGAAATCTCTTAAAGAATATGGTTCTAGAATGCGAATCTAAATGCAGGTCATCTGGCTGTTTGTTTTTGGAGTGCTCCTCCCTAACTTGCTAACTAATAAAATCAGCATCTGCTGGACTATTCAGGAAGTTCTTGTGCATTTGCTGAAGTGGGTAGGACACTTGCTTAATAGTACCCTTACTAAATTTTCTGGAACAAGGGATCATAAACTGGAGAAGGCTATACTGCCATATTAAAACGAAGGTGTCTCTGTGTTAAATGCATTCCAAGTGAAGGTTTCTGCTTCCTGCATAAGTAACTGGCCATTCTCATTGCAAAGTATTGAAGTTGTAAGCAAAACACCTCTCTTGCCCCCCACCCCATCTTATGGTGGTGTCATGAAGGGGGAAAGAGGGCAGCATGTGTAAAAACAGAGTAGTGGCCAAGAGTTGAAATACCTTTCAGCATGTGTGTGTGTTTTCTGTTGCTCATAAGTATATAACAGGGACTGAAGTTACATGCTGTGTTTATCACTTGTGTAGGCTACATGAATTTCACTTCTGCTGTAGGGTTGGTGCTTCTGTTACTGGGGTAAATGAGAGATAATCAGGCTGCACAGGCTTGCATGAATGATTAATGCAGGATACTTCTCCTAACCACTCCATCCCCACAAACATCAAAAACCGTTGTTCAGTACAAATACAGTTTTAAAAATGCCCATATTCCTGTTGCAGCTTTGAGAATTGTGGCAAATAGAATAATTCTGCTATTTGCTTGTGCATGTGTGTGGTATTATGTAGACCCCTTCAGCATGCAGGGCAGTTTTGTGCCTTGTATCTCCACTGCAAGTTTTGACTGCTGCTCTGATACAGGGGATCCAGGAACTGGATATGGAAGGAGGAAATTGTACTGATTTCAGAATGTTTCAGAGTTACAAAATGCAAAAGATAGAACTTAAGATTCCCAGACAGGAGGGAGAAATATGTGGGCTGTTTATGGTTGGGAGTACTATAAACAGAGGTACTTGGCAAGTGTAGCAGAAGGCGGGTGCTTTGGATGACTTGCTTGATTTATGGTCTCTGTGCTAGTCACTGATCAATTCCAGTGTCGATTTTGGTGATGTCTTGAGAAATACTTGTATTATTCCCTTACCTGTAAAACTACCCAGATGCATTTTTTAAAAAAATATTTCACACTTTTATCTTCTGAAACACGTTAACATTTGAGGGATGGTTGTTTTACTGAACCTTGTTTCTAATTGATAATCTTGTGGTTACTCTGCCTTTCTGTTGTACTGTACTTGCATTTATGGAATAGGTTGATACCTTGTAGTGCAGCAAAAGAGAACTAGAGGGACATTGGAAGACATTTAACATTAATTGGGGCTACATGGAGAACTTGATAGTGGGCCAGACAGCATGGCATGGAAAATGTTAAGCACACATACTATAAAATTCCAAGAGATTTATCTTTATCTTAGATTGGAATTTGAACATGTGATCACTGTTGCACAAATTTGTAGTTGAAACACATAAGATTAAAGCAGGAGGAAATTGCAATATATTTATAAACTCTTGGGAACCTGTTACAGTGGGTTTTCTCTATTCTAAGCCCATTGACTAGAGTTGTGGACTTGGGAGACCAGAGCTCCAGTTATGACCTCACCCTTGCTCAGTGGCCTCAGGTAAGCTGCCTCTTCTTAGCTAATACCTGTAAAATTGAGTGGCTCAAGCTCAGAGTGCTTGTGAAGATGAGTGAACTGAGAAAACCGTGTTGCCAGTTGATCTTCTAAACACTTGCCTGATTTTCAAGCGTAACTTTTGAATGTGAATTTAGTTATTTGTACTCATAACGCGTGCAGTCAAAATGTTCACAGCAGCATCTTATACAAGTGTTTATATAATGCAGTGGTTCCCAAATGGTGGGTCGGGGCCCACCAGTGGGGTGTGAAACTGGCAAGTTGATAGCTGACAAGGAAAATGTATTGAGCCCTGTAGAAATCGAAATGGAACCTCATGTATACATTTACTCGCAAGGAGGTCCACTTTAAAGGCCAGACTGAGGTGAATGCACCACCACTAGAATGGTCTCAATCCAATGAATTGAGGTCCCAACAAATTCTGGAAGGAAGTCCTACCACCTCACTGACAAGGAAAATGCACTGAGCCCTATGGAAAGCAAAACTGAGCCACATGTGCATGTTTACTCATGCGTAGGCAAACATGTATTTCTCCACTATTCAGGGGAATCAAGGCCTCCAGAATAGTCCTGATCTGACAGAAGGAGATCCCCCTCCTGCCACTGTAGAAAAAATGATAAGAACAGAGGCTTGAGCTACTGGCAAAAAAAGAGGCTTAAGTGGCTGGTTTAAAAAGTCTCACAAAGCTAGGTGGGTCCCAGCAGAGTATAATTTTAAAAAGTGGTGCTAAAAAATTTGGGAACCACTGATACAATGCATCAGTTTTGGCATAAAATTTAAGTAAAATCCACTAATTTATACTTTCAAGGCTCTAGGAGAGCCCAATCCTAACCTCAAGTTCAGCTGGTACAAGCCATTTCTGTTGGCCCAGGAATGAGGCAAACACACTGTAAAGCACGTTTGGACTACACTTGGAGTTGGGTAGTCTTCCTGACCCCAACAGTGGAACAAACATGCTTTATGGTGCATTTGCAACACTCTTGGGCTGGCATAAGTGACTTGTCAGTTCCCCAACTTAAGTTAGGCTCCAGGGATCTGTACTTAAGTCAAAACATCTGGTTCATGCTGGCCCAGCACTATCGTGCCTGGGTAAAAGTACTACTGAAAAACGTACTGCGCCCTCACAGAAGTGCCAACAAAGCTGTCTGTAACTTGGATGTCTGTAACTCAGGGGATTGGTGTGTGGTTCTTATCCAGGTACTTTTTATAATATATTTTGCTGCCTTCAATTCCCTCACAAATGTGTTCCGATAATTGTGTTGACCTGTAGGACAATCTGCAGTATTAGATTGCAACTCCTATATATGGAAGATATGCAAAGCTCTGAAAACTACTTGCTTGCTTTCTCCATCTTATGCCATGTCATCTTATGCCCTTAAGTCCATAGAAATAACAATGAAAGTTCAATCTCAGATGTAATTGATTTTTCAGAACCACAGTTTGTTGATATGGATATTGCTGCGATTTTCTTAAGTCTCAAAATGGTAGTGCTAAAGGAGGGGGCAATAAGTGTGAGGGGGCAATAAGCCATTAGGTTAGGCTTAGTGGGTGACAGTAGGTAGCAATGGATGTTGTCCTTCTTTGAGGGATTAGCTAAGTGGCCTGTCAAGCTTGCACCCAAACCTGGCCACTCCTGCTGTGGGGCCTGCAACCACTGTCTGGTGGTGATATGCTGCTGAAATGTGTTAGACTTTAATTTGGTATCTCTATTTATTGATAGTCCTTGATACTATGATTTATTATGTTGAAGGCAGACAGTAGCTTGGAAATGGTTCGATAGATTCTTGCTTGTGGTGTATGTGCTTCTGCCCTTGTTGTCTATGGTTAAAGTCTTTTGATGTTGTTTCCGTTAAACAACATTGATGTTATCCTGCATGGAGAGAAGACTGTATGTTTTTAAGTTAAAGTCATAAAAGCTTCCTTCAGTTTGCTGTAGTGCTGATGATTGTATGTTGTATTTCCCACATTTTTGTTTTCATGTGTTTTTTTTCCAGCTGGCAAAAACTAAGAGGTTAACCTGCGTTGACAGTAGCTTGTTTCATCTCCAGTATGTGCTAGATTTAGAATTACCATTTGTGAGATACAGGAAGCTGGACTAGATGGGGCTTGGCCTGATTCAGCAGGACTGTTTCTAGATAAGCAAATTGTTTTCTGATGATGTAATTGCCATCTGCCATCTCAAATTGCCATCTGTTACGGAGCCCTAGTATAGTGCATTGCAATGAGTTTTAAGTCATGTTCTAGAGCAGGGGGCTCCAAACTCCAGGCAGTGGGTCAGATCCAGTCCCCCCGGCTCCTTCCCCCAAGTGAACTGCATCTGCTGCTCCGCTCAGGGGGATGCAAATACCCCGGTTACAGCCCCCAGAGGTCTTCATGGTCAGCCGCTCATGAGGCATGCTGGGGTGGCTCACCATAAAGATCCCTGAGGGCTGTAGTCGGGGCTTCACAATTGCCCCCAGGAGAATTTTTGGCAGTGAAATTCTCTGTTCTAGAGACAGAGCACTGATGGCCAGTCCTTGAACTGAAAAATCTCCAACACTATCCTATAGATGGCGTTGGTTAACAAACTGCCTTTTAGGAAAGCTTGAGCATATATGAAGTTATGCAGCTGCCTTATACTAAGTTGGGCCACTAATCCATTTAGCTCAGTACACTCGATTCTGTGCTGTGTTTCAGCTGCTGTGTTGCTGCACACTGGTATACCCCAAATGGCCCACAGGTGTGCTTCAGGAGCTTGGGGGAGGAATAGTTTATTAATAGGTATATTAGTATTCGGCTACCTTTCCTAAAAAAAGAACATGCACTTATTTTGACCTAAATGGCTTCTTTGCCTCACTGTATTATTTCTGAGCCTGAGTGAAACTCAGGATGGCTCAGCCGTTCCAAGCTTCTTGTCAGGGAGAGGTGGGGGCTATTTAATATTTCCTTTCTTTTTGTCTAGAACTATGCACTCCATTTGGCTCTATATACATTACTCTCTTTTGGTGGCATTGCAACATCATAAGAAGCTCTTACAAGCCATTTCAGTCAAACACCTTATCTGTTTTGCTTATATCTAAGCAGTTTCCTGACTTGACTTCTCATGATAGTGATGTTTGATACATTGGGGTATCATGCTCTTTGCAAAAGAATATACAGTTTGCTACTTGTACCTTTTGAAGAGTTTTACCTTCAGGATCATTTATAATGCTGTCTTTTGGCAGCATTTTGGGAATTTTGATTTTAACCCAATATGAGAAGACTGTTAATCTTCTTTGTTCTTTTTTTTTCCCTTATAGCAACTATTGCTTACTTATAAATCCTAGTGATTATGATTTCTGTATAATTACACTTTCAGAAATTGTGGGGCCTGTCATAGTTTTAAGTAAACTAAGGGCCCAATCCTGTCTAACTCCAGTGCCAATATAACTGGGCCAACAGGGTATGCTAAGCATCGTGCTGTAGGGGGGCAGTCCTCCTCAAGATACAGGAATGTTTGTTCCCTTCCCTTGGGGCTGCATTGCAGTTAGGTCAGTGTTGAATGTTGGAAAGAATTGGACCCTAAATGTGACTGGAATCCTGTGTGACTGGAGCCTCCTGTGCTGGCCGTAGCTGAACTTCACAAGTGGGACATGGGTTCTTTTCCTCTTGTGTAGCTGCAAATGGGGTAGAAGCAACATGTCTTAGTCTCTGGTTTGTCATTTCTCATTATATGTAAACTTGCTGTCTGTGAATTCATTTATCTGCGAGGGGCAGAATTGCTACCTACCTCTCATCATCTGTTGTCCGCTATGCAGGTAATTCTCAATATCCGCTATGCAGAGATCTTCTGGAGGCTGCAGGAAACCTTCAGAATGGCACCTGTGACCAGTGCTGACCCCTTCTGCTGCCCATTCTAAAGGGGTCTGTGCTTATCACAAGCACCGTTCCAGAGGCTGCAGGAACCTTCAGAAGGACTCGGCAGCATTCAGAGATATTTTGGCACTTCCTGTTGCACACTACTGGTGTCTTGAGGGTCTCTGCTGGATCCTTCTGAGGGCAAGTAAGGTACCCCTTGCACCTAACCCCATTGATCCCATAGGATCAGTGGTTCATTATCTGTGAATTTGCTATCTGCTTAGGGTTTCCAGGAATCTAACTCTAGTGGATAATGAGAACTGACTGTACTGTGAAATTCTTGGTGTAACTATTTTGAGGTAATTGGGTATATCTTCATTGATATTTTTAGAGCAGCCGCCATTCCTATAGGTCAGGGTTCCATTTATACCTTTTGTCTGAAGGGCCGTATATGAATGTGAGATATTAAATGCTATGATATAAGCTCTTTTCAAAAACTGAAAATGGATGTGGATAAAAAACCTTGTATATACTACTTGTATAACTCTCTTAAGGGGAGCTGGCTATGGGTTCATCAAATACAATTATCAAATTATATATTGAAATTTTGCTCTCACGTTTGTGCTGCCTTGTGTTCACTTTCCTGTTTGACTTTCTTTAGTGTCCATTTTGCTGCTATGTGATACAGTCCCGCCACACTTTTGGGTAGGGAGGCTATTTAAAACCATGGGCCTGGAAACTCAGCACTGCTACGTTCTCTCCCCACTGACAGAAGATTAAGCTGCAACTTTTGATTCCCTGCCTTTTGTAAAAACCACCGGCTGGTGCTAGTTCATGTGGGTGAGACTCGTTTCCTGTGTTCCTCAGGGCCTGGCACCAACTTGAATCGGCCAAGGGGTGAATGTGATGGCAAAGTAGAAGCACCACCTCCTCTGCTGCCTTCATCACTCCTTGCCACTCAGAGCCCCTCTGCCGTCATCACCACTTCTGGTGATATGTCTCCAGAAGCTGTAAGAAGAATAATGTCCTCATCTCAGGTAAGATCATAGTTGATTGAGGTACAGCTTTAAGATGCCTGTACATTTGAACATTTGTGCCACTGGTAGCTCAATCTGTAGCCGGAATCATTTTAAAGTTGAGAATTATTCAAATCTGCATCGGGGCTTATTTGAGATTTCCATAATGCTATCTGTACATCCTCACACCTTTTCATCCTGCTATGTGGAATTTTGTGCCAAAATACAAAACTGCAGAAAACAATTGGTGCCTTCCTTCACAAACTTGCACTGAAATCTGCAGTGTCAATCTTGCAGTAATACTAGCCTTATGATGCAATTAACATTCTTCTGACGTATTTGGATGTAGTATAAAAGCCTCTGTTCAGGACAAAAAAAAAAACCCTTCAGATTCCTAGTAGCCACAATTAGCAGCCCAATCCTATGCCCCAGTGGTACAGAGGCACCAAAATGGCCACCCCTACATGATGTGGGGCTCGGGCAGCTACCGGAATGTCCTCAGTTTAGGGAACCGTTTGTTCCCTTATCCCACGTCAAGCTCTGCAGTTGGCAGTGGGTATCCTCAATCTGTGCCTGCTATTTAGCAGGCACAGAATCGAGGAAGCCTGTGTCAGCCTTTCAGGCACAGGAGGAGGCTTAGGATTCCGTTTTTCTGCTGCTCCTGCTCCCCTCCCAGGCCCGATCGTTCCATCAATCAGTCATCCCCTTCCCCCGAAACACCTTCCCGTTACTTGGTGGGGAAACGTACTAGCCGTTGCTCCTGCAACATATCCTCCTGGCGCTGAGGCGCAGTATCGACTGGCACTGGCCTCAGCACCAGCAACGTACTAGCTGCTGCCACTACCCCAGCATAGGATTGGTGCCCACATCAATCAATCAATCACTAGTATTTATATACCGCTTTTCAACATAAAGTTCACAAAGTGGTTTACAGGCAAATAATAACATTAAAGTTAAATGGCTCCCTGTCCCAAAAGGGCTCACAATCTAAAGGAATGGGGAATACCACCAGTAACAGCCACGAGAAAGACACTGTGCTGGGGTGAAGAGGGACAATTGCTCTCCCCCTGCTAAATATTAGAGAACATCACTTGAAAAAGTGCCTCTTGCCCGGTTAGCAGGGTGAACATTTGTTCAGGAGCCAACCTGTACACAGCTGAGGGCTTCTTAAGCACTGAAGTGTTTTGGAGCCTGAGTGGTTGGGTGTCAGAAATTATTTCAACTCTGGCTTTACTATTCTAAATGCAACAGAACATTGTAAAAAATAATTTTCCTGAATGCAAATGTGTTTGATCTTGTAAACTGTAGTTTAAAATACTCATAATTCATTTTTAGTAATAATAAAAAAGATTCCCTGTTTAGAAAAAAAGAGAAATTCTACTTGTTGTCATGGTGAAAGTTTGCATTAATAAATGCTCCTCCATCCAACCCAAATTCTGAAAATCTTAACTATTGTTCCCCATCTAAAATTTCAATAAAATACAGACAACTTGGGGCACTTGGGGAAAAAACCCACAGTAATCATACAGTAATCCTAAATTGTTTGGGATACAGGAAACTGAGCAAGACAGTTTTGTGTTTAACTATATATTGTTTTGAAAAACAAACCAAAAAAACTCTAGAATTTAATTCGGGGAAATGGGGGGGGGGATTTCGCCTGACTACAGTGGAGTGCAGGGATCTCTTTTCATATAGCTTATAGTTATCAAAAATTAGGAATAATTACATTATAGGGGTATTCATTGCTGCATTGGTGGAAAGTTGAGGTGTGTATTTGGCTTTAATCTTTCCATCACTAATTTATTGTTAAAATGTAATCCCGAGTGTCCATTAACTGCGTTTTTCCTTTGCAGGTCACCTATGATGGATTTTTAGCACTGTGGCAGTTAGAGAGCTCTGACACAGGTAAATGACAATAACAAAGCTTGAGCATTAATGGTTCAACGTATGCAATTTAAAATTAATTTTTGTGCATTCCTGTTCTAGGTATGAACACTGTACAGTCTGAAGACATGGACTTGGGCCATGATGGCTTGCTTTTGGAGTCTTCTGTCTCCAAGAAACTGACTTGTGCTTTCTGCAGGAAAATATTTGAATGTGTGGAAAAGCTGAAAGAACACATTCAGGAGCATACGTTTCCCATGATTGTCCCTTTTGATGTAGTTGACTGTTCTCGGCCAGTGCTGACTGAGCACATAACCCCCGGTCACTTCGCGCGTTTCCAGTGTCCAAAGTGCCCTGCAAGCTTCACACTAAAATCCAACATGGACCGGCATGAAAAAACAATCCACTTCAACTGGAAGAAGATGCAATGTCCTCGTTGCCTGAAACTATTTCGAGACAAGACTGACTTAAATCGGCATCTCATGTCTGTGCACTCCAGTGAACGTTTGTTCATGTGTGTGTTCTGTGGTAAAGGCTTTGGTACCCAGAAAAATCTCAGTACTCATGTGAAAGTTTGCTATCTAGGTTCTACACAACCAGTAGCTGAAGAGCAGCTGAGCAGTAGTGAACAAAATCAGGAGTCTGATGATGAGTAAATTTGTTGGGGAGTGGGGTTAGTTATTTGCATTACTTGGAGTAATATGTTCTCCTTTGTCACCAATCTCAGTGCCCAACTCAGTACTGAATGCTCACCATCTGCTAAGGGAGTGAAAGAGAATCACAACTCTTTTCATCTCCAGCTTTCTATGACTAGGACCCAAAGCATTGTGAAAGTAAGGAGGTTTTAGACTTTTGTCTTGAATAGGAATACCCCTTGCCATAACCATGGCAAAAACCATTTTTAAAACTGGAAATCTAAGATGTAAATTGTTTTGTATGGACATCAGTATTGACTGCTCAAAGATGGACTAGTTCAAACCCCTTGCATGAGCCCAAGCTGCTCTCTGAACCCAATCCTATATTACTGAAGCATCTGGTGCAAGCGTAATAGGCTACCTACCTCAGAATGCCAGATGCAGGGGAGTGGCAGAGAGATATAAGCATCTGGTTGTCTTGTGTGCTCCCTGAGGCATCTGGTGGGCCACTGTGAGATACAGGGAGCTGGACTAGAGGGGCCCTTCGCCTGATCCTGCAAGGCTTTTCTTATGTACTATGTAGTTATGGTTCTGTGTCCTCATGGGCATTCTATAACAGCATCTTGAATTATTTATAGGCATTACATTTTTTTAGGTGTTTGATATTTGAATGTTGTGTCCTGAGCCCACATGCCCAGTTGGTTCAAGCCGGCCAATTTCCTCTCCTTGCCCCTGCTACCCCATGTTCTGCTGCAGCTGTTGTGTTTTCCAGCTAACATGTCAAGATTCTGAGGTTTGAGGCTAACATGTCAAGATTCTGAGGCTATTGAGAATACTTACAGCACAATCTTTTGCATGTTTACTCAGACGTAAGCCCCATTGTGTTCAATGGGGCGTATTCCCAATAAAATGAGCATAGGGTTATAAACTCTGTTTGGTGTTCTTTTGGGGGGGGGAATGGCCTTAATTTACAAAAGTATTTCTCTGTACTTGCAGAGCCCCTCTGTTTAAGACCCACTAATTTATCTGTGGGTAACCCTGTTTCATGTTTAAACTGATACTCTCAATTATGTGAGTTTGCTCTTAGTATATAGATGGTCACAAGATGACACCATTGAAGAAATATTTTTGTAATCTCTTGTTGAAAGAGAATGTTTGTATAGACAGTAACTTAAAGCTGTGTATCACAGACATCCCAAAGTCCGCATGTTGTCCTCCTAAAGTAGCAAAATCCACTGCATTTGAACAATAGCTACAAAGGATCTAAGCATTCGTCATTCATGTTATCTGCATTTAAAGATGTTTGGGGTACATTTGAATTGAACTAATGTTGCCTAGGTTTGCTTAACCTGGGTAAATAGCAGTTATGAAGACCCAAGTAGCAAAATGCACCTGTTTTGAGGACCCTTGCAGGTGAGGGAGGGGTGCATACTCATGCTTGCTTTCATTCTCTCTCTCTCTCTCTGAGGGCTTGCATGTGCAGACTCCCTGCACTATGCTGTCTTCATGCTGAATGTGGGCAGCTGAATGTGACTGTTGTAGCTCTTTTAAAACAGGCTGGTTGGGAGATAACCCATGCCACACATACAGCTGAGTGGTTTTCTGTGTTTAATACATTGCAGCACTGGGTAACTTCTTCAGGTTATTTTCTTTCTATTGTTAGAGTTAGTAACTGAAAGAATAAAGGAGACAGAATCACTATGCAGCATCATGGCATCAGTGAGCATGGATTCGTAAGGCAGGAGGAGGGTGATCATCATTGAAATAATTCACAAGGCTGTTGTAAAAAGAACCTACCCTTTCTGCTGTCAAAAGTTATGAACGTTAGAGCTCAATCTTAACCTGGAGTAAAGTTGGCCAGAGTCCCTTGTGCCAGCCCAGGGAGTGTCGCAAACGCACAGTAATGTGCGTTTGAACCACTCTGAGTCAGGAAGGACAGCACATGTCCGTGTGCCAGCCTCCCTGACTCCAAGAGTGGCGTAAATGCATTTTAGGGCTCATTTGCAGCACTCCTGAACTGGCACAAAGGGCTTGTGCTGGCCTAATTCCAGGTTAGGATTGCACCCTCAACTCACTCCCACTCTTGGCCAGAAGATGATATAGATGATATAGCAGGTCTAAGATGATATAGCAGGCCTAGCAGCTTCCTTGAAAGTGGGTCTGCTGGTGAGGATACTGTGTGTTCGGTTAGTGCTGACAGGCTTCTCCCTAACATACCTGTGCAACTGTAGTGTATTTGTGAGAGGATTGATTTGTGTGAGGGCATTATTTGTTCATAGAACTTCCACTTTTAAGTAAGGCAGTTTCTCCTCTGAAGTATTCCCATGTCTTGGTATAGATGATTAGTAGACACCAAAAACTGTGTCAAAGTTCCAAGAACACGCATTGTGTTGCATTAGCTTTTCATGGGTATCAACAACTGGGAATGATTCACAAAACAATCCCCTGACTGGGAAAAGGCATTTGGAAAATTGGGTTGCTTCCAACTTTTGAGAAGACATACGTTTGGGGGAGGGTCATATGTTAGAGGGCCATTAGGGGCTGTGAGCCCCTGGCCAGCACAGTGCTGTGCCTTGTAAATTGTCAAACTACTGGTCTGCCCTGAAATGTTTAGCACCTTATCAGTATGCCATGAGATGAAAAAGGTTGAAAATCACTGGTCTAGACATGAGAAGTCATTCCTTCTAAGAGGATGTTTAAAAGTTAATGACTTTCTCTCAACAAGAGAGGCTGCTACCTAAGGCCAGATAATTTTCTCCTTCTGAAGAGACTTTGGAATACCACCTGGGCTCTGGATTGTCCTTAATATTTTTCCCCCTCTCTCCATTTTCTTCTGATTCTTTTTCTCTTGCACTGTTAGGCAAGGTCCTCTTCTAGGAACTGTAATGCTCCTCTTCCTGATCTGAATGACTGATACCATTCTCATCAATGTCATAATAAGACATGCTGGTGCTTATGTTCTCAAGTGTCACTTAGCGCAAAAACATGAGGAAGATGAGGGGTTATGGGCAGCGTTGTCATACAGCTGGAACGCTGGGTGGGAGGAACGGGTGAGCGGCAGCCCGCCCGTTGCGTTCCGGTCCGTTTCGCCGTCTTCCCTGCCCCCGCGGGGAAGTCAACAAGATTTCAGACATACTTGTTGACTTTTGTGTATGTTTCTGTGGTAAGTCTAGGGAAAGAGGGTATCAAAATCCATTTGATTTATGGCAATCATCTTGCTTGTTTGACGAATCTTTATTCCACCTTTTACCTGGTGAGGGCAAACAAGGCAGCTTGAAAAATTTACACATAGCAATAGTAAAACATGGATAAAAATAATACACCCCCATAGATTACAGCTGAAGAATGAAAAAAGCAGTGTCTGATGGTATTGCAGCCCATTTGGTTAGAGGTGATTCTACTTTAGTTGCTTTGCAGAGAGGGAGGGTGAGCTGAAGGTATTGAGGGCCACCACTGGTCACTGAAGACAGCCCATCTTACTCTTGTCAGTTTTGGAGACTTTTACAGGAGTAGCCTACATAGATGTCCTTTGGTTTTTGAAGGACTTTTGCTTCTTTTTCTGTTCTTGTTTAAAGGTATTTCAAATTGTATTTTGTCCAGCATGTTCGCTCCGGAAGGGCTTTTCACATGTTGGCCTTTATTTATATATTTACCTTATTTTTATCCTACTTTTCCCCGGAAGGTGCTCAGAGTGGCTTCCTTGTGGAGAAGCCCATCCTCTGGGAGGCAGCCATCAACTTGATCCTGTCATCCCAGAGAGTGCTTTCCCCCGTATTTCTGCTGCTCTGTTCTTGACAGAAGCAAATCTAAAAATCTCAATTGTCTGCAGAAGCCATGCTATGTATACCAGTGAAATAAGAGATGAAGCGTGTTGTCCATCAAATCTTAAAGCATTCATAAATGGTCAGTGGAGAAACGCTGTCTGAGAAATACCTGTCAATTTCCATAAAAGTGATTCCTCTCAATGTCTTAGCCATGGTTATGGGGGCGGAAGCTGAACATCATGGAGTAATTCTTAATTATTATTTTGTTCTAAAATTCCGTTTGATCCCCAGTCCAGAAGCGGCTTGGGAACAGCGGCATTGTTTGCTGAGTTATAGGCTTAATCCAAATCCAGTTCAAAAACAAAATCTGTCTTTGGACCTTTTGACTTTTGAATAGGAAAAACCTTATAAACTCTGTTTCTCTATTCATTAGCCAAATTTTGCATTTAAAAGTACCTGACTATGCAGGCAAGTACTTTTTTTCCTTCCTTTTTTTCTAATTAGCACAGCTAGCCTGCCATTTTACAATCTGGCAACTGCTAAATAATTTATGCAGCTCTTTGACAAACAGTAGGTACGGAAAGAAGAGAGCTCAGTAAGGAGGGTAAAGCTCAGTAAATCGGAAATTGGAGAGAAAGGAAAACTATATACTCTGAAGAAATGGCTTTTTTGTTCGTAGAAAGGACATGGCTGATCAAAATATGAGGAGTCAAAATATAATAACTACCTATGAAAGTCTCCTGTGTATATCCCACAAAAAAGATTTCAGCACCACCTGAAGAGATTCACAAGAGGATCACAGTAAATTATGTGATCAGATTCCTCTTCACCTTAGAAAAGCTTCCCTACTTTTGCGTTTACATTTTTTTAAGCAATGTACACTTCTACTTACCTTTTGATCTCCTCAGTCCTATCCCATTTTTGTTTCTGATCTTCCCCTGGATAAATGAGATTGCTGCTTATCTATTGTGTGAGTGTACATATATAATTTTGTACCTTCTTTAGAACAGCCACTGTTTCCATTCTTCTTTCTAACTTCTGCTAGACCAGTTATCGCTGCCTTCCAGAAACACTAGTTGCTTCTTAAGCAGTTGACTTCTCAGAGCAGTAGTCCATGCCTCTCTTCAGCCCTATTCCTTTATATTATTTGTACTATTGAGCTACTGTTTAATTCTGATGTACTGACAAAAAGTTTGGTTGCATTTTAAAAAGTGAACAGGAGCCGGGAACAATTTCATTGCAATGTAAATACTCCAGGAAGCTAACCTGAAAGGAATATTTAAAGTTTAATTGAAGGAATAGTTTTACTGGAAAAGCCTTAGTTACCCAGACCAGAGGTGGCATTGGAACACCAGCACAAATTAGTAAATAGCAAGCAGCTAAGACTAATTTAGAACCACCACCACACACACGACCCTCAAAACAAAAAACTTGTAGCCATCTTGGTTTATCAGGAACATTTCAAATAAGAACAGTATTGTAGCATAGGGGTCAACTGAAAATCATAAAAGATTGAACATGTTGTTCAATCATAGTATTGTTTAAAAAATGTGAGGAAGGAAATGTTGGTGCTTGTTGCTGTTCAGTCACTAAGTTGTGTCTTGACTCTTCACGACCCCATGGACCACAGCTCGCCAGACCTCTCTGTCTTCCACTAGCTTCCATAGTTTGCCCAACTTCATGTTCATTGCTTCGGTGACACTAACTATCTCATCCTCTACTGCCCCCTTCTCCTTTTGCCTTCAGTCTTTCTAAGCATGACGGTCTTTTCTAAAAAGTTCTCTCTTCTCATGAGGTGGCCAAAGTATTTGAGTTTCAGCTTCAGTATTTGTCCTTCCAAGGAGCAATCAGGCTTGACTTCCTGTAGGATTGACCGATTGGATCTCCTTGCAGTCCAGGGGACTCTCAAGAGTCTTCTGCAACAGGCAAAGTAGATGCTCCATTTGCAAAGTGTTACAACCTTAAAATGGATATTCAAGATACTCAGTGAAATCTGTCGGTGTCCAATACAAAGATCACAGCTTGCATCAACGTGTACTGGAACAGGTATCTTTAAAAGAGGACTGGACAGATTTCTAGAGGAAAAGTCCGCTGCAGGCTACAGTCTGTGATGGGTGGTGCAACTGTGATAGGTAGTGAGGTAGAAGTAAGCTACCTCAGAATTCCAGATGCAAGGGAGTGGCAACAAGATGCAGGTATCTTGTTGTCTTGTGTGTTCCCTGAGGCATCTGGTCGGCCACTGTGAAATACAGGAAGCTGGACTAGATGGGCCTTTGGCCTGATCCAGAGGGCTTATGTTCTTAACAATCACACCTTTCTCCAGTTCCCATTTTAAAAATAAAACATTGAACCTGAGGAAAAATTCTGTGAAACTCAAAAACAAGCCTGTGAACGCAGCCACCGACTTCCAAGGCCAAGTCAGAGACGCGTGAAGCGGCCCCCTCAGCCAGTGAACCCGTCAATGGAATGAGGTACACCCAGGCATAGTTTTACTTCTCCAGGGACATACATTTTGGTTGCAAGGAAAAGCCAATTAGAACAGTCCAGATAATAGTCCGAGGTCAGTTTACATTTGGTCAGGATACGCACAGCAACAGATGGTCGACGCTGGCAAAACAGTCCGGCAGCGCTTTGCGCTCAAACTTCTCGCAACCCACGCAGACGGCTTCTGCTCACTGCAGGCTGAGTCATGGCTGGGTCTTCCTGCCAAACTGCACGTGCACCTCTCAGGCACAGGTGCATTCAATCGCCTCACTCAGGCCCTGCAGTTTTCCAGAGCAAAAGTAAACAGGGCTGATTGACAGGATTCAGACTCAGACCCTGACAAAGCCCATGTTTTTAGTTAGGCTTACTAAAAGGATCTTTATTGTGATACCCAATTCACTTCAAAAAGGATTTTTGGAGCAACTTGCAAATAAAACTTTGAAAACTTAGAATTCATAGGCTATGAATAATAAAACAATTACCATGCAATTGCACAACCTAAACATCCCAGTATAGTGTGGAATTAAATGCCAGCAGCTCAAAAAGGCCTGAGAAAATAAAATATTCTTCATTGGTGCCCCAAAGAGATATCTGTATCAGGCAAGCCTCCATGGGGAGAGAATTGCAAAGCCCTGGTGCCACACCTGAAAGTGTTCTTTAGCCCAGGTCACAACGTGTCTCACCTTTGAAAGTAATGGTGAAGGTCTCTGATAAATGAACCCATTTGTGTGGGAGAAGGCAGATCTTAAGCTACAGTGGTATTATACATTTGATTAATGCTATTTCATTAATAGGTCTTTATACATGTCTAAAACAGTACCGTTAATACAGGAAGTGTTCAAAGCGTTCAAGTTTGTACTGCAAATCTTAAATCCTAGAGCAATTGTTTGACTTGTGTAGTGTCCTCAAGATCAATATCTGTTCAGTGTATAGCAGATAACTGACAACATAGACTTGTTGTTTCATGCTTGATATGGACACTGTCTTGTTTTAATATAGTACATGAGCTGAACCTTTCTGTGGTGAAGTATGTAACTGCAGGCATTACTTTACTGGAAAAAATGGCTGGGGAGAATGTGGAACAAGTAAACTGAGTTCTAGCACAATAACACCTCTGAATCTGTTTCTCACATTTCCTTTGTGTCCCTGAGGTTAGCAAAATACCTCTTGGGCTTATTTCGCAACAGCAAATCTAGTGGGGTTTACTACATGCTTTCCCCAGTCAATTAAGCAGGTGCGCATTAAGGATGGTAGCTGGTGAGCCTTCTAGCTCCGTAGCAATGCTTCAGGTATGTCATGCCAGAGACATTGCTTCTGTTTCGACCGTAATGCGATCCATTACGCATGGGTATTCAAATTTGTTAACTGTACTTGAAAATGTCTTGATGTTTAGCTCTGAAACACAAATCCCATTAATTGGATAACACTTGTGCTGTGAGGCCACCTTGTTGATAAAGGAGGTGGCTTTCACCCTTTAGCAGTGAGCATCATTTAGGGTTTGGGGTCAGATTTGTTCAGTACTGCCAGTAGTGAAAGGGAAAAAACTTTTGTGTATGTGATAAAGCTCCAAACTAGGCAGGAATGTAGTAAAGGTTGTTTTTAAAATGTCTACCAAGGAAATTTTTTTAAAATATTAAAGCCATGAAATTTACCTCAAAAAGTACTACTTGAACAAGCAGATACTTTGTTTTAACTAGCAGAACACTTTAAAAATATGAAAGAGAACATTTTTTATGAATGTATTTGTGAAACCGCAAAACTTATGGCACTTTTTCCAAGGGTGACAGCATTGCTTACCAATTCAGTACTGTGGTGCTATTCTTTCTGAAGTTGTTGTTTGTCCTAGGTGTCACTGAGAATAGTGACACTTGTAAGTAGTGTGAGATTGACTATGAGCGCATCTGTTTCTCTTGCACGAACCCCCATTGGAATGTGTTCTGCTCTTGCCTAGCTGCATTCATTTCACTAGGACCTGAATGAAGACAGGCAAAATGTCACAAAGCAGCTCTTGGGGCCTCCCTCCATTATTCTCCCTCACGGGCCTGCTCTTGTTCTTGCAACCTGTACACGTCTGCATGGATAGCTCTGGGTAGGTTTATTTTATTCGGAAGTGAGCCCATTGGGTTCGTTAAGACTTGGGGCCCCATCCTAAAAGGCCTAATGTGGGCAGTATGCAAGTATTGCGGGGAAAAGAGTCACAAACGTGCTGTAAAGCATGTCCGCAATACTGCGAGCAGGCAACATCGGCGCTTGGCCAGCACCACTCAGCCCTGGGATTCAGCACTGCCTGGGAGGCCCGCCAGTGCGCCAGCAGCTCTGGCTAGCTGTGCTTTTTTTTCAGGTGTGGAGGGGGTGGAGCTGGGCGGGGAGGGGAGGAGAGGATTGGGCCCATTTTGTGTCCTGCTTTGGGCTGGGCAACCTGACATAAGACTTTTCCAGTCTGTGCTGGCCAGATAGCTGGTGGAGACATGAGTAGCCCCATCGCGGGGCCTGGGGCCTTACTCTGGGAAGTGGGATGAACATCCCCTTCCCCTGAGGAGACTCAAGTGGCTGTCATGATCCAGTAGTAGAAGTAGCAGTAGCCATTTGGTGCCTCTGTGCCACTGGGCAGTTTAGGATTGGGCTTCCCAGCTGTAAACCCATTTTACTGACTGTAAACAAACACCTCTAGGTATGGTCTTCTTGCCTCTCACTTCATAGCAGAGCTGGACCACCAATTGAATTAAAACACTGCCCAGTCAGGTTGTCTTTTAAAAATTGTAAAGTGTGCGTTTAAGTGCATCCAAAGGATTGGAGTGTTATTTCTTGGTGATCTCGCAAGCAGTCAATTAATGCTGCCCGTTCCTTTTTTTCCTGCAAACTTGCAAAACCAGTTTATTCAGAGCTCATCCTGGTGAGGAAAGGGTAGGATTCTGAACTGAAAGTGAAGCTTTTCAAATCAGGCTTATGCCTCAAAGTGTTACATCTGCCTTCACTTGCAGTCATTTGTGGGGTACAGATATTGCATTTGCAATCAGATGCTTTGTATATTTTGATTGTGTCCATAAGGTAAGAGGTATATGATGTATACAGTGTCTGTGCTATGGCACCTTCAATGAAACACTTCCAGGCGTGTATTTTTTTCCAATACTGTGAAACTCAGAAACAAGCCATGGAACATATTTTCTTGTGGTGCTCTATTTTACAGAGCTAGGAATATATGCACATTTTGAACAATAAATTTTAACTGCAGAATTTGTTGTTTTGTCTGTTGTTTTGTCTGTTTTTGATTAGTAAATTGCCAAGCTTTTGAGTTGGTTGGGAGGTTTACTGTAAATAGTCCAAACAATTTAAACACCAAAACCATCAAACAAACTGATTGTTTTGGCCTGCAAAAAGTGTGTAAAATATATGATGTGTCCCTTGCACTGAAAGGCTTGGAGACCCCTGGTCTTGTGACCTGCAGTGGCATGTGCCAATAGGTTGCCCGGCCCCAATAGGCTGTAAGACCCTGCATTGTGTATCAGTTAAAACTGCCCACGTAATAGCTCAGAAGAGTTGATGTTTTTCATATTCAGTTATCATGCAGGAGGGTGTGTGCTGATTGTTCTTTGCACCTGCTTTTTGTGTGTGTGACACCGTGCTGGAGGGGCGCCTCACTGTTTTTTTGGTGGGGAGGCAGCACAGCATTCAGTAGAATAGCTGCAATGTTTTCTCTAGTCCTAAATATATTCTTTCTGACATAGTGGCAGCATACCAATACTGCAAGGATCTGAGATCACCTCTTTGATTGTCCATGTACACTGTACAGACTTATGAACTTGATTATTAGAGCCCAAATCCTTGGCACTTTGGTGACCAACATGGTTAAGCAGATTATGGGTTTAACGGGTACATATTACAAAGAGGGATGCACTACTTTAAATATGAAATTGGCTTCCTGTAAGAAATAAGCGGCTGTTCTTCACCTCTTTAGCAAGTGTGTATAGTAGGTATTCCGCTTCCAATCTTGCTGGGGAGAGAGAAGCATTTGCCCAGCTGCTCTGTGCATTCTGCTGGTAAATTAGACCCTAGGGTTGTTGTTGCTTTACATTTCCCTAGAGCCCATCAGAGTGCTTTTCCCTTCTTAAAGCATGACAACAGGGAGGAGCACTTCTGAGAGTGGAAAATGTTTTTAATGGTCATCCAGAATATTCCAAACGTCACAAATAAAATGTAAATATTGAATTTGGTAGAGAATGAAACAGTGTTGGGATTGTGAGTAAGAATATATATTGGGGAATGATTTAACACTGAGTTTTATATGTGATGGTCTGCGCCCTCTGCTTGCAGTATTATTATTATTATTATTATTATTATTATTATTATTATTATTATTATTATTATTATTAATTTATTGGCCAGGAATGGAAACCATGCCTGGAATTTGACGTGGCCTTCGGCTACATACGTACATACAACACCACCCACCCACCACACATACAAAAAACAACAATACATAAAGGCAAATCCCAACATTGCTCAAACATCAAATTATAACAACATAACTAAAGATTTAGCAGTTTGGTGGCGCAGGGAAAGAAACTGTTTTTGTGCCTTGATGTTTTAGTATAAGGAATCCTGTAACGTCGACCCGAGGGGAGAAGATCAAACAACTTATTGCCAGGATGCGATAAGTCTGCAACAATCTTATTCGCTCGCTTTGTAACCCAAGCGGTGTACAATTCTTCTAGTGAAGGCAACTCGGACCCAATTATTCTTCCAGCGGCTTGAACGGTCCCCTGGAGCCTTTGCTTGTCCAGTTTGGTTGCTGAACCAAACCAAACAGTTATGGAACTACAGAGGACAGATTCGATAATGCCTCTGTAAAACTGGACAAACAGCTCACGGGGCAAGTTAAATTTCCGGAGTTGGCGCAAAAAATATAGCCGCTGGTGGGCTTTTTTAATAATGCCACTGATGTTAGTTGACCATTTCAGGTCACGAGAAAGTACAGAGCCCAGAAACTTAAACGACTCCACAACAGAGACCTTACTGCTCAGAATGAAAAGTGGAAGCAAAGGTGGAGGGTGTTTCCGAAAATCGACCAACATCTCCACAGTTTTTTGCGAATTGAGCACTAAGCTGTTACTGCTGCACCACGCAACAAAGTGCTCAATTTCCCATCTATATGCAGACTCATCGCCATCTTTAATGAGGCCAATGATTGTCGTGTCATCTGCAAACTTTAGGATCTTAACTGAGGAGTTCTGTGAGACACAATCATTTGTGTATAAGGAAAAAAGCAATGGAGAGAGCACACACCCTTGAGGGGCTCCCATGCTGACTATACAAGTGTTAGATGTAGTTTTCCCCAGCTTCACTTGCTGTTTCCTGTCTGTCAGGAAACTGTATATCCATTGACAGACAGGAACAGGTATGTTTAGATGAATTAGTTTAACTAACAAATTAGATGGCAGTAGGGCTAATGGTTTAAAGGTGGCTGCTGTTTAAATGAGGCCTGAACTTCTTGTTTGGTCAAGATGTGCTTCTGCTTCGAATGGTTAATGGCAATATTAGTATAAAATTATCCTTTTGCTGTTGGACTAGCCTAGGAATGTGGAAAGAAGGCCGGCATCCAGTTGTCTGTCTGTTGTGTTAACAGATCTTGAGCTCACAGGGTATTCTTTCTGGCTTGATTCCATGCATTAGGGCATTGTTGCTACAGCAAGCTTCACCTGACTGTTAGGCACCTATGAATCAAGGAAATGATTCCTTGTTTTTAGTGTGCCTCAGCAGATTCTGGAAATCTGCTGAATTATCCTTCAATTGTTGTAACAAATTTCACAGCCATAACCAAGGAATCCCTTTCTGTTTAAGCTACTTTAGTGTTCTCTCTATACTAATGTGTTAATGAGTGACGTGTAGGAATATAATATAATCAATACAAGTTTGCAGAAATTGCTGCAGCTTAAATCACTGAATAAGCTTCAACCCCCAGGGGCTATTCCATGCTATGATGAAACATTTGCCTCTGAAAAAACGTTTGCTCCTTTCCACCAACTCAAATTAATGAATGCCTAAAGGTTCAAAAACTTTCTAACGTTTTATGGTGGTAGCTTGGCTTTGCTCATTTGTGCTTGAAGAACACTACACTGAGATCAGATGTAGTGATGTTTGCTGGTTTGGAACAATAAGTATGACTTTAAAGTATTCTGCCTTTCCAAATAGATTTATGTGTGTCGAAGCTGTACAAGTTCACATGTGGGTTTCTGAAGTTTCTCTATAAAGTATAGAAAGCACTCTAGAGTAAAAGAAGCAAGATGTTGATCAATCTTTTCTAGCTCCTTTGCATCACTTCTCTTGTGGAGCCCTAGGTAGGGCTATAACCTGAACCCCATAGAAAGGAGGGGGAAAGTTGGTGTGTAGTTCTGCAACCTTGAATATTGCCTCCTGCAAAATATAATGCAGCCAGAATATTAGAGGGAGAGCAATGGGCATTTGCAAAATAATGCTGCAAAATAAATTCCTGAAGCTCTGCTGAAAGCATGCTTCAATCCTAGTATGAGGAAAAGGCAAAGTGCCTTTGCAAAATGCCCAATTACATAAGCACTCTTCTGTCAAAAGAAAGGAAGCTACAAAGCTGTAACTTGTAACTTGTGGTTCTATTCCAGTAAATGAATTCACAGTGATCAGGAAGAAATTCAAGTGTCCCTACTGCAGTTTCTCAGCCATGCACCAGTGCATCTTGAAAAGGCATATGCGATCCCACACAGGAGAAAGACCCTACCCTTGTGAAATTTGTGGGAAGAAATTTACACGCCGGGAGCACATGAAACGGCACACCTTGGTAAGTTTTCAAGCCTTTGGAATTGCTTGGGGTGGGGGCAGGAGGCTGGCTGGAAAAACAAAACTGGATTTGTAGTTCACAGAAAATGAAACATGGCTGGCCTAATACGTGAATTTACAATATTTTTCTTCCTAGCATGTGACAATTTTTGCATCATTGCATGTAGAAAAGATATTTTCTACATATTTTAAGATGGGTGTACAGTGGTCTAAGGTTCGCATAGTTAAAGCTATGGTTTTCCCAGTAGTAATGTAGAGCTGTGAGAGCTGGACCATAAGGAAGGCGGAGTGCTGAAGAATGGATGCTTTAGAACTATGGTGCTGGAGAAGGCTCTTGAGAGTCCCCTGGACTGCAAGGAGATCCGATCGGTCAATCCTGCAGGAAGTCAAGCCTGATTGCTCCCTGGAAGGACAAATCCTGAAGCTGAAGCTCCAATACTTTGGCCACCTCCTGAGAAGAGAGGACTCTTTTCTAAAAAGACCCTCCTGCTGGGAAAGATGGAAGGCAAAAGGAGGAGGGGGCGGCAGACACTATGGTTAGATAGTGTCACCGAAGCGATGAACATGAAATTGGGCAAACTCCGGAAGCTAGTGGAGGACAGGGGGCCTGGAGTGCTGTGGTCCAGGGGGTTGCGAAGAATCAGACACGACTTAATGACTGCACAACAATATGATGGTCTTCAATAGAGAAAAGCTAATGAAAGCACATAATAACTTGGAAAACAGAACAGAAGGGCTGAAGTATTTGCATGAACAAAGGAACATTTTAGGAGAAAGAATATATTGAGGATTTTCAAAAATCTATCCAAAAAGATGAAGGGTAAGAAAGCAGTTGGCTTAAGCTAAGGAAGAAAGATTAAAATCAACTATAGTAAATATTTCCTTGGAAGTTGTATGTATTTATTGTATTTCTATCCCGCCTTTCTTCCCCATTGAAGGGGACCCAAGGCAGCTGATCATTTAAAAAACATAAAAACTAATACAATTATAATAAAAACAATATTTTAAAAGCTTAAAACAATTAAAAATTAAAACAAAACAGTTCAGTACTGTCTGCCATTTACAGATAGTGTAGACACCCCTTCCTTAGAAGGCTTTTCTCCAAGCCTCAGAAGGCCTTTTATAAAAGCATATAAATGGCTTGTGATTTTTCAAAAACCCTGGAAGTGATGCTTTTTTGCTTGTGAACCTCATTCTGAGATCGCAGGTGGAAGTCTGTGGCCTCTGCAGTGCTCAGAAGAGCATCTGGGTTTGGAGGGTAGGGAAGGGCCCCAAAACCATGTGTTTGAACATCCGCGGTTTTCCTTATCCACGTGGGTTCCTGGAACGGGACCACCACGGATAATACGGGCCTGCCTGCATTTCCTTCCCAGTTACTGCCTCTTCTCAGCTTTTGGGCTTAAACATTATGTTTAAAATGTACTGTCTTTCCCCAACTACCTCTTTGAAACAGTTCTCTTTCCTTTGGGGGAAGGTTTGTCTTATAATCAGCTTAATACTATATTATGCCACTGTCTGCCTATGGCAGGTGCGGACTCCTCATCTGACTATGCCAAATGGCAGCATTGGTAGTTGGAATGGGCAGCTCGCCTGTATTACTTACACAGCAATGTTGAAGAGGCTCCTCTTATCGGTTGCCATAGTACCCAAAACCCCACTACCTTGTCCTTCCTTCAGCGAATATTTGCCCATTCAAATGAGTGCCCAGCCATCTGGTCAAGGGATTGATTTCTCCCTGAGATGTCCCTCGATTTGCATCTTTTGGGGTGGGCTGATCCTATGCCTTAGATTAGAGTTTAATCCCACGACACTCATGCATCCTTCACAGGCCGTTCTTCGTCTAATGTGTTACTGAATTATCGCTAAAATAGTTCAGCATATCGAAGTTGTTGGTATGCTTTAAAAAAGATACCCAGCAAATATGGAATTCTTTCAAAGCAAAGTGCATTTGTGCTTTTCAATATATAAATATTAAATAACATTTTATTAATTCATATTTCCTCTGCTGTTGGTGAGCAGGCCTGATCATAATATTTTGTTTGAAAATAAAAATAAAATTTATGTTGAACTTTACGTTCCAAATTCCATCTCAAAACAAAATTTCTTCTGGTGTTCTGTTGTTGTTCAGTTGCTAAGTCATGTCTTTGAACCCCTGGACCATAGCACGCCAGGCCTCCCTGTTCTCCACTAGCTTCTGGAGTTCACCCAATTTCATGCTCATTGCTTCTGTGACACTATCTCATCATCTCATCCTCTGCCGCCGCCTTCTCCTTTTGCCTTCCATCTTTCCCATCATGAGGGTCTTTTCTAAAGAGTCCTCTCTTCTCATGAGGTGGCCAAAGTATTGGAGCTTCAGCTTCAGTATTTGTCCTTCCAGGGAGCAATCCGGCTTGACTTCCCTGGTGTTCTAGGAAAGTAGAAAAACAGCACCCACTTTTGATCATGGGTTTTCTCCACCCTAATGAGTTTGTGAGAGGTGACTTAAGGAGTTCACAAAATCAGAATTTCTAAAATCTCGATGCAATGAGTTTCCCAAGTGTCAAGAAGAGAAGCTATTCTAATAGGGTCATCACGGATGGCTTACAGCTGGTGAAGCTCACTTCCCTGTTTTGAAGGAACACAGCAGTGTTGCACCAAACTTTCAAGCTTTTCTATAGCCATTCCCAATTGACGGCAGGAGACAGCTTGAACCGTGAAAATCAGGGTGCTTTTTAAAGAGAAAAGGAAAGAAGAAAAAAGCCATGCTTTGTAAAAACATCCCCTTGGTGCTGCCATGCCTTGAAACCTGACTGACCTGCTTTACTCTTGCCTTCTCTTCCCCCTTTTCCAAGGTTCACAGCAAAGACAAAAAATACGTCTGCAAAGTGTGCAGCAGAGTGTTCATGTCAGCAGCCAGTGTGGGCATTAAGCATGGCTCCCGCCGCCATGGAATTTGCAGTGATTGTTCTGGCGGAGGCCTGTCTGGCCATCTGGATGTGAGTGGAGGAGATGGCTCGCCAGACGAACTGTATGGCACGGAGGGCTCCTACATGGAAGATCCTGATGACCCCCAGGTGGAAGGAGATGAGGATATGGGGGATGATGAAGACATCAAGTGGAAAGATGACATCGAAATCTCGCAAGACGACGTGATCTTGGCAGAGGACAAAGATGGGGTTGACTCTCTACAGGAGCATGAGAACTCTGGGGAGAACGACAAGGAGTTTTCTTGGATTTCATAGGCATTTTTGTTTGTCTTCTGTATCAGGGATGTGGCAAGGAAAGGAAAAGCTCAAGCAGCCTTGTCATTGCCCTGGTTTGCAAAAAAAAACTTCTTGATTTTGGAGGATTTTTTTAAGCAAACAAGTTTATTTATCTGTTCCATCAAGATACTGTACCCGGTAAGCATTTCCCTTGATGGTTCCACTTCTTTTGCCTTTCCTGTAGTTCTGTGAAATGTGTCCTTGTCCATTGAAGGGAGCCAGGCGGGTTGCATGCAGTTTTCTCTCTCAAATGTTTGTCCACTGTCAGCTTAAATATGGGTGACTCTTGCTTTTCAAACAATTATCAAAATGTTTTAAAATTGCTTTGCCCTTATAAACAATCCATGTGGATTTTGAAGGATTTGTCCCTTAAGTGCAACCCTGTTGATAAGCTGGAATGATCAAAGGGACTTTCAAATCCGCTGCCCTCACAGGAAAGGGTACTCTTGGTGCCCAGAGGTCAATTGAACAAAGGATTTGTTTGGCCCACTGGCATTTGTAACATGCAGTCAGATCTTCAGTTCATGGAGGTAAAAAAGATGCAGACATATGTGATGCAATAGTGCCCCCCTGTGGCCAGCTCTCATAAACACACTTCTTCCTTTTGGTGTATCTGACTTCCTTATTCAATGATATATGCAATTTTTGAATGGAGCATCTTGGTGATGTGAGGAAAAGGAACCACCTTCCTTGCCAAGTTCTGCCATTCTGTGTTCGGATGTGTGTGTGCAGTGTTGTCAGCACTTGTATGCACTAATTGAACGCCTCCAAAGCCTGCCAATTCTGCGGCTACTGTGCCGATCCTTCGTATTCTGTAAAGCAGACTTGCGGGGTCTTCATCAATGGCACAGGCCCCTAGAGGAATCGGAGCTGAGGTGGCTACACATGTAGGTGGCTACATGGCAGGGCATGTGTTAATCTGCCCCATGCAGCAGAACGCAGCAGAACGTGGTCCTGTGTAAGCCACCTCTCAAATCAGAGAGGTGCTGTACAAGGGCACAGGAATAGCACTGCCTATGACTTTGGGACAGAGCAAAGTGCCATTTGATTTTCCATGTCTGAGACTCGTGTTCTGTGGCCATGCCTCTGAGTGTGCAAAGTTCCACTAATGCCTGTAGTAGCTCTACTCCTCTTTCAGGTGCTGCTTCTGTACTACTCCAAATTAAACAACTGGGTGTTTGCCTGGGGTGTTCCCATGTTGCAATGTCTTGAAACCTGAAGAAGCGGTCTTTGTATTTAAGCAACCAAGCAGATCCTGGGCATCGTGGACCTGCTATACCTGGCTGCACGCTAGCACCCTGTAGCATCTACAGAGAAGTGTTTTGATTCTGAGAAGTGAATGATGTGCTGGTCGTTGGTTCCTGTTGCGTTTCTGGGGGTAGTCTTAAAATAGTCCACTGGCCTGTATTCCTGTATGTTTTGCTGCTCCTTCTCATGCTGGAAGAGGAAAGAGAAACCAAAAACCTCACTGTTCTTTCCCACAGAACAGATTTATTAAGCTTGAATCCAGCCACAAGTAGCATCCTTCAGAACCAGGGTGTCAACTATTAAAAGGTGCTAAGTTTTTGCAAATACAAAAAGCCTCCGAGATTATGTACAAATGATCATTTCTGTGGAGCAATGGAAGTAGCTTCCCTTATAAAGTCACCACTTTGGTGGTAGTTCCACAACCCAGCACTGGTATCTCGAGAACTGTAATACTGTATAAAGGGGGAAGGTAGGACCATCACTGTGAATTGCAGGAAAGGGGAAATATTTTTTCAACTCTTATCCTGACTTCCGGTTGTTGCCACTTCCTCCACATTGGTCGATTGAAGAGTGGAGCTAACTGGACCCAGAGCACAGAGAATTTCTGATCTAGTGAGTTTTTTCCCACCAGCAGGCCATTCCAGAGCAGAGAAGGTGGGTCTGTCCTGTTTTTCCTTTTTTATATTTGGCAAGTGGTCCTCACTTAATGTACTAAAGGCCTATTGTGAACTGCTCTCAGGATTTGGAGTGTCAGCATTGTTTGGTATCAGCTCTGTCCTTACAACCGTTGCACCAAAAGATGCACATGCCTTATTGTAGCACTGCTGTTCACATTGTTCAGAGCTAGTTTTGGCCTCTAAGTACCTGCTGTTTGAACCTCTCTCAAAAACTGCAACGAACACTTGGGGTACCTTCAGTAAAAAATGTTAAAGACATGAAACAGTTTTAACTAGAGACAGTGGAAGGACAGGAAAAGCATGAGTCTGCTTTTATAAGCCATTGAAGCTGTGCACTCTATGCTCACTGCATGGAAAAGCAATCACCTATATACAGCTCAAGAAGAAAATTTGCAAAAAAAAAAGGAATAGAATGAGATTTTTGTTTTGTTTCCTTTTGAGGGGTGGGGGTTGCCCTGTTTCTCTCTGGGAAGAACATAAAAGCCAATATTTTCCAATCCAAGGAAGGAAGTTATCATTGAGGTCCCTAGAAGTATCGCTTTCAATGCTAAAACAGTTTCCATGCAAGGTATTATTTACCTATCACTGAAAGTGGTGTTTTTGCACAGGAGTTTACAGCCATCCTTGCACCAACGAACAGTTTCCTTTAAGGGCTTGGTTGGTGTACATTCCATTATTTCAATGAGATTTAGCCCTGTTGCTTTACTTGGTTAATTTTTCACCTTCCTTTGTTAGGATAAATCCTAGTAAGCACATCAGGTCAAGAGAACTGGGAGGGAGAGTTTGCCACTATTACATACCTATGCAGGTATCCATTCTGCCCATACATGTCACTGTCCCCCTTGTGGTTTGTATTTCCTAGCATTCAGTGTTCACTGGAGGGCAGTGTTTTAGACGTGCTGATTTTCAGTAGTTACTCCATGCTCTTAGTGCTTAGCTAGCTCAAAGGAAGACATTTTTCTGATGCAATTATAGCATGCTGTGTTGCTATAACAGGAAAAATATCATCTTTTAAAACCTCAATCAGTCCTTTTCTTTAGCCGTCAAAACATGCCCACACAAATCGTTTAATATCCTCAAGGTGAATGAGGATGAAATGTATAAGACAAGATCTTGCATTTTAGCTTGTTGTAAAGCCTTATTGTGCTTTAATTGGAAGACAGTACTGGACTTTAGTACACTTTTTCTGAGCGTAGGAGCCCTTGACAGTGGGTCCCACACTGCTGAATGCAGGGCAAAGACTGTTGCCATCACCACCTCTTGTGGCAAGGAGTTCCACAGATTAATTACCTGCTGAGTTAAAAAGTATTTCCTTTTATCTGATCTAACTCTCCCAACACCCAATTTCAGTGAATGTCCCCTGGTGTTGGTATTGCAAGAAAAGGAAAAGATTACCCCTCTATCAATTTCCTTCATAATTTTGTATGTCTCAATCATGCCCCCCTCAGGCACCTTTTTTCTCGGCTGAAGAGCCCCAAATGCTGTAGCCTTTCCTCATAAGCCCGATCATTATTTTGGTTGCTCTCTTCTGCACCTTTTCTAGTTCTACTATAGTTCTACTATGTTCTGAGATATGGTAATTAGAACTATATGCAATACTGCAGAAGTGGTCTTACCATCAATTTGTACAATGGTTTAATACAACTGACTGTTTTATTCTCAACTTCCTTATCCTAAGCATAGAATTGGCCTTCTTCATTGCTGCTTTCATCACTTTCATCATGTTGTCCACTAGCACCCCAGAATCCTTCTCTTGACCCGTCACAGATAACTCAGAACCGTTATATGTGTGTGTAGTTTTGGGTTTCACAATCTCTTCTAGTTTTTACCATACAGAAAAGTTTGTCATCTGCAAACATGGCCACCTTGCTGCCTATGCCTGTCTCCAGGTCATTATGAATAAGTTGAAAAGCATCAGCCCCAGGACAGAGCCTTGGGTCGCACCACTTTTCAAGTCTCTCTATTGTGAAAGTTGCCCAGTGACACCCACTCCCTGTTTTCTGGTCCTCAACCAGTTCTTTCATCCACAAGAGGTCCTGCCCTTTTACTCCCTGACTGAAGTTTTTCTTCACAGCCTTCAAATGCCTTCTGATGAAAATTCAGCTATATAATATGTATGGGTTCGCCTGCATCCTCGTGCCTGTTGACCTTTTCAAAGAATTCTAAAAGGTTTGTCAGGCAAGACTTACCCTTACAGAAGCCATGCTGATTTTCTTCAGCAAGGCTTGTTCTTCTATGTGTTTGAGATGTCACCATTTTACCTGAAACAGATTTTAGGCTGACTAACCTGTAGTTTCCTGGGTACCCTCTCCTTCCTTTTAAAAAAGATTGGTGTGACATTAGTTAAATTCCAATCCTCTGGCATTGTGGCCGTTTTAAGGGAAAAGTTGCATATTGTACTTAAGAGATCAGCAATGGCATTCTTCTGTTTCTTAAGTCTGAGGGGAATGCAACCGTAAGGTGATGGAGCCTGAGGGGCAGCTGCTCCAGGCACAGTTCAAAGGGGGGGCGCGCAATTTTTGCAACATCAAAAAGTAAATAACTTACGGTATTTTGAAAATTGCATCCCTAAATTGCACCCCATTTAGAATGGCCATTCTTAACTGGGGCTTACCTTTGGGGTAGGGCTTATTAGCATCCTGAAAAATCATGCTGGGGCTTATTTTCTCACCCACCCACCCACCCTGCACATTCCAGGACAGTAACAGAGGTTACATTTAATGCAAAAATTCATTACAAAACCTGTTTATGCCAACATTCCCTCTTTTACTATCCCCAGCATGATCTCTTGTTCCCCTTATAACAGGCCAACAAAAGGAAGGGGGGAAACCCACTTCTGTTACAATAATGGCTTGCCATTGGCGGCCCTCCAGCTGCTTTCCTCCCCTGGTTTGAACTTGGCTGCTTTTCCTTGCACGAGCTGGCCGCTTGAACGGCACGCTTGGTGAACTGCTGTTTGTTTTGGCACTTGTTTAACCAGTCCCCCTTTTAATGAGCAGGTCCCCCTCAATTACGGAGTGCTTTGCTTTTGGGGGGCGGGATTATGGCTTTTGAGTTAATTTCTTTAAGGAGACTCTCCTGAACAAATTCCTGTGTCTGTCCTGACCGTTTTATCTGCTCCTCCATAAATAGATAAACCCTCAAGAATAGTCTCCTAGTCATTCTATTCAATTTGCACATTTATTAATTTTGTCAAAAATCAAACCATATACTGATTGATGGTCACCTTAGAGTCTGTTTGCCTTCTAATTTATTTTCCCTTAAGGGGCTTCTCCTGCAAGGGTTTTTCTGGGTTTCCAGCTGATGAAATAGTTTAGAAATGAGGGTGGTGCCACTGTGGATCTTATGCAAGGGATGGTCTCTGAGATGCAAGGCCACGCTCGACTCTTCTGTCGCCTGCTGTTGGGCTCTTTTACTTAACCAGAGGAAATACTGCTGGTGTGTGAGCAAGCCACAGTTCTCCGCCTCAGAAAGGAGAAGTCCTTTCCAGAGTGTGGCTCTGATAAGCTGAGATGCTGATATTCTTCCAAGCTGACCTTTGGAAGCTCTGCAGTCCAGGATGTTATTTTGCTTGTGTTAAATGTTGTAAATAGGCTTTCTTCTTTTCACGTTGCCATTAGAAAATGGCTGAGAAATAACCCAACTCAGTGCTGCATTCTCAGGAAAGTAGCAGGCTCTGGCATCACAGTGACGGCACTTTCTGCTCGATGTCATTTCTGACTATGGCATCACTTCCAGTGAGTCCCGGACAAATGGCCATTCTAAAAAGTGGGTCCTGGTGCTAAAATATTTGAGAACCACTGGTGTGGAGGGTTACGTTTTACGTTTTTGCTTTTTGAAACAATCAGTGGGTTGGCTAAGGCAATATTTTCTTAATGATACAAAGGAACTTGCTTTAGTGTTCGTCACCTTTCAGAAATGCCCTCTGGGCACCATCTACCACGAGTGTCCCCTGCACAAGCCCCAGGCGAGGTCATGCAATGCCAAGAGGCTTCCTGACGGATTGTGCCTTTGTGTTCTGCGCCTTCGCTGGTAAAACTCCTGCCAGCGTTGTGTATGTGGTTGATTTTCTCTGCAGCGAGGATCGGGGGGGGGGGGGAGAAGCACCATTTTACAAGCTTGTAAATGTCCATGCTACTTCGAAAAATAATGTTGCCTCTAGGTGAAGAGGCAAGGGAGTTCCTCTCTTGTGCGTGTGTTGGTGGCTCCCCCCCCCCATTTACTGTACTACAAATGGGTGTGTTTGAGGCAGCAGACAAGTGTAACTTTTGGAAGGCTGGTAACCTTTGTGTCTACTGGGATATTCTGACACTGAAGGGACACACAATTAAGATTCCATCCATTTTAATGAGGCATGTGCAAGATTGTGCTCAAAAGTTGGATGCCTTTGAGTCTCTGTTGGATTTAGCAAATCAGGCCAAAACATGGTCTCCTTCAAAGAACTTGGGCTAATCCATCCTAGGTTCTATGCTTCCAGTTCTGCACATATTGCATTTTTAGTCTAAAAAACTGCAAATACTGGAAAACTGTTTTGCAATATTGAGGATAATCTTTTAGCTCATTCTGTGATATGTGCAACTCTTAAAGCCATAAAGAGTTGTTTCTTTTTTATTTTTTGGTTCTCTAGTGTGTGGTTTGGATTTCTGCCTTGTTTTTTTAGAATTCCTTCATAGTAAGGGGTGCTGTGTGAGAATGTGTATGCTTTCATAAATATAAATATAAATATATTTATTTTTCAGCATATTTTAAACCTGTCAGCTAAGGATAACAAACAAAAAAGGACAGTGTTTGAACATGGTTGATTATTTTTTTGCTGGGAATATTCTATATTATACCAACTTTCTATATTATTATAAACCTGTGTTTGTATTGGCAATGTTTAACATGGGGGGGGGGAGGGTATGGGGAGATTTTAGTACCCAGAAGTCCTTTGAGAAACAACTGTGTGTTGGACTGATTTTTTTTTCCTGTCACTGTAGTTCAGGTAACTATGACCTATCACACTTTTGTCTGTCTCTGCGTGCCAGAAGTTGGCCTATTTGATATATTTACATGTCATGGGATTAGTTTAGACATACAGTAATTGCAAAAATCAATCTGTTTCAATAAATTGGAATATTGCTGCTAAAGGTTGTCTGTCTTGCTTTGCGGCATTGCTGCCCACTTATTCCCTCGACCTTCACACTGGGCTGGGTGCGTGCAGGCATCCCTAGAGCCGAACAAGGAGAGGTAGGCAGGGACTCCCCATTATTGCAGAACAATAATGCGGGGGGGGGGGGGACGATGAATGATTGCCTTGGAGCCTCCAGCTGCCCTTAGGCTGCCATGAAAAAGCCCTGCATTAAGGCACAGCCCCTCGGCTATCCAGGGCACAGAGCATAGCCCTGAGCAAATTAGCCCCTCCTCACTTGCTCTCCTTCTGGGGCTTAAAGGAGGAGGGAGCACTATGGGAGAGTTAAAACAGATAAAAGGAAGTACTTTTTTACCCAGCGGGTAATTAATCTGTGGAACTCTTTGCCACAGGAGGTGGTGATGGCATCCGGTCTTGATGTCTTTAAGAGGGGATTGGACAGATTTCTGGAAGAAAAGTCCATTGTGGGCTATAGGCAATGATGGGTTGTAGCCTCCTTACATTAGTAGTAGGCTACTTCAGAGTACTGGGTGCAAGGGAGTGGCAACAGGATGCAAGCATCTTGTTGTCTCCTACCTCCCTGGGGCACCTGGTGGGCTGCTGTGAGATACAGGAAGCTGGACTAGATGGGCCTTTGGCCTGATCCAGCAGGGCTCTTCTTATGTTCTTATGAGTACATCCTAAAGCTGTTTCCCCCACCACATGTCCTTTCTAATGATGGGCCTAAAGTTGGCGAATTCTCTGGTAGGGGAAGAGGGAACTCCTGACATGTGAGAAGCTCCCCTTATGGGAGGCCGGCAGTCAGCCGAAGACTCTCTTCCTGGGAGGATATTCCCTCCTCCTCCTCCAATGGCTCTGCCTTGCCTTAAAGTAGGTCTTCAGCTGAGCTTGGCTCTGTCTCCAGTTGTTTTTTTTCCTTTCTCGCCTCTGCCTTAGTCAGACAGCACAAGGGTCCAACAGGGAGGGAGGGGCGAAGTGACCAGGCTGTTTTTTTGGCCTGTTGCCTGAGCCTTGCATGCCTTCAGCACCGTGAGGCGGCCTCAGGCCTCAAAGCAGCTGTGATTGCTGGGGGAGGGATCTCTCCCCCATTCTCCCTGGCAGCACTTCATCTGGGGCGAGCATCCCCTCCACTGCACTGCCACAGTACTGCCACCTGGTGAGGTGAAGAGGTGGCTCCCCTGCAGAATGGTAAATTCCGTTCATGTGAGGTAGGGATTAGGACGGGTGCTGGATCCAGCCTGCGGGGCGGAGTCTGGTGAGCTCTGAACTAAAGGACCCGAGTCTAGCGTTGATGGCTGAGTCGTCCAGGGAGCCACCTAAAAAGAAGCAAAAGCATCTCCCCATCCCATATGCAGAGAAGAGCAGTCCAGAGAGATCGTCTTCATCTCCCCGTTCCCTCTCGAAGGGAAATAAGAAGGGGAGTCAGGTGGATGGCCCCAAGCTGGCATTAAAAAGAAAAGGGGTGAGCTCAAGGAGGTAGTTCTCAATGAGGCTTGGGAATCTCAGATGCCACACTTTCTGAGGACTCAATGGTGGAGGGAAAGCTGTTGGGCAAGAGGGAGCAGGATGCCCCAAATGCCAGAGGCACAAGGTTTTCCCCGATTTTTATCTCCATATTCCCAATAAGGTGGTACAGACCCTGAATTTGGCATTGCCCAAAGGAGCAGATAACTATCCCTACACCTGCAGGTTTCTCCTCCAGGTTTTTCTTCCCCAAGGGCCCCAGTAAACTATTAATAATAATAATAATAATAATACATGTATTTATATACTGCCTTTCTTAAAGTCACTAGATTTCTCTAATGATTACAACTCAAGGCGGTTTACATAGGCAGACTTTTCACAAACCCGAAGGTTTTTACAATTTACAGAATGTTCTATCTTTCAAGAACCACACTCAAACAGATCTTTCTTTCTGGATTTAGCCTTCTTTCTTTAGCCACCCGTCTGTCGTCTGCTGGCTGATGAGGCTTCCCTGCTCCCACCAGAGACGCAGCTGCGTTCAGCACACTCCTCCTCCCACGAGGCAGCTGAAACTCAGCTTTTAATCAGCCGCAGTTTGCAAGGTCTGCCGCTCACACAGACTTCCGGGAGTCTCGAGCTCACGACCTTGAGATCTTCAGTTGTTATCTTCAGGCAAACGGAGGCATTAACCCTCTCGGCTAAATCTTCTGGCTAAATCAATTTAGCCTAAATTTAAAGGCTAAATTGGTACCTTTCCCAGAAGATCCTGGAAGTGGAATGGGCTACACCTTCCAGACACAAGCTAAAAATCCCTCGTTAGCAGTTTTCTGCCATCAGTGGTTATGGGGTCTTTCCAGGTGCCAGGAGCTGACAGTCCTGTGGCAACTCCTGTTGCAGTTTCACATCTCACAGTCCAGAACTGGCTGAAACTGGCAT
>JAJKFI010000104.1:2565257-2618980 GCA_029204185.1 Lerista edwardsae | reverse complement strand
GGTCTCCAAGCCCCCAACTCTGCTACTATTCACACAAATACACAACAACTCCCTTCTGCAGGGAGAGGCCTAAGGACCAATGTGGCAAGAGTCAAGGGAGCTCTCTGTGCTTCAGCCCCAATTGCCACTGGGGGACCAGCAAAAGCATCAACAGATGTTGTTGGCAATCCATCTGCTGAAAATCTGGGTGATTTTTTTTTTGCTGGGAATTTTTTTTAAAAAAATTTTTTGCTGGGAATATTTTTTTTGCTGGGAATATAAAGTCCCATCGTGGGCTATAGGCAATGATGGGTTGTAACCTCCTTACATTAGTAGTAGGCTACTTCAGAGTACCGGGTGCAAGGGAGTGGCAACAGGATCCAAGCATCTTGTTGTCTCATGCCTCCCTGGGGCACCTGGTGGGGCCGCTGTGAGATACAGGAAGCTGGACTAGATGGGCCTTTGGCCTGATCCAGCAGGGCTCTTCTTATGTTCTTATTCTACATTGTACCAACTTCCTATATTATTATAAACCTGTATGATAGAGCCAGCACCAGCCAGTAGCAGAGAGGTGCAGGGGCATGTACTCGGTGTTTTTTCTTAGTCCCCCAAAAGAACAGGGAATTCTGAGCCATTCTGGATTTGAAATGGCTGAACTGATTCCTATCCAAGCATCTGTTTAGGATGGAGACCTAGAAGTCCATCACTTCAACTCTGAAGGGATGGGGAGAGTTCCTAGCCTCCATTGACCTGTTAGAGGCTTACCTCTGTATCGCCATCTGTCCATGCCAGAAGCAGTGCCTTTCATTATCAATACCAAGCACTTCCCTTTGGGCCAACAGCTTCATGCAGGGTGTTCACCAAGGTCCTCATAGCCGTGGTAGTGTCCAGGAATGTGCAGTGCACCATATCCTGCCTCCAGGACCAGAGTTTTGTGATCCACATGGAGAAGAGTGCCTTTTCTCCTACTCTGAAGTAGACACCTGATGTGGTTTCTGGATACAGACCCCCTTACCCAAGAGGCAACAAAAGCTCCTGGTCAACATCCTGCTATCAGAGTGGCAGAACCTCATGAGCCTGGTGAAGCTTCTGGGAATGCTATACTCTTGTCAGATATAGTGGTCTCGGTTTCATTCCTGCCCTCCACAGACGTTTCTGTTCCCCTCCCAGGAGGGAATCTCAGCAGCTGGTGTTGCCATCATTCTGCCCCAATCAACCCATCCTAGAGAATGCTCAATGTGTGCCAAGGGCTTGGTATTACATGGATAGAACCAAGGTCAACATCAGGATGACCAAGGCTCTGGTCATCACCTCTAGAGGGGCTAGAAGTGGTGGCAAAGCATTGGTAGGCTCCATAGCATGGTAGCTTCAAGCCTATATTGAGCTGGCGATGGTGCCCCTGCCAGGTATAACAGCACATTGACTAAGGGGGGCAGCACCCTCAGCAAGCAGCCACAGCTGCCCTTTGAAAGCCATTATCACATCTTCCAAGTTCCATACATTATAGTAATTGTGTTGAATTAAGTAGTGCTTTTCCTTCTCTCAACTGAAGCGCCTGTCTATCAATTCTGAGAGGTGCCCCCCCCCCTTAATACTACTAGCTGGCAAGCAAAGAACTGGTAGTGGGCAAACTAATACTTCACCAGTATTATTTTGATGTACTACAACCACCATGCATGGTTTTACTATGCCCATATCTCCGCCCAGGGGGGTGCGTGTTATCAAAGATCACCTGATGCGCATGCATGCAGAGGTGAGATCTGAACTGAGAAAATCCTGCCTCACAGCTGCATTTCCCAAACTGAGGTTGCTGGAACAAAGCAAGTCCTTTGGAGGTGAAGCTGTGATTAGGTTCACTACCCCCCCCCACACACACACACTGAAGACAACCAAATTCCACTTCCCCCACAAAGTCCACAACACAAGCAGTTTCTTGGAAAAACATTTTTTTTTTGATTGGCACACTTTCTCAGATACAAAAGGAGGGCACCTGAGCACAGCACACACATGCAAGCGCCACCTCCAAACTTAGAACATCCTGGGTTTTATTTCTTTAAAAAAATGGTTTGAAGAGACACTGACTGCTTGAAGCAGCCCCAGCCATGATACACAACCAGACACATTCTTCTGGCTCCCCGTAGAGTGTGAAAATATTTCCAAGCTTAACAACAAAAAAGACATTAAAAATCCTAGTTTGGTTGATTCCCCTTCTGTTGGTTCATGAAAAAGCTTTTTAAAAAAAATCTTCTATTGCTTTGGCAGCACCTGGGAATGTTTTTTTCAGTTGCTATTTTTATATATAAAAGGAATTTGCTAATAGAGGCACACCTCTTAGCAGTTCTGTGTTCTTCACTTGATCAAGAACAAGGCTGGCCAACGACAGGCCAAATTTCTGTCCTGGCCACCTACAGGGTCACGATCCAGGTGCAGAAGATAAATTTGAGCCCACACTGCTTGTGCTTTTTCAGTGTGATGCCCTTGCCCCAAAAGGAAGTGGCAACTTTCTTACTACCCCCAGAGGTTAGGATTTTGTGGGAAAGTAGCTGCTAGCTAGCCCTCAAAACTGAAAAATGGAATTCCCCTGCCCAGATTTCAGGAGCTGGTCATCCCAAGCAGGCACCTGGCTCCAGCAGGGCAAGGTAACACCATCAGACCAGGCATGTTTCCATCTGCCAGAGCTGCAGGCACCCTGCCCCATAATTATTGCATCGCCACAAAGCTGCCAAAAGTGGACTTCAGGGCAGTATATGTTAATTGCAATCCTAGATTATTTTGCACTTTGCCGCTCAGACTTCCCTATGCTGCAAATTCAACATGTATTTTTGACTTCTCAGACAGCAACTAACAGAACAAAAACCCAGGCAGAAAAAAAGTTGGCATTTTCTCAGCTCTGGCGATACTCGGCCCATCAGTAGTTTTGCTGAAGGCCCTCCAAGAGCCAACCAGTGAACAATGACCCTCACAAGGGGCAAGCGAGGACTGCAGCCAGTACAAGCACTGTGTTGAAGCCAACTTCCCTCCTTCTTTTTTACCCCTCTGGATCTTCCGCTCCAAAGGCTCTTGGCCAGCAAGAACAGTAGGCCTTCCTGGCTGTCATCACCTTAGCCAGCCCAGTCTGGAAAATAAGGTTGGCTAAGCACTCCACTGATGCATTAGGGCTGCCCTACACATGCAGTAGAATGAGGCAGTAGGCTGAAGGAGTTCAGATTGCAGAGGAGAATATAATTTTTAATGTACCCAAATATAGATTCCTTGCAAGTAGAAGTTTTGCTGTAGGGGGAGGATGTCACTGCAGTCTGCTCAATGCTACGCTAGTTTATCAATTGCAGAGCATTTTCACAAAGTGACATTCAAAACCATGATCATCTCCCCCAAAAAGGGGTCCGTCCAAAGTTAACACCTCAAGCTTTAATCTTTTTATTCTGCTTTACGCATACTCCCTACTGCTTTACTCCATCACTAAATGTCAAGTATCTGGAAAATTCCAATAACCTAATCCAAACATTAGTTTTTTGGATGCTAAGAGATGTAACAGTTAGTACTTAAATTTAATTCTCCGAATTCACTGGTATATGTGCTCCCAACGTGGGGACACTTATCTATTTTCAAACCTTCACCAACTAGAGCTACAATTACCACCACTCACCAGATCAGAGACGGTGGAATGGAATAGATTTGTTACAGGCAAAGTAGAGACTGTAAACATGAACAATTTGGCATTTGAATGTCAGCAAAAGCTTACTGCTTGTTCCAGTTAAAATTCTTTTCTCAAAGAAAAAAAATGTACAGTTCTTTTAAAGTACACTTTTGTATTGCCAGAGGGAAGAAAAGTAAAGCCAGGTAAGATTGCCAACTTTTTAGTGGCACTTGCTCCAGTGCTAGTGCGCTCACCAGTAATGAAGACCTCTCCGTGCTGTGAAGCATTTCCTCTACCCAGCGGCGTTACGCTGCCTCTACCACAGATCAAGCCAGTGTTAAGAGGTACAAGAGGTCTGGCTGGGTTTTCCCTCTCATATGGGTAGTTGACAATCTGAGAAGTTTTGGTTTCAATCCAATTTGGGTTTTTTAAAAAGCAGACATGGCAAGGCATACAGGGGCATGGCCTAATGGTCACAGAGAAGACAAGAGATGAGCAGCAGCCCAGGCCCCTGCTAGCACTTGACAGGCCAGGCTTGGCTTGTCAAATCTCCACTTCTAGCAGAAAAATTCAAACCAGGGACTCTACTTTTTGGTTTGCTGTAGCCTGCTGACTTCAGGATCTCCAGGCTCATTCTGGGGACCCCAGTTCCAGTATTAATTGTATCTTGTTTCTTTTTGCATTCCATGATTGGTGCTCGCTAGTGTTACTTTGCTACACTGGGGCAGAGCCACGGAGAAACATGCAATCCCACCTTTGACCACCTGATGGCAGACCATTGAAAAGAGAAGTTTGCAGCCGGTCTCTACTGCTTGGGGGGGGGGCGGACGGACTGAGGACGACTAACCCAACAGTTTACAGTTGTCTCTAAGAGGACTCCCTGAACACAAGCGGGTCAAGAAGATTTTAAGCTTTTTCCTTGCCCACCTCTGTGTATAGCATGCAATGAATTTTTGTGCATGGGGAAAGCATGGGTGACACCGCATTCCGCTCTGCTGAGGGACGGCTGTGCCATGGGATTGTGCTGAACACGTTTTGTTTCTTGCAGGCCAGGCCCAACAGTGCTGACTCCGCAGTCAGACCCATTCACTGCCTTGGCATTCACTTTCAAGTGCACACGGGTAGGACTGCAATCTTATGCACGCTTACTCAGAAATCGGTCCCCCTGTGTTACCTGGGGCTGAGGCCCACCTAATTTGTACAGAGGTCCAGCTTCACACTCCACTGTTGGAGTGTCCAGTCCTGCACCCAAACAGCTTCTGAACGGATGAAGACTTCCAGATTTTTTTTTTTGTTAAACAAAGTTTCCCGAACAAGCACACACGCTCATTGTTGTTTGTCATGCAGTCGAATCCTACTGTTTATCTAGGAATAAATCCTCCTGAGCTCAAGGGACATACTCTTTAAGTACGAATGCATAGGATTGCAGCCTCAGCCTCAAAAGGTCACTTAGAATGGGGAAGGGGAAGAGGGAGGGATTGATTATCTTTCAGCATTAATGCTCATGACAAACTCCCAGCTTTATCCATCCCACCACAGCCAAGAGACTGCAAAGCTAAAAGGAAGTCAAGAAGGAAAGGAGAACTCCCTTTCTCAAGAGTGAGTGCAGTTTGCTTAAAGAGAGGAGGAGATTAAGAAACTAAAGATCTAAGAAAGTGTTAATGCTTCATGGGAAATGTAGTTTCCTGCACACTGCAAGAGCAGAAACTGTGCTTTTAGAAAGCAACAGGCAGTCTCCTCCCCTTTAGTCTTGTATACCGGAGGAGGCAATCCTGAAAAAGACCAACAATTTCTACTATCTGATTTTCTGAAGAACAGACTAACAAATCTTAAAACTACAAAGCCTTTTGCAGGTTGGTGTAGCGCAAAGAGCAGCAATCCAATCAGGCACTTTCTGGCAGTGTTTCCCCACCAAAGCTGTTAGGATAGTTTTGGGCACAGCCCACTGGAAACATCTTCTGCACCCCCTCCCCAGACATCACAAACAGCTGCACAAAAGGAGTCCTGCTCTCTTGCACTTTCTCTACTCATTTCAATCAGGTTTGTTCCCATGCTGGATTGGGCATAAGAACAGTATTTCTGTCATGGTCATATCATCTCACGGATTTCCATTAATATCCACCTAACATAGCAAAGCCTCTCTTCTTCAGATGAGTAGCTGTTTCTGCTATGTGAACCATCTGGGTATTGGACAGTGTGCCATAAAAATAACCATGTCACATGCTAACATGGGCAAACTATAACATCAAAACCTTAATGGCGTTCGTTTGGAGATTTAAAAAACCCCCACAAATTTTAAAATGGCGTAGCTAAATATGGAAAATGAACTCTGAATCAGAATATCAACAGGTTTTACATGTGCAATACTTAAGATTCCAAAAGCGTCACTTTTCCAAATTAAGAAATTTAAGACACAACACGCACTGGGAAATGCTCTCGTGCAGCTCCCCGTCATCATTCCAGGACGACGTGCACAGAACAATTTTCCAGCGGGGCGATGCCCAACGATTATTTGTGCAATGACGCAGGTGCATTGGACAGACTACAGCCACAGCCTTTTGGCTCAAGGTCTTGTGCAGAAAAGCACACTGGGGCTGAATGCTGAACCCTTCCCCCCTCAAAAAAAAATCCCACTCTCCCCCTGTGAGCCACATCATTTCAGACTGGCAAAGGAAGAAAGAAAACATCAATGTTCCAACATCTGGCAAGGCTCCACACCTATGAAACCATCAAACTCAGATGTTTTCTTGTGTAAAAATTCAGCTTCAAGCCAGGATCACAAAGAAGAAAGTGTTGAGCTTTGTCACTGCAATTCACATTCACCCGCACCAAGACCAGACCTGCTATTTGCCCATCTGTGAACCTGATCGAGACAAACTAGACAAGTGCCTTCGTGTGGCATCGGAGGAGCTCATACGGCAAATTTGTTCTGGCTCTGTGGGGAAAAGGCCGGACTGCCTTTCCTGCGCACAGCTTGTTCCTTGCAAGAGACCAAGGCATTCCATCACACGCAAGGGGTCATCCGTCAGCCAGACTGCCAACTGCCTGCTTCCTATGGGAAAGCCTTCTTCAGGTGTTAACAGACTGGGGAGGTGAAGGGGGGGAGCCTGTACATGGCAAGAGAAAGAAAGCAGAAGACCTCTGGGGTTCCAAGGGTATCAGCCAGTCTTTCCAATACCTTCTGTGTCCTAGTCAGATGTGGCATCTTTAAAATCCAGCAAGCAGAGACATTATCCTTCCATGCCTAAACATTTTGTTGCAACGAATACCACAATGGGAGAAACGTGGATGGCGGGTGTGTGTGTGTCCTTTTCTTTCAATGCCTGCTTCTTCATCATCCTCAGCCAAACACCAAAAGGGGGGGGAGAGAACACACAGATAAAGTCCACGCTTCCCCCCAGCTGAAAGGCAGCCCCTGGCTCTTCTTCTCATCTCAAAGTGAGACAAGAAGCGGTCAGCTTAGCTTAAAGTGAGGCTCACCCAACTCTTTCAACCGGACACCTTCACCAGGAAATTCGGAACAGGACATTGTTGGCTCTTTCCTCGTCTCACATCCTGTGAGACACTGAACGGGAGGGGGGTGGGTGGGAAACTGTAGTCAAAATAAAATAGCTTATTTCCAAGGAGGACAGAGAGAAGGCCAAGTCTTCACATGTGCGCAGGTGGATGCTGCTGCCGATGGCCCACTGAAAGCCAGGGACGAGCTTTAAAACCATCACTAACAAGACAGCCCGGCTGGGCCAGGCAGTTTCCCACCCTGGGGTTCCAAGGTCCCAAGCGATGCTCCACGCAGGTCGGATGGCAGGCAGGCAGAGGCAATGGCTTCCTCCTCCCTCTCCTTTGCAAAGCTACAGACACGGCTGTCCGCACCAGTCGCTCCTTTCTCCTGAGCCAAGGCACAGGGGTGAGCCCCCACCTTGGGGAGCGGGGGAATTGCCAGGAAGGGGGAGGACAGTGAGAGCAATCAGGCTGCAAGGCACAGAAGTGCAAAATGCGCAACGAGAACAGAGGGCTGCGGGCCGGCGTCCTGGAGCTCAGCAGGAGGAGAGGCCGCTCAGTCCACAAACCGCTGGCAAGCCTTCTTCCAGCGACAGGCCGTGCACCACATGTTCCGGTTCTCCATCCCATAGACCTTGCGGCATTTCTTGGCCTCGCCGCGGGGCTTCCTGCGAAGAGGGAGAGCAAATGGCCGTTCAGAGAAGCACTCCTGCCTGCACAGGGGGTCTAACAGGAGCCACGTCCCAGGGTGTGGGGGCCCACAGCTCCGTGAACATCCAGGGCTGCCTTGTGTCATTACAGACCGTCATCTTGCTCAGTACGGACTGCAATGATTGGCTGCAACTTGCTGGTTTTCAGATCCCGGGGGGGTGGGGTGTGTCTTACTAGGAGGGACTAGGGCACCTGCTCTACCACTACGGAGATCATTCCAGGTTCCATTCCCAGCACCTGCAAGTCAGGGATGGTAGAGACACCTCAGCCCTGAAAGCTGCAAGAGCTGCTCGCAGTCGCTGTACTCAAGGATGCTGAACTGAACTGGACCAAACATCTCACCTGGTATGAAATAGCGTCACGTGATCCTCAAAATGCAACGCAATGAGGAACACACAATATGGCAAACCTGGAACACACATTTCTCAGTTTTGCATACTAGGATGAGAAATCCAACTTCACACATACACTGATGGGGCCTGAGCTGCGAGTGATGCACCAGGAAAGAGATCTTGGGGTCATGGTGGGTGACACCCTTGAAACATTCTTCCTGTGCAGGCAGATGTTGAGAAGGCAAATTCCGTACTAGGGGCCGTTATGACAGGGATCCAAGGAAAAGACTGCTAACATTTATAATGCCCCCATACAAATCTATTGGACAGCCACATCTGGAATACAGTGGGTCCTCCTTATCCGTGGGTTCAGGACCCATGGATTTAACCCACTGTGGGTTCCAAGCCTGCGTCTTAATTTTAAGCCCGTGTCCCTAATTTTTTTAAGAACTAGAGCTTCCACAAACTAACGCGAGAACCAGATTCTTAGAAGATTTCGTTTTATTTGCAGGACTCAAATTTGCAGTGGGTCGCGAGCCAATTTCAACTGGGTTGTGAAACACCTAGAGAAGCCATATCGAAAACATGGGAAGATCGGGATGCTGGAAAGGCTGGTTATTTTGCTTGTGTCAAAGGCTGTAAACGGGCTTTTTTTCTTTCTGATTTACTTTGCTATTGGAAAACGGCTGAGAAATAATTCAACTTCTTGCCGCGTTCCCAGGGAAGCAGCAGGCTCTGGTGTCACAATGACGGCACTTCCAGCCATTACATCACTGCGGGTGGGTCTCGGGACAGATTATCACTCTAAAAAGTGGACCCCGGGGCTAAAACGTTTGAGAACCACTGTTGTACAGAGATTACACTGGGTGGGAAGAAGGAGGCAGCCACACTGAAACACTAACGAACGAACTCACCTGGTGCCTGCTGCTGGCTTTGGCATGGAAGGGGGCACTAATGGGTGTCCTTTGGCAACGGGCAGCGAAGGAACCTTCTCTCCTATGTCAGCAGGTCGGATGGGAGTCAGGCAGCCCTGGGGGAGGGGAGAACACAACCCAAGCAGAGACCATCACTTCTGGAATCTAAGTAGCCAAACCTGCAGCTTCATCACTCTGAGGGATGCAGGAAGCAGCAGCAGCAGCCTGGACCAGGATGGCGGGGGGAGGGGGGGTCCCTCCACCTGGACCCAAAAGACACCCACATTCAGGCTGCTTTGTGCTGTGCATTGGCTGTTCTCTTGCAGGAGCACAGCCAGAGGGGAAGGTGTGTGGTTAAGTATCGCAGGGTGCGCAATGTACAGATGCCGCAATGGCTCCAACGGCAAGTGGGAGGGGCTGCTTAAACAGCACATTGCACACCCTGCAATACTTACCCACACACCTTCCCCTCTGGCTGTGCTCCTGCAGTCTCAAGCCAGCTGCCTCCTCCTCGCGGTCGAGGAGGGGCCGTCCAGTTACTCACCGCGGGACTCTTGAAAAGGACCGGAGGGAGAGGAGGCGGGAAGAGAGTCTGCGGCGGCTGCCAGGATAGGCCGATTTCCATCCCGGGGGCTGGAGCTTTCAGGTCAGCCAGAACGCCAGCGGGACCCGTGGCCTGGAAATCAAAGCCGTGTTCAGATCCCCCAGACCGCGGAAGGCCACTGAGGGGCTGGCCAGAGGGGGCCCCAAACTTCACTGTTTGGGCTTGTAGGGCAGGGGACCAGGCAGGACGCCGAATGTGTTTGCATCTGGATTTGTCTTGGAGCAGCAGCTGTGGGGGCCCCAATCCAGATCAGGCGCACTACGGAGGCCGTCCGACCACATTCAAGGGTCCCACAGCAGCTGGGGAAAGGGTCCAGGTGGGAGCCAGCGCCAAGGGAAAGGGCTGAGCACTTTGCCTCTGCGCCAATTACCCCACCCAGATCAGGCCCCTGCGCAGCTGCTACCTAGGAGTAAGAGCAAGCTGCCAAGGAGACAGTGATGCCCCAGTGTGACTGCGGGATGCCCTCTCTAAGCCAGGATGAGCCTGCCAGTTGGACCCCTCCCAGCTCCACTGCCAGCAATGCTCCGCCTTCCGAACACACCTGATAGGCATGGTCAGTTTGGACGTGGCACAGACTCGTGGGCGCCGACTGGCTCAGGATGGTCATGGGTGTCGACTGGCTCAGGTGAGACACCAGGGAGACCTCTGGCTTGAGTGGAAGTGGTGGGGGTTGCTGTACCTCCTCCAGGACTGGGAAGGCGGGGGGCACGGAGGAGGTGGGGGAGACGGGCGTCAGGCTAGACAGCCCATCCGTCAGCGAGTCCACGTTGACGTCCAGCTCGGTGTAGTAGAAGTCTTCCTCCCCGTCGCTCTGGTCCAGGTCAGCTTTCCGCCTGGCAGGAGCAAAAGAGAGGACAAGCATCACCTTCGGAGTTGCGGCCAACAACCTCCAGCCTCTCGGCGCCCCGTCCCTTCCCACCAACCTGAGGGGGGACATGATTGAGACATACAAACTTATGCACGGAAGGGATAGAGTCGATAGAGGGATGTTCTTTTCCCTCTCTCAAAACACCAGAACCAGGGGGCATCCGCTAAAACTGAGGGTTGGGAGAGTTAAAACAGATAAAAGTACTTTTTTACCCAGCGGGTAGTTAATCTGTGGAACTCTTTGCCACAGGAGGTGGTGATGGCATCTGGTCTGGTGGTGATGGCATCTGGTCTGGCCTTTAAGAGGGGATTGGATGGATTTCTGGAGGAAAGGTCCATCGTGGGCTAAAGGCCATGATGGATTGTACAACCTCCTTACAAAGGTGGTGGGCTACTGGTACCGGGTGCAAGGGAGTGGCAACAGGATGCAAGCATCTTGTTGTCTCATGCCTCCCTGGGGCACCTGGTGGGCCGCTGTGAGATACAGGAAGCTGGACTAGATGGGCCTTTGGCCTGATCCAGCAGGGCTCTTCTTATGTTCTTATGTTAACCGGTAGGATAGTCACAGCATGGTGGTACATATTGCAGGTGTGGCAATGCGCCATGCTGCGTTGCTGTTGCTGCCCAGAATGGCTCTGATGGTGAGTAGGAGGGGCCACTTATCCAGTGCATTGCAGCACCTGCAGTACCTATCGCTACCCACACTGTAGCCAAACTACTGCCATCAGCTACCCTTCTCCGTACCCCTTTGGAAGCTACTGGAGTCAATGTCTTTAGAGCAGCACCGCTGCTATCATCCGTACATGAATCCTCCCACTCCTTCCCTTGCACCTTTTCCTTACCCCTTTCCCAAAGAGGTGGAACCATAAAGTACGACACCACCTCTGGGCACCAGGCCCTGCCCGCCCTGTGCTCCCAACCCCACCCGTTCCAACTCCTACCACAAATGGCCACCAGGTCAAACCTACCCCAGGTGGGTGGTCCGGATGTGCTTCTGCATCCCAGAGGAACTGCTCAGCACCTTCCCGCAGTTCTTCCACAAGCACTTGAACATCACCTTGGTGGAGTTCTGGAACAGAAGGCAGCATGACTGCAAGGCTGCTGGGGTCCCAGCAAGCACTCAAGCCCTGTCCTGGGGGCAAGGAAATCGACCCCTGTTGCAAGGGCTGGGAGAAGCCCCAACCGGAGGTTTGCTTAGTCGAAAGCAAGACGCTGCTTCTCTCAAAAGCAAGATACCTCCCTCAGATGCTGACCAAGGGAAGGCTGACGTCAAAGCCTTGTCAAGCTAACAGGAGGTGTGGTCAACCCACCTGACATTTAGAACGTTTCCAGCCCAGTTCTCAACTCCTCCCCCCAAGCTGGCACAAGGGCCAGGACTCAGGACGGGGGGTAGGATCCAGCCTGCGCCGCTGCAGCCGGTCAACACCCTTGTCCCAGGCTCGATCTGCCTCCACGGCCGCCCACAAATGCCCCTTTCCGGCCCCGGAACGCCCTCCCGCCACCATCTCGCTGTGCCTGCCTGCAAACCCCCTTATTCCACACTGCACCCAAGCCCACCCCTCACCTGCGCTGCGCACAGGTTAGGATTGCGCCCTTAGAGAGCCAGGATGGTGTAGTGCAGCGGTTTGGGATTTGGACTCAGACCCGGAAGAACCAGGTTCCTGCTCAGCCACGGAGCTGCCTGGGTGACCTGGGGCCAGCCACGCTCTCTGCACTTCACCTGCCTCACAGGGTTGTTGTGAGGACAAGAAGGAGGGGAGAAGCCCTGTCCCCGGAGGAAGGACGGGATAGAAGTGTGAGAAATAAGTAAGATTCTTGGAGCAGGGGCTGAAACTGGAGGATCTAGAGAAGGCTGGGGCTCCAACTCTCCAATGCTGCCAGACTAGGCTGCAGAGAGAGCCAGGCTCAAACCCCTCTGTGGCCGGGATAAGACGTGTGGGAATGAGGCACCCCACCCTGAAGGAGGAGTGGGAGAAACATGTAAAACGCTAAGAACTGTAGAAGCAGGAAGATGTGACAGAGGTCGTCATGAGGTCGGCTGGAAGTCTGCATCACCCCCAAAAGAGAAGGAATGATCCCTTCCTGCTGCCAGGTGGCACGAATCACTCAGGCTCCAAGTTGGACCAAAGCAGAGGATCTGCTCAAGGCCTAGACGTCCACGGAAACCTGCGCCCTGGCTGTGCCACATCAGACCACACAGGGCAAGATGCTCCGTCAGATGGGCACATCAGAGAGAAAATTAGACTGGAACTCTCCTTCCCATCCCCACAATGGGTGTAAAACTTCTGTAGAACGGCACAACACTAATCAACCCCACGATCCACCCCACCCCCCAAACAGAGGTGGTGAATGTTGGTCCTAGTCTTCCTATCAGAGCAGCTCTAGGAAAAACCTCAACTGCAAGCATACAAAACCCAACCACCTTTAAGATGCCCCACGGAGTCCTTCAGAGCTGAGAAGCGGAACTGTCCCTTCGCCCCCCCCACTCAGCCCCCACTTTTACCTTCCTCTTCCTGGGGATGGGGTCGCCAAACAGGAAGTGAGGCGCGTCAGTCTCCTCCAGCTCCGACTGCAGAGAAGAGAGGAAGCTGGTGGCGACATCGGAGGAGAGCGGTGGTGGCGGCGTTGAAGGGGTGGAGACGTCGCTCGGGGGGTCCCAGCTCCAGTCTCCGCTGTTGTTGCTGCTGCTGCTGCAACTGGAGGACATGGCGAGACCCTCCTTCCAGGGGTCGCCACTGGCTTCTGCCGAAAGAGAAAGGAGTCAGAGCCCCTCATTCCGCTGGTGGCCAGCACAGGCCATCAACTGCAAGCGGAACCTGCGGAAGAAAGTTCCAACTCCCTCAAGGCCAGCAGACTTATCATCACGAGCAGAAGGCTCAAGCATGTGAGCACCAGAATGCCAAGCAACCATAGGGGTGTGTGCAGGTAGCCAAGCACTGGAGCAGCGTGCTCCCCGAGGCATCTGATGTGCCACTGAGAGATGCAGGAAGATGGACTAGATGTGCCTTGGCCTGATCCAGTGGGGCTGTCCCTATGAGCGCATGTCTGAAGAGGAGCATCTGGTTCTGGGGGCTGTCAAAGAGAAACACTGTGGAGGACCTTGTCTAGCCACCCGTGAATCTACCTCAGAAATTTACCTCAGAATGCCAGATACAAGGGAGTGGCAACAGGATGCAGGCATCTTGTTGTCTCATGTGCTCCCTGAGGCATCTGGTGGGCCGCTGTGAGTAACAGGAAGATGGACTAAATGGGCCTTTGGCCTGATCCAGCAGGGCTCTTCTGATGTCCTTAAGGCCCAGACTGGGGTGCAAGTTATTTACCTCAGAATTTTACTTCAGAAATTTACCTCAGAATGCCAGGTGCAAGGGAGAGGCAACAGGCTGTAGGCAGCCTGTGGTCTTGTGTGCTCCCCTAAAGCACCTGGTGGGTCCTGCGAGATGCAGGAAGCTGGACTAGATGGGCCCTTGGCCTGATCCAGCGGGGCTCTTCTTATGGGGAAGGGGCAGAGCTCCTGCTTGGCTTGCAGAACCTCCCAGGCTCGGTCCCTGGCAGACCCTCCAGGAAGGGCTAAAAATCCGGCTGAAACTTGGAAGAGCTGTTGCCCCCAGCCTGGGGAGGACATGCCAACACCATCCCATGCGTGCTGCTTAAACGTTTTGGACCCTCTCCAGATACTTTTAAGTGGTTGGATTATGGATTTCATGCCCTTGTGGACTGCCTTGGGACAGCGAGAGAGAGCAAACCAACCCGGACGGGCCGAGGTTTGACTCACCTGCCGCTCCCAAGTGCCCGCGTGACACAAGGAAGATCCAGAGCCAGCTACTGCCATGCCCGACTGCATGAATGGCTCATGCAATCCTGTGCACGCTCACCTGGAAGTCTGCACCATTGAACTCAATGGGACTTACTTCCAAGCAGACATGAAAATGTTTGGCCTGTCATTTTTTCCACCCTTTTTTTCCAGTTAGTTATCCCCTGCTAACTGGGCAAGAGGCACTTTTTCAAGTGGTGTTCCTCTTATATTTAGCAGGAGGAGAGTAACAGTCCCTCTTCACCACAGCACAGGTGGGATTCTGCTGGTGGCTGCTGGTGGGATTCTGTATTTTTTTAGATTGTGAACCCTTTTGGGACAGGGAGCCATTTAACTTAATTTTTTTGCCTGCAAATCGCTTTGTGAACTGTGTTGAAAAGCGGTATATAAATACTGTTTGCTTGCTTGCTTTGCTTGCTTAAAGGGCCAGCAGTCCTCCAGGGCAGGGGGCAAAAGAGCTGGGGCATGCCTGGGCCTCTGGGAAAGCTACTCCTGTGATCAGCATCTGATGTGGTTGGAAGGATGAGGACGGAGGTGGCAGGTGACCCCCAAGCGGCCTGGGCACCCAGCCTCACGTGAAATGGGTGGGCCCTACAGGGGGTGGGTTCCTTACAGCACCATCTACTTACAGCATAATCCGAAGCACAGCTATTCAGAAATAAGCCCCATTCCATTCAATTGAGGAAAACAATCTGTAACAATTCAGTGCGATTAAATTCAAGGCCTGAGGTGGGTTGCCCGGCCTAAAATGGAGGCCCAGTAAGCAGTCTGGTGACCGTTAAGCCCGCAAATGCCTCTCCATTGGACAGCTGGTCCCTTCCGTCTCAAGAGCCCCTTCCCCCTCCCCGCCCCCCATACCTGCGCTGAATCCGTTGGGTGGGTTGTTCAGCACCACAGGGCTGGTAGACAGGCTGGTGAGGACTGCGGCTGCCATGACCTCGTCAATCCCCGCCTTTTCCGACAGTTTCCTGAGGGGCAGAGAAGGCAAGTTGTCAAGGACACAATCCGGCTTCAACTCACAGTCACACAACGGCCACAATCATGTACCACGTTCAAGCCACTGTTGTGTATCTGAAGGACTGCCTCCTTCCGGATCAATTGGCCTGACCTCCAAGGTTATCAGAGCCCCCCCCCGGTTGTGGGTTCCATTCCCGGCTGAGCCAAGATTGGTGGCCACAAGGAGCAGGGCCTTCTAGCAGGGCGTCTAGCCGAGAGGGTAAAAGCCGCAGTCCTGCCCAAAGATAAGATAAGATCCGAAGGTCCCCAGTTCGAAAACACCGGAAGTCTCCGCGAGCGGCAGACCTCAAAGAATGCGGCTGATAAGATTTGAGCTGTGTCTGACTGCCTGTGAGAGAAGGAATTGTGTCGGGCCAGCTGTTTCTTGGTGAGAGCAGGAAGCCGTTTATCAGCTGGCAGGAGAGCAATCCTGCGGCTAAGAAAGAGAGGCTGGACTTGAAAGTGTCATCCGAAATGTAGCAGTTCTTATGAGATTAGAACTTATTGTGACTGTAAAAACCCTTTGGGTTTAGAAATGCCTGCCTATGTAAACCACCTTGAATAATAAAGTCAAAAGAGCAATCTAATGACCTAGAAAGGCGGTATATAAATACTATTTGTTGTTGTTGTTGTTGTTGTTGTTGTTGTTGTTATTATTATTATTATTATTATTATTATATTCTCTCTAGTGGCACCTCCACTCTGAAACGCTCTCCCTTTGGAGGAAAGAGCAGCAGCCTGCCTGTCAGTCCCTCGGGGGTGCCCAAATCATTCATTTTTGCCTTGCATTTCCCTCCTGGGGCTTTTAATGCCAATTTTGTTGTTGTTTGAGCCACTCAGTCATGTCTGACTCTTGGCGACTTCAGAGGCGGTTTCTCCAGGCGATCCTTGTCAAGCATCATTTCTTTCCGTTGACGTTCACCTTCGCACCTGTCCTGATGGTGCAGTGACACAAGCCAGCCTGTTCTTTGGAGTCTGCCCCCTCCGCCCTTCCTTGTTCCACTGACAATTCCGGCCGCGTTCGCGTCTTCTACTTCTGTTTGCAGTGCCCATTTTACTACTCTTATTATCTTTGTTTTGTGATTTGTTGTATTTCATTGTACATTTATTATTTTAAGTTGTTGCTGTTGGCTGCCTTAGACATCCTACGTTGTGGAGGAAAGGCAGGATATGAATATTTCAGACACGCACACATGGCAAGGGGCACCTGCCAGTTTCATCCAGGAAGAATCCTGTGCTCTCAGCATCGTGACCCAAGTAGTCCCTGATCTGGGCAATCCTTTGAAGAGACATGGAGCTGGTAGGGACAATACGCTCCCAACAATAAATATTTGTATCCTGCCTTTCCATAACAATCTGCTCAAGGCAACTAATAACAGAGAGAGAGAGACTCCTGCATTCTATCACACGACCCAATGTCCTCCAGAAAGGAGCCGGCTCTCCAACAGTCAGGGCCACTCAACTGGCTGCAGAGTGACAGATCACCTGACCTCCAGGGCGGGGAAGATGGCGAAACGGAGCGGTACACAACGGGCGGGCTGCCGCTCACCCGTTCCTCCCGCCCAGCGTTCCGGCTGCATGACGCTGCTGGCCGGGGACCCACCGGGTGGGTCGCGAAGCACCTAGAGCAGCCATACTGAAAATATGGGGAAAAGGGATGCTGCAAAGGGGGAGGGCTGTGTGGCTACTTTGCTTGTGTCCAGGTTGTAAATAGGCTCTTTGTCCCTTTATGATTCATTCTGCTATTGGAAAATGGCGGAGAAATCACCCAGCTGATGGCTGCATTCTGAGGAAAGCGGCAGGCTCTGGCGTCACAATGACGGCACTTCCGGTGGGCCCCAGACAGATTGTCATTCTAAGTGGGTCCCGGTGCTAAAAGGCTTGAGAGCGACTGCTCTAGCGGGCACAGGGGGAGGCTCGCCTCCCTCCCACTGCTCCCTCCGGCCTAGTGCGGCGGCTCTCGCTTCACCCTGGGGCAGGGTGCTCTAGCAACAGAGAAGCTGTTTTTCCCATTCCTGAGGCCATGCTTGGAACGGAGAGTTCATGAGGATGGGACTTGAGGCATTTCTTGAGGAACTCTCCATTTCCACTCGCCTGAGGGTGGAAAGAAGAGGCACAGCGCCAGTGGCCACATCCAGGGAAGGTAATAATAATAATAATAATAATAATAATAATAATAATAATAATAATAATAATACTTGGGTTTATATACCGCCTTTCTTAGGTCACCAGATTTCTCTAGTGACTGTAACTCAAGGCAGTTTACATAAGCAGACTTTATTCAGAAACCCGAAGGTTTTTACAATTTTTACAGAAATGTTCTATCTTTCAAGAACTACACACATACAGATGGATCTTTCTGTAAATCCAGTCCTTCTTTCTGGCCACCCGTTTGTCTTCTTGCTGGCTGATAAACGGCTTCCCTGCTCCCACCAGAGAAGCGGCTGACTTCGGCACAACTCCCCCTCACACAAGGCAGCCGAGGCTCAGCTGTTCATCAGTCGCAATTAACGAGGTCTGTCGCTCACAGAGACTTCCGGCTGTCCCGAACTGGCGACCTTCAGATCTTCAGCTCTTATCTTCAGGCAAACGGAGGCATTAACCCTCTCGACTAAATCTTCTGCCCACCCACCCCCCAGCCTCTTCCACACTGAAATAGCTGACAGCAGCATTTCTCAAACTTGAGCTGGGACCCACCTGGTGGGTTGCAAACTGCTGTCAGGTGGGTCATGGAAATCTGGGAGCAGCCATCTTGGAAGCTGCAGTTCTTACTCTTGCTATGTCCCTTTTGTGAGTGTTCGGTTTGAATTTTCAAGTGAGGATTTTTGTTTTTGTTTTAAATGTTGCTTTTAGTTCAGTGCTTTTACATAATATGTTGTCCTCGTCTCGCTTTCTGTCAGGGATGTTTTCATGGTTGTGCAACTGCTGCAGTCCAAGAATGCCAGTTTGCATTTCAGGAGTGTCATTTGATTATGTGACAATGGCAGCACTTCCTGCTTAACGATGTCACTTCTGGTTATGACATAACTTCCAGGTTAATGACACCATTTCTGGTGGGCCCCAACACAAGGGCCATTCTAGAAAGTGAGTCCTGGTTTTAAAAGTTTGAAAACCACTGACCTGTATCCCGGGTAGCGGGATACAGAGCAGAGGAAGAACAAGGGGGACAAGGGGGTCCAGAAGATACTTCTGTTCAGATTGGGTGACGGCCTTCTAAGGTCAAAAGCCGCATTCTGGACTGGACTCAGAAATGAGTCAGGAGTCAAGAAAGAGGACGGCCTATTGGCTGTCAACACTGTCACATGCGCGACCAAGAAACAGAGGCCTGGGGGCAGCTATGCCATTTGGAGCACCTTCAGATCTCAATGGTTAGGGTCCTCAAGGTGAAGGAGCAAATTCAGCCCCCCACTCAAATGCTGCTCCTGAGCATCCCAACTTGATTTTCTCCCCTGTGAGCGAATGGCTGTGGATTCTCCCAGGGGGTACAAGGAGTCTGTGGCTGCAAAGGTGCAAGCTAACCCTCCACCCATCATGACAAGGGGCAGCTTGCTTGTCGCATGCAACAGCCAAGGAGAAATATCCCATCTGTTGTACAACTCGTGAAAAACGGGGGTTTACAAGTTAGCCAGGCAGGAGCTTCAGCAGCACTGCCAAGGAAGTTGGGGCCCGGATCGCAGGCCTTGCTCGAAACAGAAAGTCCACCTCCTCTTTCCTTTTCCCCCCACAACAGCCAAAAGACACAGTGCGGCGGGCAAGGGGAAACCCCCAAGAGTCCCGCTAATTTAGCAAGGAAGAACACGAGCTGCTGAGGCTCGTCCAATTACCCAGAACTGCATCTCCGAGCGAGCAGAGGAGAAGGGCACCGCTCCAGCTGGAACGCCACACTGCCCCGGAATGCAACCGATTAACCGCAGCATTGTGCAATCCTCAGCACATGGGCTGCGAGCCGTCAGACCCAGTGGTTTCGAGGGGGGGAGGGGGGTGCCGTCCCAGCCAGAGAACAGAGGCTTTGTTGAGGGTGTGTGCAACACGCCTGTGTATCCTCTCTCCACACCCCGTACACACAAATCTCATCGCAGGGAAAACAGGCCAGGGCTTGTTGTGAGCACAACAGCAGCTGCGGGGGGAGGGGGGAGGAAGGATATGGAAGGGGAGGAGAAACAGAGCACGGGACACCCTCCAGCACAGACCAACCAAACTGGAGTCTTCATGACCAAAGCACCTTCTACAGAGGTTTCAGTAGCCCCGGGGAGTGCAGCTCACAGTACAAGTGCAAAATCTAGCACCGGACCCAAAACCAGGCGCTCTTTCTTTTACAAATGTTTCTAGTCCTCATGCTTGCAAGCCACAGCAAAGGAGACACTCAGGGGGGACACTCAGGCTGCAATCCTATACACACTTCCCCGAAAATAATGTGACTTACTTCTGAGTAGACCTGTATAGGATTGTGCTGTCAGACGCGTTGGTTAGAAGCGCTTCCACACTCTCAGAAATGCAATCCTGCAGGCTCCGTAGAAGTGGAGGGGAGGCCTGACACTCAAACCTACCTAATTTTATTACAGTCCCACACCCATGTCCAGTGGAGGCTTTGCAGATATTATCCCATCAGGGCGCTAAAGAGCCAGCATGATATACTGCCCCAGGGAGACCGGGATTCCCTATTCAGCTAGCAAATTTGGTCAGTCACTTTCCCTCTCCAGTCAAAAACCTTAACAATAATATTTCACATCGGCATAGTACTTTGGGTGTGCAAAGTGCTTCACTTGTCACCTTGATACAACTCTGTCAGGTAAGTTAGAGCTCAATCCTAACCTGGAGTGAGGCCGGCACAGTTAGGCCAGCAAAGTTTGGCTGGCACAAGGGGCACCATAAGCGCATTTGGACCACTCTCGGAGTCAGGGAGGATGGCGCACGTCTTGAGCTGGCCTCTCTGACTCCGAGAGTGGTGCAAACGTACTTTATGGTGTCCTTTGTGCCGGCCCAACTTTGCTGGCCTAACTCCAGGTTAGGATTGTGCCCTTAATATTATTCCCATCTTGCTGGAGGAGACAGAGATGGAATGGGGAGGGCTCACCTACACCGGGTTCACGGCAGATGCAACTTGGGGAGGTTCTGATTGGCAAGTCAGTCTTGGCTACATCAGCTCAACAACCTCGTACAATGCCTGGAATTCTCTGGCGGACGGGTGGGATTAGCTATGAGTACATTACTATTGTTACTGCTCCTTTTGGAGTGACCCCCTCCAAGGTCTCTCTCTTCATACAAGGGGATATTTAAGCATGCAAGAAGTCCCACCCCACAGTGTGAGTTGCACAATCCCACATCTTCAGGCCTTTGCAGTGGCTGCTGCTGGTGCCTCGCCCTGGAGTTTTTATGGGCCACGAAACGTTTTGGAGAGACTGTCCTCCTGCCTTTTGTTGCAGAAACTGCCCCGGGAACGCTTTTGGTGGAAACGCAGCGGGCAAATATTCATCATCATCATCAGGCAGTCTAAGGAAAAAAGCTCCTACCGCTTTGCTCTGCAGTGCAAGAACTGATCAGCCTGCCTGGAAACTGAACTGGTGAAGTAGAAAACCTCCATTTCCTCACATGAATGTCACAAGACAGGAAGCGCAAAGATGGGTTTGCAACTTCAGCAAGTGTCACTTTATTTTCTTGCCACAAGAGTGAGCGAACGCGCGGGCTGGACACCACCGAGCTTGTAGCCCCACAATGCCTGGGTTCTCTCTCTCTCTCACACACACACACACACACACACACACCAGGAGCGCAAGAACTCCAGCCTGCTTCCACCAGAGCTTTCGTTTTTGAAACCGATTATTAAGGCAGGGGAAAAGGAAAAAGGCAAGTCATACAAACCAGGTTGTGGAAACGCCACAGATACCCTCAAATAACCCCACAACCCTGCAGGACGCAGTACTGGACACAGTTTGGGATTTGGGGGGGGGGCACAATCCTAACCCTAGGCTGGAATAGCCAGGCCAACACGCCTGCCCCATATCCAGCCCAGGGCTTGGAGGTGCTGCTGTGTTACCCGAGGAAAGGGGGGGGGAGAAATTCCTCTTCCCCAGGGTCACACACAGCAGTCCGGATGGGGCTACTTGAAGCTGCACTGCTGAGATCAAACCAAAGGCTGGATCCAGGCTTCTCCCTGCTTCCTGGGCTGGGGCACTCAGGGGCCTCCCCATTGCCTGCCTGCCTGCCCCTGCCCCGTTCCCCCCCTTTATGCCTCCTGCCACCTTCCTGGGCTCCATGGGCTACCCTAACCCATCCAAAACAGGTGGAAATGGGCTTTACGGTGCTTTTGCAACAGTCGGTATGTGCTCTTGCTAACTGGGCATGAGGCACTTTTCCAAGTGGTGTCCCTCTTACATTTAGCGGGGGGGGGGAAATTCTCCCTCTTCACCCCTGAGCAGTCTTTCTCCTAGTGGCTATTGCTGGTGGTGGTCTGCATTTTTTTTTTTAGACTGTGAGCCCCTTTGGGGGCTGTGAACTAGCGGTATATACATACTGTTGGTTGTTGCCCGTTGCACAGCAAAAACCAAAAAGCTTGTAATGTGCCGAATACATCAAAAATCTGCCCAGGAAAGCAATGCCACAGTACAATCTAGTGACAGAAGCGCTGGCAGATCACTGGGGCATTGAGGGCAGGCCGGAGGGGGCTCCTGACTCCTGCTTGTTCAAGGAGAGCAAAAATAACGAGGCTGCCTCAATGAATGGAGAAACCCGGGCGTAGATTGGGGACCGAGGGGACTGTGAGGAGCTCGGTTCAGGTATTGAAGAGGAATTCCCGGCCTGCCCCCAGAGCTGGGCCCTGCTCCTAAAGGCTGTTCAGCCTCTCCACCAGAGGCTCCTCCCACAGCCCCCTGTACCTGGCTCCTCCCACTGCCGGCTCCCTACTGGAACACAGAGTAGGTCCCACAAGGCTGAAGGCTGCTTCCTCCCTACCGAGGGCACGGCGAGATTTTGCGATTTGAAAGGCAGAAAGCAGCGTCATGTTTTTATTCTCTCATTCCAAGTTCTGGCTTTTATTAATTTTAAATGCTTCAAATGTGTGCTACGTAGACAACGTAGTGTCCGAAGATTCAAACACTGCATTATTTCTCACTGGAAAAGTAACCTATTTTAATTCCTGGAAAATATCTTGAACACCCAAAAGGCGGTGTTTTGTGCTTTTAACAAAAACAAAAAACGAAACACCCCCTAGGCATGACACACACACATATTCAAACCATCAGTGATCATTTCAGAAGATTTAGCTGAGAGGGTTAATGCCTCCGTTTGCCCGAAGACGAGAATACCGCAGTCTCTGTGAGCGGCAGACCTTGCAAACTGCAGCTGATTAAAAGCTGAGTTCCAGCTGCCTCGTGGGATGAGGAGTGTGCTGAAGTCAGCTGCATCTCTGGTGGGAGCAGGGAAGCCTCTTATCAGCCAGCAGAAGACAGACGGGTGGCTAAGAAAGAAGGCTAAATCCAGAAAGTTCCATCTGTATGAGTGTTGTTCTTGAAAGATAGAACGTTTCTGTAAATTGTAAAAACCTTCGGGTTTGTGAATAAGTCTGCCTATGTAAACTGCCTTGAGTCATTAGAGAAATTTAGTGATCTTAAGAAAGGCGGTATACAAATACATGTATTATTATTAATTATTATTATTATTTCAGCTCTACAGCCTTTCATCCACAATTTGGAGGTGAATCTGGCCGCACTCGCTGCTAGTAACACTGCACCCTCCACCCCCACTTGCCTGAGGCTCTGGCTGCACATGCCACGCCACTGCCTAGGTCCAAGCGTCTTCCAACCCTTGGGAGCTGCTGAAGGGGAAGCATGAAAGGCTACGGTGGGGAAGGCCGGGCCAGCACAAGCCGCCATGCAGGTGCCCGATGCATGCCAGCCAGCACCCAATCCGTATCACTCAGCCAAAAAAAATCCATTAAAATCTGCCATCCGTCCAGTCTTTGGGGCAAGTTCAAAGCCAAGAAACGGCTGCCTCGAGTCTTCATCCAAGGGACAGGAAACACTCTGAGCCAGGAAGCTAGCTCCTAGAGCAGCGGTGCCACAAAAGGTTTGCAAGAGTTTGAAGCGCAGCACTTGAAAACAGCTGAAAAACTCTTCCGGGTTCTGCAGCTCTGTTCCAAGGGCAACCGTCTGTAGTCACCAATTGTCCGTTCCTCCTCACCCGCAGCAGAGTAGAATCCAGAGGCATCTGATTTCCAGGAGCGGCGGCGGGGTGGTTGTGGTGGTGGTTACAGGGCAGGATCTTCCCCCTCACCTACCTAGAGACGCCATCAAAGAATTGCCTCGAGACCTTCTGCATGCAAAGCTGGGATGGCGCTACTAGCGAGTTGCAGCCCCCTCCACATGATGATATGAGACTATGAGGTCAACGCCTTTGTGGATGGGAGGGACTCTGAAGCCTTCGAAGGTGGCTGCAGCATTGCGAACTGGGACCAGTGAGAGGGGCTTCATCGCATCACCCTTAAAACTCCACTGCAGGATGCCAGTCCACTTCTGGTCACCATTCCACGTGCTAATTGCCAACGCTAAAGCCCTGCACAGCCGGGGATCTTAGGCATAAGCCTGCTCGACTACTAAATTCGTCCTCCTAGGCCCTCCCAACTTCACAGATTAGGCGGGTGGTAACTGGAAGGTGTTGTGGTGGAACTGGACCGCCTGATGCCCAAGAGGCTCGCCTGCCGCCCAATCTGTGGTCTTTTTGGCACCGAACATGTGGTTCCTTTCCCAGGCCTGTTGTTAGGACAGCTAGTGGATTGCGTTGGCTGGTTTTTCTGCCTACATGCTGGTTTGACGGAGCTTTTAGTTTCTATAGTTCAATTATTCTGTACTGAACCTTATCGTTTACCGCAGCAGTCGCCAAACTGTGTGGACCGGAGTGTGCGGGCAAAGCCTTCCCCGTCCCAAGTAGCGCGGATCGTTCCGTTGCGCTGCCGCTCCGTTTTCCAGCCAATCAGCTGGCAGGGATGCTCTGGGCAGTCGCGTCTATGCCCAGGTATCCCAGAAGGCTACGCAGCAGGATGCCAGGCGTGGACCGCGAATACCCAGAGCGTCCCTGTGTTGTGATCAAAGGGAGCTGACTTTATTTTTAATAAAAAATAATCTAATAAAAATAATCTAATCTGGGCCTGACTTTGTTTTTGCAATTGCAGGCCCAGCCCCCTTTTCTAGCCAGCTGATTGGGTAGAAGATGGAGCACCTGAGAGGCAGAACAATCCATACCACTCACAATGGAGAAGGCTGTCCCTGGATGCTGGATCCGGCCCGAGGGCCGTGGTTTGGTGGCCCCTGGTAACACCATTTGCTGCGCTAGGAGATTGTGGCCGAAATGCAGCAAGCACATTTGTGAAAACAGCCCGCAAAGCAGCAGAAACTATGCAACTCATTTATGGTTTGCAGGTCTAGCTTTGCTCAATGACAGACCCGCATTACCTGGATACAGAGCTTAATTAATTTGGTTCTTAGATGTGGAACTCACACTTTCCTGGCCCTACCTTCTGAATTGTCAGGCTGCAAAGTCACCAGGCCTATGACAAGCCTTTGAGCTTTTTAGTCTAAGTGATCTTTACTGATAGAGTGCCCAAGCTGTCTCTCCCCCCCCCCACACACACCCCAGCTGTTATCAGACTGCAAACACCACTGGCCTGCTTTTTTAAAGAAGCGTGAACAATCGCCCTTGTGCTCCACCCTCCCAAGCAGACGGCCTATCGCCATTTCCGTGGGGACAGGACAGCCAATGGAACTGCAGCCTTGCGCAAGAGATGGCCTTGCCTCCATTGCAGCCGCGGCAAACCTCTGCCCTCAACTCCCACACAACTTCCTGTGGCAGCTCATTATCCCCCCCCCTAAAAAAGACAAACAACTACGTTGCTCTTTCTCTCCCAGCCCAGGCTAGAGCTGCCAAAAATCCAGACTGGAGAAAGGAAAGGTTAGAGTGGGAACTTCCTGTTACTGTCCCTGTGCTCCAAAGTAGGAACTAAGTCCTTGGCTTGCCAGAGTTTTCTAGAAGAAAATGCTTCCCAAACGACCACTGCTATGAGCGTGCGTTTTTTTTGTTTTTTAAACACAACTGAACAGCTGCTGAATAGGGCAATGCGGAACACTTCTCCTGCATTCTAAATATGCCACCTCCACAATAGCTTTTAAAGCAACCTGCAGCTTAAGCCAAAGATGGAAGAAAATCTGGAACTTGCCCTGAAAGGCGGTTGGTTGGAGCACCTAGCGCTAATTAACGCCACTAAGACCACTCTCGTGAGTAAACAGCTCAGCCCAATCCTGTGCAAGGTAATGCGGCTCACTTTCAAGTACAGTCAATCCCCTTTATATGGGACTTTGCTTATCTGTGAGGGGCAGAATTGCTACTTTCCTCATTATTTGCGCCTCTGTCCTTGGTACCCACAGTGCAGAGGCTTCTAGAGGCTGCAGGGACCTTCAGAATGGCAGCAGCGGCCAGCACCGGCCCATTTCAAAAGGCTGGCAGAAGCATCCGCTGGCCATGTTTAAGGGGTCCGCGCTGGTCACAGGTGCAAATTCTGAAGCTCCCTGCAGCCTCTGGAAGGTCTCTGCAGCATCCAGGGATCTTTTGGCACTTCCTGCTGCACTCTGCCGGCTTCCTGAGGGTCTCTGCTGGATTCTTTTTTTTTTTTGAAGATGATTTTATTGATTTTTAACTATAAAGATATAGGCAAGGACAGTCAAATACATAGGATAGGAAGACAGGGGGTCAAACAATAGGAATTTGGGGATGGTTCGAGAGCTACACAACTAACAATTACATACTACAATATATTTCATCTGGAAGGATGCAATTTTGCAACCACAAAAAAATATAACTATTATTCATTATTAATTCCAATCAATACTGGCTTCACAATACATTAGCTCAATCAAAAATCTAACAGAGAAAAAAGAAGAAAGAAATTGAAAAATTATATATAAGCATTTATCTAATTTCTAATAAAAAGTGAATAGGAAAGATAATATGTTAAAATATAAAAAAGAAGCAGAGACGTATAACTCCATAAAACAATATCGCTTAAAAATTGTAATAAACTATCAGATAATTCTCTATATCTCTATCTTGTATCTGCTGGATTCTTCTGACGGTAGATAAGGCACCCCTAACCCCAGTGGTCCCAGTTCATTATCTGCAAATTTGCTATCTGCAAGGATTTCCAGGAACCTAACCCTAGCGGATGAGGACCAACTGTAAACATGCACAGGACTGCAAGCCCAAACTACATTTCTTTAACAACACATTTTTAATAACAGAGGAAAGCATCAAAGTCATGGAAGCAGCTAAAAAGAATCATCGCTATATTCCAGTTGTCGTGTCAAGACTCTTCACATTTTCAAGCCAGTGATTTTCAACGTTTTTCTCCTCATGGCACACCGACCTCTATGGTTTTCTCTATGGTCATCGCCGATTGTCCCTTTCCTGTACAGGGCGGAGCCAGTGGAGGAAGAGGGACAGACAACGTGTTACTATAGGCAGTTACCCTAGGAGTTTTTCCAGCCATTTTCAACCACTGTGCTCTGTGTGGCATACTGGTTGAAAATAGCAGCTCCAAGCACTTGAAGGCACTGGTGCCAGAGCTAGGAAGATGCACGAAAGGGAAGCCATTTTGATGATCCTCTACTGTGACAATAAATGGTTGGCACTTCGGCTTTCAGCTGCTCAGTTAAGTGGACTAAGAGCTCCTTTGCCGGAGTTCCAGCACTGAAGGGCTTCCGCGGTCACTTTCTGCCCAGCCAACCCCAAGCTGGTTGCCACTGGTCACTCATCAGCCACTGGTACCAGCAACTGGAAGCTTCAGGGCCAAATCCAGCCCCTTGAAGCTGCCACCCTTGGCTACGGGGCTTGCCGGCAGCATGCGCTGTGTGGCCAGGATGAGGCCTTTCCTCAAATCAGCCCTTCTACGGTCGCCGACCAGGGACACAAAAGCTACACATAGCAACTGGTTCTGTCTCAAGCAGGCAAATCCGTAAGGAGGACAGGACGACTGGCACCCATCAAAAACGACTGGTTTTGTGTCATGCGTCACACGCAGAGTCCAGAGTTTTCTGGCCAAAGAGAAGAGGAAAGAAGCCCGGCGACAGTGAACGTTTGGCAGCCATTTTAAACGAGGCACCTGCCTGCTTTGAAAAACCAGAGCCCAGCCCTGGAGGTCAGCTTCCCCTGTCGAACCAGACTGCGCAAAACAGAATCCGCTGCCAAAGTCCACGAAGACATTATTTCATTTTAAGGATGCGCAGGCTCTCCCTCCCTCCCAGCCTCACCCCGGCACACCCAAGCTCCCTGCTGAACTAAAAAGGAGGGGGGGGCACACACATACATTCAGGGCACAATCCTTGCCAGCAGTGGACTGGCGAGGCCGACGGGTCAGCGCCATATCCAACGCTGTCTAGGAGAGGCTGGAGCCTCCCCGCGGCAAGGGAGCGTGCGCTCCCTTACCGTAGGGGAAGCTCAAACTTCCCCTATGTGCTCCTCAGATCTGTGCCCACTAAAGAGTGGGCGCATATCCAAGGAGACCGCGCGGCCCAAATGGGGGCCGCGTGGCCTCGCTGACAGGCGTACGGCCCCCTCCCAAGCCCACCCAGGTCCCGCCTCCCCCCCACCAATCCCCATCCCAATATGGGACAGAGAATCTCTTGTGCTGACCGGCTTCAGCCAATGGGAAGGAAGCGCTGCGTGGGCACAACAGGACCGACGCTGCCAGCAGCAGCCCCGGTCCTGTTGCTTTAGCGCCGTCGCAGAGGTGCTGCTAGGCACTCCCATGTTGGCGCTAGTGGCGGAGCACAGACGCAACGATGTTGTGTCAGCGCTCCGCCCCCTCTAGAATTGTGCTGCCCCCACTCCCAGTGATGTCATGCAGGGGGTACGCGGGGGTACGCGAGTACCGGTTTCTAGGATTACAGCTGGCCCCGCCCATTCGCCCGCCCACTCGTCAACTCCGCCCTCTGCAACGTTGGAATTTCCTGCATGTTTGAGTTGCCTGCATGTTCTCAGAGCCAGGCAGGCAGGCAGGCAGGCAGCGAGCGGAGCCTTTCCTTTCCTTGCCACTGAAAAATGAGTTGCTCTGGGGTTTTAACATGATGCCAGGCCTCCTTACCATGTTCTGGGGGTGCTGTGGAATCCTGTTGCAACTGTTGGGTCAGTTTAAAATCATCTGAGGCCTCAAAAAGGGCTTTTTCCATGTCACTTCCTGCCACGACCTCACTTCTGGCTTATGACGTCACTTCCGGTGGGCGGGTCCCAACACGTGCCAATCAAAAGTGAGTACCTGTTCTTAAATCATTTAGATGACACCACTGCCCACTTCCCTCACTAACCAGAACATTCACACTTCCTTTCAAAGAGCCTGTGTGCATATCCCCGTCGTCATCCCAGCAAAGTGTTTCAAGTACATGGTACCCTTGTTGGCGCTGTACAGGGCAACAGCAACCCAAGCCCCAGCCCAGGCAGGCAGAGGCAGATCTAAGGGAGGGCAAAGCTCTACATTTTGCAAGAAGCCTCACCTTGCAGTGGAAATCACTCCTCCCCTGCACCGTTGTAGCCAATCCTCACAGGGAACAGCAACATCTTGGCGTTGCTTACTGGCTACAGCAGCAAGGGAGAGGAGGGATTTACATGGCAGGGTAAGGCTTCTTGCAACACTTAGGGCTTTGCCCTCCCTGTAGAGACGCCTCTGCAGGCAGGTCTCCGTCTGAAGGAGCTTACAATCTAGAATTCCACACGGAGGAAACAAGACACAGAAAGAGCATTGCGTCTTCCTACGTGCACTGAAGGCTGTTTCAGGATGCGGGCGACAATTATGGTTCAAGGCGTTATGGGGAAGGTGGGTATGAGAGTGTCGTCGTCCCCCCCCCACAATCCAAACGTCTTTAGTACAAGTGGAGACCAAGAATGCGTCCGCAGGCAGGCAGGCAGGCAGGCAGGCAGGCAGGCAGGCACCCAGCACATGCCAGAGAGCCGTGCTGCTGGGCAGGTCAGGGGAGACGCTGCCACGCGGGCAAGGCGCCAAGCCACACTGTTTACCGGGAGAGCCGTGCCTGGGCATGTTCCTGTCGACGGAGCTGCGGGGGCCCACGTGGAACACCCTGCCAGGGACTGGGTTGCAAGGCACCCGGCGCGCAAAGGATCAGCCCTGCACCGACACAGGCCTCCCTGCGACCAGCTGCAGAAAGGCACTCCTCACCCAATGCCTGGGACTGCGGGTGGGGGAGGCTGCCAAGAACAGGAGTCATTAAGCAACCAGACCTCTGACCCGGAGGAGGCTCCCGCCCTGCCTGCAAGAGTCCCAGCACGGGCCGCCCACGGGATTGCCCCCGACGACACCCAGATCTCGCACACAAACGCAGAGACCACGCAAGCAGAAGTGCCTAAAATGTGCACGATCTGCACCTGCCCAGGTGGGGTGCAAAGCGGGTCACTGAAGCCTCAAGCATTTAAAAACCCGGCTTAGCCCCTCCAGTTCCTAAAGCTGGCCTGGGTGCTTTCAAGCCTATTTCTGCAGCCTTAAGGGCTAGAAACCTGGTTTAAAGAAAACTGAAAGGCTCAGAAGGACACATCTGCCACCACACGTCTTGTTCTAAACTTGCACCATGCAACACACATGGCTCAGACAGCACCCACCACGCCATCTTAACTTAGGTCTTCAACTCTGAGTCGGCTATTGCAGAACAAGCAGAGGACCGAGGGCTGACTGGCTTTCCCCCAAAAGGGCCTGCAGGCCTCTGGGCCAGCTGGGACACAGTTCAAACAATTACATCAGATCAAGGAGACTTCTTAAACAGCCAGTTTGCCTGAAGATTCGCCTGAAGGTTGCCGGTGTTAACTGCAGAATAATCTCCAAGAGACCAAGAAAGGAAACTTTACACAAGTTGGCTACCATGCTCCTTTTCTGGACCAAAAGGCAAACCCAGGTCTGCGGCAGGGTAGGCAAGCTAGTACAAGTGCTTGAGGACTAGGAACTTGCTCGGGCTTGTTTGTACGCCTACAACCGATAACGGAGTTTGCATATGGAAGACTCAGCCATGAGGACAGACAGGGTGGCGAAATGGGGGCGGGGGAGAGAACAGGAGAGCATGTGCAAAAAGATACTAGAAGCAACTGGGAGAAAGTCCCATTGAACACAAGGAGATTTACTTTTGAGTGAAAACTGCATTGTACTACAAGTGCGTGAAACGCAAGCAGCTCGGATTCAAGTCCCACTCCTGGGCGGGGGTCACCAAGCAGTCCTCTCTCACTCCAGAACACAGTAATGGGGCTCACAAATGAAAGGTCACCAACAGCACCACAAAAGAGCCAGTGGAGTGCAGCAATTAGAATGCTGGCCTTGCGCCAGCGAGACCCGGGTTCGAATCCCTCCTCAGCCGCAAAGCTCCCTGGGCTGAGAGACGCCCTGCCTCACAGGGCCGTTGTGTGGCCCCATGTGGCCCCTCTCCTTTCAGGACCTTCCTCCACCAACCGCATCACTGCCCTTTGGACGCTCCCCAGGGGGGTTGTACGGGGCAGGCTGGCTGGAACAAGGGGGTGCCACCCCACCCAGGTCTTCACAGGACTCCTGGTCTATGACCCAGTCCTTCCACTGCCAAGAACGCAGAGCTTTCTTTCATCACGGCTGTACCGAGCCCTGCCGTAATGCCACTCGACATCCTGGGCAGACACAGGCGATGGCTAAAGGCATTTGCTTCTGGGGAGCAAGACAGGATGACTGCCTAGGCCTTACTGAACACAGTGGGCTTACTTCTGAGTAAACACCACCATTTTAAAACAACTCGAGTGAAGGCAGCTCCCCACCAGAAACGAAAATCCAGGCTGTGCCCACGCGAGATCCTGCCGGGGCCAAAAAAAGGACCGGCTCTCGATCGCTTTCCCGGCAGGTGGTGCTCTGCCCACCCTCTGCTGCCCGGGTTCAGGCAACCCCGTTCCCCTGCGGCGGAGGAAATCACTGCCCTTTCTGGGCAGCCCAGAAAAGGCAGGCAAGCCAAACGTCAGCAGCTCCCCGCTGTAATCTAAGAAGATTAAGCGTGCGTAATTGCCTCCCTCCCGATTTAGGGCTTATTTTTAGCCTGGTGCTTCCCCGGCAGAGACCGACGTGGCTTGCCAGGGTGCCGCATTCTCAGCTCGCGGCAGCTCACGAGAAGCACCACTGGGCACAGGCAGCATGTGCCCGCTGCAGCCAGCCGCTGCCAGCCCACTCAGGAGCCAAAACTAGAGGACTGGAGCAAAACCAAGTCGAATCACGCCACTGGCCACTCTGAAAGACTTGCCTTTCCCCCCCCCTCCCTCTAAGTGGCACAAGCAGGAACACGCCCCTCCCTCCGAATCTGGTCGGGGACCATGGCACAGGTACTTTAAAGGGGGGGGCCCCCCCCCCCACTGCAGGCCCCATCGAAGTCCCCAGTGCACGCTAACGGCACCAGGAAAAAAAACGACACTGATTCCAATGAGACCCTTTTACTTCCTAGGGGAAGAGACATCGTTGCTCCTGCTCCAAGCCCCACAAATCTTCCACCGCAATTCCATCCATATCTGCCCCTCAGGGCACACTATTTACAGAAAGCACACAGGACACCGACACGGTTACAGCCTTGGAGAGGAGGAAAAGGAGAGGTGCGCAAACATTGGGTGCCCCTTTCTGCCACCCAACCCCCTGCTCCTACTAGCCCGGCACTGACTGCAGTTTCATCGGCACGCTAGTTTTCCCAGAGGGTTTTCGAAGTCGTGCACAACACAGAATAAAAAAAAAAAATCCACAACAAATCTGGGAAAAACCAGCACAAAGTCTAAGCAGCTGAACTACACACACACACACACACCCAAAAAACACAGCAAACACAATCCAAACCACCACCCTCCCTGCTGGCTCCAATCCAAACCATTTGAACTGCATTCTGGGACGCCTGCCAGGCAGGGGCCGAACAGGTGGCCCTGGGGAGGGGTTCGAAGTCCAGGCACCTGAAAGGGCCAGTCCAAGTAGCCCACACTGACCAGGGCAGCAACATGGGGCAGGACCACCAACCGTTGTCTCGGGCAGGGTCTTCTTTCCACAAGTTATGCCACCCACAATCGTGTATTCCAAGATTCTGCAGCAAGGCACAAAAGGCCCTCACAACGCCAGATAATGCAGGGAAGGGCACCCGCGAACACAAGGGCAGCCCGGCTGGAGGGACCCATCTAGTGCAGCACCCCGTTTCCCAGAAGTGCCAGACAAGATGTTCGAAGGACTTAAAGGTTGCTTCTCAGCAGGCGGCAGCCATATCTGGAAGTTCCACGTGGTCATCTACAGCAGCCATTGATGGCCTGTTCTCCTTGAACTTGAAAGGGGGGGTAAACAAACAGTCTCAGTTAGTGGCAGTCACCATATCTTATAGCAGTGAGTTCCACAGGCTGTGGGAGGAAGTCTTTCCTTTTGTCCGCTGTAAATCTCAATGGATGACACTGCCTAGTTCTAGTATTATAAGAGAGGGGAGAAAAACCCAGTCTCAATCTGCTCTTTCTCCACCCTGCACGTAGGAGCACGTAGAGGTCTCATGACCTCTCTTGTCACCTTCATTCTAAACCAAAACCAGAAGAATGTACTCTACCCAACCCCCCCCCCCCCGCGAGAGAGAGAGAGAGAGAGAGAGAGAGAGAGAGAACACATTAAAGGCTAGTTAAGATGTCCATTGTACATACAGTTTTCTTGAAATAATCCAATAAGCATATGTTTGATTTTTTTAAAGTACATATGACTGTGAATGTCTAAATTTTTCTAGTTGCTTGATTTGGAAAATTATCCCGCACCCCCAGCTTCCAAATGCCCAGACGTATTACAAAAACCTGTAAAATAGATATGTAAGAATGACAAACAAGACAGCATTTGTGAAGTGCAAGTTGGAAAAATCCCAGAGCACTGTTTATACACTCAGGATTTTTATGCTAAAATAGCTGCATTTGTCATTGAGAGCATGCATGAAAACAAAGCAAATAGGAAACTACCCACTTGGGCCCGTGACATGCGCGCATGCTCTAGGCCAGTGATTTTCAACCGCAAAAGATCTGCAAGTGAGCCATGAGGGTTTGGAGCATAGCGGTTGAAAGACTCTGTTTCTAGAGCAACTGACCACAGCAACGAGTTGTCAGACCCTCTTCCTCTGCCAGTTCGGGACAATTCATTACTACAGGCCGTTGCCTGAGAAACAGAGCTGCAGAACCCAGAAGAATCTCCCAGAAGCTGCAAGTGGCATCACAAGAGGTGAGGACCACAGAGACTGCTGTGCCATGAGAAAGGTGGAAAATCACTGCTCTGGACCTTTGCTTTTCTGCCAAGGACCAGTTCCTCCACAGTTTGGCAGGACGACAGCCTTCTCTCTGGTCAGACGCTGCTGGATTCAGCGGCGGTTGTGCAGCAGTATACCAGCAACGAGGTGTGATCGTGTAATGGTGGTGTAGCCCTTCAGATGAGGCAGGGGGCTAGGGAAGGAGGATGTGGGGCCGAGGAAAGATTAGGGGGCAGCAACAGCAGCTGGAGAAGCTTCTCCCTCACTGCGGGGGCAACGATGGGCCCACTCCTGCACAAGGCAGCTACCTGTCAGCAAGACCAAAATTTCTTGCTGCAGGCAATGTTAAAGGGCCGTCGCAGAGGGAGGCCTAGAAAGAAGTCACTTATTCCCCTCCATAACTGTGGTTTGCACTCTTGTCAGGCATCAAGATAATGCCATTGTACAAATCGATGGTAAGGCCGCACCTGGAATATTGTGTCCAGTTCTGGTCGCCGCATCTCAAAAAGGATATAGTGGAGCTGGAAAAGGTGCAGAAGAGAGCAACAAAAATGATTACGGGGCTGGGGCACCTCCCTTATGAAGAAAGACTGCAGCGTTTGGGGCTCTTCAGCCTAGAAAAAAGGCGCCTGAGGGGGGACATGATTGAGACATACAAAATTATGCATGGAAGGGATAGAGTCGATAAAGGGATGTTCCTTTCCCTCTCTCAAAACACCAGAACCAGGGGGCATCCGCTAAAACTGAGGGTTGGGAGAGTTAAAACAGATAAAAGGAAGTACTTTTTTACCCAGCGGGTAGTTAATCTGTGGAACTCTTTGCCACAGGAGGTGGTGATGGCATCTGGTCTGGATGCCTTTAAGAGGGGATTGGACGGATTTCTGGAGGAAAGGTCCATCGTGGGCTATAGGCAGTGATGGATTGTGCAACCTCCTTGCATTGGTGGTGGGCTACTTCAGAGTACCGGGTGCAAGGGAGTGGCAACAGGATGCAGGCATCTTGTTGTCTCATGCCTCCCTGGGGCACCTGGTGGGCCGCTGTGAGATACAGGAAGCTGGACTAGATGGGCCTTTGGCCTGATCCAGCAGGGCTCTTCTTATGTTCTTATCAAGGAGGGAGTGCAATCCTGTCGACCTGGGCAGCAAAGACAAGCAGCTCAGGTGGCCACTGGGCAGGCTGACCTTTGCAGCACCATCATATAGGGCTGCTTTATACCAAATTCACAACGATGGTCCATCCACATCCACAGCTCCAGAGATCTTTCCCAGGTGTGTCACTGGGGGGGGGGGCCTTTAACTAGAGCAGTGGTTCTCAATCTTTTTAGACCTAGACCCACTTTTTAGAATGGCACTTGTGTTGGGACCCACTGGAAATGATGTCATTAACCTGGAAGTGATGTCATAGCCAGAAGTGACATCATCAAGCAGGAACTGCCATCACTGTGACGTAACAAAATAACATTCCCGGAACACAAATGGGCATTCTTGAACTGCAGTAAGAGCACAGCCATGACACATCCCTGACAGACAGCAAGATTAGGGCAAGATAGTATGTAAAAGCACTGAACTAGAAGCAAAATTAAAACCTCACTTGAAAATTAAAATTGCTATCATTTAGAAAAAGAATATAGCAAAAGTAAGATCCGCAGTTTCCAAGATGGCTGCTCCCAGCTTTCCGCAACCCACCTGACAGGAGGTCGCAACCCACCAAGGGGGCCCCGACCCACAGTTTGAATAACACTGAACTAGAGAATGATAGACTAACTGGAGGCTTGTGCTGTGGCTCGCCCTGTACGACACAACTTGACACCCAACAGCACTGAAGAGAGGTCAAAACAGAGTCCTGGAGAGCAGCTGTAGCCGGGGCCCAGGCTGTCCGAGGCTGAAGCTGTGGATGAGAGAATGGCTGGAGGAATTAAAACAGGCGGCCAGCACAGCTCCTGGAAAACAGGTGTCAGGAGGTCCCCAGTGGAGGAGGAGCAGGAATGCCTATGTTGTGTACACCACAGTGACCTACAGCTGTTGCCGTTTTTAGGGAAATCTCCTGCAGCCAAGGTCAAAGAACCAACCTAGTCCAAAGGTTCCCCAGCATATCGAAGAAAACCACGACCCATTTTTCCGTTGCCAGGCTCAAGGACAGCGTCGTCATGCAGCTGGAATGCTGGGCGGGAGGAACAGGTGAGCGGCAGCCCGCCCGTTGCGTACCGCTCCGTTTCACCGTCTTCCCCGCCCGCGGTACGCAATGGGCGCGGTACGCAACGGGCGGGCTGCCGCTCACCCGTTCCTCCCGCCCAGCATTCCGGCTGCATGACGACGCTGCTCAAGGAGGTACAGCCAAGCCTGAGACCCAGAAAGACACAGCACAAGCCCAACTCAGCAGATCTCCACTACCCCCCCTTCCAGCCACTGTTCTGAGACAGCCATACCTTTGTCTGGGCACCGGGATGTAGGCCGAATGGTGCGGGGGGCTCTGGTCAAGGAGTCGCAGGGCCACCGCTTCTTCCTCCGGCCGCTTCAGCACCAAGGGGTCCAAGAGATGCTTCGGCTGGCCGTTAATGGGTTCCGCTTCCCCCAGAAAGGCCTTCCCATTGCAGTGAGTCGGGCTCTGGAAGAAGACACAAGAACCTGATGCTACACATGGGTAACACATGTGGATAAGTACATGTGAACTTAATGCTACATGTGGGATCAATAAGTGGTAGCCCTAAAGTGTGACAACTTTCAATTCCATTCAACACGACATGCCACTGCATTGTGAAGTGGCAGTGGGTTCCACAGGCCACTGTTACAGAGCACAGGAGACAGAGAGAGACGATGTCAGTACAATGGCCATTTGAAACCCACCTCCTGTTAGTTTTGTCCCACAAACACCTGTGCTCCCTGCACTGCCAAAACCATTGCTATTATAATAATATAATAATACTAATATTTAGTATTTATATACCGCCTTTCTTGGTCATCAGATTGCTCTTTTTGACTTTAATTCAAGGCGGTTTACATAGGCAGGCATTTCTAAACCCAAGGGTTTTTATAATCACAAAGAGTTCTAATCTTACAAGAACTGCTACATTTCAGACAACACTTTCAAGTCCAGTCTGTCTTTCTGGCCTCACGATGCCTTCCCGACGGCTGATAAACGGCCTCTTGCTCTCACCAAGAAACAGCTGGCCCAGCACAACTCCTCTCTCACAGGCAGCCGTAACTCGGCTCCAATCTTATCAGCCGCATTCTTCAAGGTCTGCAGGTCTGCTGCTCACGGAAACTTCCCGTGCTCTCAAACTGGCGACCTTCGGATCTTATCTTCAGGCATGACAGAGGCTTTAACCCTCTAGACTAGTCGTCCTGCCTAGCAAGACGTCCACCTTTGCCCCATGCCTTGCATAAAGGGGAGATTTTCCTGGGAAGCCAGCAGTTCTTCCAGGCTGGCACAAGCACTTCCGCCGTGCATGTGGACAGACAGGAAGGGCTTGGCTCTGCTCTCCAAGCTCAGGAGCCTCTGGCTTTATCTTAGATAAACAGAGCAGGTGCAGACTAACAGGCGGCCAGCCTATTGCACGCAAGACCCCGGCTCTCCCCGCCTGCAAAGCTCAGCTTTCAGGGCTGATAAGCAAGTTCGAAGCGCGTGGAAGGCAATTCTTCAGCTCTCGCACACCTGGCAGCAACAGCCCCACTGGCAAGAAGCAGGGGAGCTAAGAGACAACAGAATAGGCAGCAAGTTCATACGTGCAACACGGCTTTCGTTTTGCACACTTCCATCCCACTGTGCCTCCAAAGAGCCAAGGGCAGCACTCATGGCTCCCTCCTGCGATCCTCACAACAATCCTGCAGGTTAGGCACAGCGAGAGTGACTAGCTCAGGATCACTGTGGGGGGGGGGGCTTTCAGGGCTGAGCAAAGCAGGAATCTGTAGCTGGATTTTTCCTGTCCACCCCACCTCCCTGGCCTTCATCTCAACCAGATTTGGCACGCTGGTTCTTTTGCACGGGACAGCCCGGCAAATCACAATTGAGAAAGCTGGGAGCTTGTGTGTCCAAATATTCCGATAGATTTCTACATCCTTGCCCACCCTGTGAGTTTTCGCACTACTAACTTGTTGTGGAAAAGTAGCATATAAGTATTCCACTTACTCATCTTCCTGGGGGAGGAAACAAAAACACTAAGCCACATCACCATCAGCTGAACAATATACATAATACAATCCATATTTTTTCCTGGCTCATAATTCTATCCAAAACCACAACCTCCCCCCTTATTCTTTTTTCTTAGAAACAGGAGGCAAATGGGAAAAGACCTGTTCTGGACAGAACCTGTGTCAGTCTGCATTCCCCTCTGCAGAAACAAGAACAAGAGATGGAGTCCTGGTAGCTCAAGAAAACCACATCGCACAAGCAGATACAATGTGTACATGACACACATACACCAATCTGGCCCATGCGAGTCAAATGCAGTCCCTTCAGCAAGAGGGCAGAAGCATTTGCTTCTCAGCCATGCTACAATTCCAGGAAATTTAACTGCCAGCTGAGAGGTCTTCTAATGTCTTAATAGCTGCATAAGGCAGAAATCCAACCAGTGAAGCATTTCCTTCCTGGCATGACAGGGAGGACTTCGCCTGCTTACCACATACAGCTAGTAAACGCAAAGGAGACTGGCAAGCATCTGGGAAACGAAGGGACCGCAATGGGAGAGCCTCAGCCTAATGCTCAGTGGTAGCGAGTCCGCTTTGCATGCTGAAAACTCCAGGTTTAATTCCTAGCAGCTCCTCAAATTAAAAAAAACAGAAGAAAGTGGAAAATATGGAAGTCAACCAGCATGAATTTGGTTGCATGTTTCGCAGTGCAAAATATGGGGCACATGATGCTGCCTTATCCCGCCAGACCACCGATCCATGTGGCTCCGTCTTGTTTACACGAGGGGTCAGCAACCTACGGCTCACGGGCCAGACCCAGTTCGACACCGAAAGTCGTCCAGCCCATGTGAAGCTTGACTTGGGGGGGGTGAAACCTCTTGCCCAGTTTGCCAGGTACCAAGCGGGGCACGGCAGTCTTGCGGAGTCCCTGGGCTGCTGAGTAGGCGGCTCTCCCATGCCCTGCCCAGCACCTGGCAAACCGGGCAAGAGGCTGGCCCCCCAAGCCGAGCCCCACACAGCCGCTTCCAGGAGCTGGAAGCAACCTGGTTCAGCCATGGACGTCATCACTGCATGCCCAGCCCCTTCGCCAAAGAGGCTGCCAACCCCTGGCTTACACCATGGAGGTATTATATTTCACTGGAGGAGCCATGACGTCACAGACTTGAAGCCATGGGTGTAAGCTCAGATCATTGCCGCGAAGGAGGATTGCCGCCGCGGAGTCACGAATCAAAATCTCCCTGCCCGTGTGGTAAAGTTAATCTCAACGTCTTCAAGCATGACTGCGTGTTCTGCGTACGGGTGCGCGAATCGCTGGACGAAAAATGGGATTACTTTGCACAGGTACTTAAAATCATTGTGATTCATTGCTACAGAAAAATATCACTTCATAAAGTAAGCAGCCCTTCACAAACTGAAGTAGATATGAAGAATAAAAATAAAAATAAAAATATGTAATATTTTTGAAATTCTGAACATTAACAGAATTTGTTTTATGGGGGGGGGGTGAGTGTAGAAGTTTAAAAAAATACTCTTAATAGCCTAGAAGTGAAAAAGAATTACTCGCCTATTGACAACTACTTGTGTTATACATTAATGTAATTTTCCTACATATTTATCTGATTTTTGCCCACCCTCCCCCTTTTTTTCTTTCCTTCCTGTTCACACTTTATTCCTGGTTGTGTAGATTTCAAAAAATAAGTCTGTCAAAGCAGTGCAATCTGAGTTTAAATAGACAGCAAGCGGCATTTCGTCCGGTGTGTTCAGTAATATAATTACGCGGAATTAAACCTTGGAATTGCATATTGAATCATAATTAGGTTACCAATGATGTTTCTCCACGATCACACATTGTTATTTTGGTAAGTTTTTACTTCAGGAGTAAACAAATAAGTCCTAAACATCATGCGAAATGCTTGGAATCAGCATTGTTTTGGGTGTATTTACGTCACCGCTAACCCCGCCCACTAGCTTCACTTTGTTCGCATTCAGATAACAAGAAGAGCTACCCGTTGGCTTACACCAACTCACAGTGGCTCTCCAGGAATTCAGACAGAGAAGCATCTTTTCCCAGCTCCTCTCTGGCTTATTTCTTAGATTCTGATGAGCCCCTGTCTGGTCTCTTGATTAGCCAATAAGCCTAATGCCAATGTCCTTTGGGAAACAGCAGGCCAGCCAGCCATCCCTTTGGCTGGAAGATGCTCATCTCTTGGCTGCCAAGAGCAGCAATCCCACCCCACGCACAGAACTCCACCCCATAGCCCTCAATTCCTGCCCTCTTCTCTCACTCAACTCCATAAACTCCATACTGGAACCCTGTGCCACAACTCAGCTGCCATCGTCCAGCTCAAATCCAGATGGCACCCTTCTAGCTACAAGAGCTAAAGAATCACCTGAAGTCTTCAAGAAGAGCAACGAAGACAGGACCATGGATGCATCACAGGGCTTCACTCAACGCTGATTTGACCATTCTGACCAGAGGAGGGGTGTTGTGTTCTTGCCCGCTCATGCAATTGCCCAGCACCCTTTACTTAAGTTGGCACCTTCCGTTTCAAACGGGCACGCTAATATCCATCCCAATTTCAAGTGATTATGGCTATGAAGAAAACTTGCAAACCGGCCGGATGTCTCTGGATGAGCCCTGCACATGACTCCCAGAGGTAAAAAGGGAAGGCCTCAAGAAGGTGCACAACTTCTCCCTCCAAACTAGAAGCCCAAAGACCAACCTTGGGTCTCAGGGATGAAACTGACCAACACCCCAAAAGCAACACTGCCCCTGACTGATGCACTCTATGCTTCATTCCCATGGACAAGCAACAGGTGCGTGCACCCTTGTTCCAGCAACAGCCAGAAATCCAGAGGACCAGAAAACAGTGTCCCATTCCATCTTCTCCCACAACCACTTCAAAGGTATTTCACAAAAGCAGGCAGTATTCGCCAACAAGGCCCCTCAACAGCTACCTTCCCGCCTCCAGAGCCCTATTCCAGACCGTTCTACTTGCAATCTCTAAAAAAAAGAGAGAGATACAACAATGAACGTCAGGCTGCCAACAAACAAGGTATCGCATGCCCTCCTGTAAATCATCACACTGCTCCTCCTCTTCCTCACTTGCCTGACTTCAACTGAGATTGCAAGATTCTCAGACATGCTTCACAATGCAAAACTCCCACCCCAACTAGCGGGTTCACGCTCTTGCTAACCAATAAAATATGCTATTGCGCAACAGAATACCACAATAAGAGCATGAAAACGTCCTGCTTAAACTTGCTTATTCCAAGACATTAAATTCTGTTCCAACTAAAAAGTCTTGCAATGTAGGACCTGGATGAACTTCACAGGCCAGGTTCCAAGACAACAGGCCCACCCAAGCACCAAAGGTGCGGCTGGCAGTGGGCCTCCCACACACACCCTGCCCCCCCATCTCTGTAGCCTGGCTCCCTCTGCCACTAAAGCATCAGATCCATCCACCTGCCTTCACCATTTGCTGCCACCTCAGAAAGGAGTGCTCAGAAGAGAGGCCCACAAGAAGACAGCAGAGGCCAAACAACACAGTACATAAAGCCTGCCAGGTAGCAATGGACTTAAAACAGGAAGGGTCTCCCTCCCAGTCCAAGAACAATTGCAGGGGGATCCAGACTGGCGCAGCAGGGAGGGAAAGGAGCTTGGAACACTTTCCTACCGCACCACTTTTCCAACCAAAAATTGCACCACCACCCCAAGCAATTCTTTGGCACAAACAGCCGCTTTGGGTGTGTGATTTTCAGCAGGAAAATGTTACAGGGATAAAGGGGGGAACCTACACAAAAGGCACCTGGAATAGGCCTGCCCCTACAGGAGGGTTTTAACAAAACAAAACAAAAAGCACTTCCTCTTTCAATGACCCTGATTTTGCCTGACCCTAATTTGGATCATGGGTTTTTGCACAGAATCCTAGGATGCTGGAGTTGGAAAGAGTCCTGAAGGCTACCTAGTCCAGCCCCCTACTCAGCACAGGTGACTACAGCATCCTTAACAGGTGACCATCTCGCCTCTGCCTGAATCCCTCCAACATTACTGCACAAGCCAGACTCTTCCTCCAACATTACTGCACAAGCCAGACTCTACCCACGGGGCTTTTTTCTCCCTCTTTCTCCCTTTCATGTGCACCACAGTGTTTCTGCAAACAAAATAATAAGGGCTCTCAGGTCCTTCAAACAGAGTGAAATGTAATCCCTTCATGGAGAGTGCATCAATAAAGGCCATTGGAAAGGCCTTCCTGTATTATCTAGCCTAGGAAACTGCTTCCTATATTATCTAGCCTAGCTCCTCAGAGGCCCCAGACCTTGATTTAATTGGGAAAACAACAGGTACTGCCTAGTGCAGTGATGGCGAACCTATGGCATGCGTGTCAAAGGTGACACGCCACAACGTTTAGGGTGACACACCAGCTTTCACCAACACCTCACACAAATTGAATTTATTTTACTCATTTTCGATTTTTGTAATAATTTGATGTTTCTTTATATAATACATAGCATCACACATGATTGGACTGCATTTTTTGTTTAAATAAATGAATATAAAGAATTGTTTCCCTTTTGTTTGTGAGGGGGTTTGACACACCTGCAGAGTCAAGTTAAGCGTTTTCTGAAGTTTTGACACGCTGAGCCCAAAAGGTTCGCCATCACTGGCCTAGTGTGACAAAGGCAGCTATTCCCAGCTCTTGCCCCAAGAAAGGGCCCTTTTATTTCCTCAGTGGCCGTCTTGGGCAGCCTCTTTCCAAGGGGATAGAGGAAGGGGGCCAGGAGCCAGCCGGCTCCCCGACGCAGCCGGCCTGCCAAGGGCCCAGAAGGTGCAGCGCCCCCCCCCCGGGCAACAGGAGGCGACACGACCTGAGCGATCACGCAGTTGCAGAAGACCCCTACCCGGGGGTTCGTAGGGAGGTGCGCTCTTGGCACCGGCATATTGTACGTTACCTGCGACGTGCTCGAGCGAGGTGCGCTCCGGTTCTAATCCAGAAAGAGAAGCGCTGCAAGTCGCGGGTCGGAAGCCGGGAAGCGTCCCCGGAGTCATCGAGCCTACCTACCGCTCGCAGCCCTCCCCTCCACCCCGTTTCAGGCGCCTTGTCCAGCGCTAAATCAAACCCCCGCCGCTGCCGCCCCTCCCCCCCCGAGCACGTGGGAGCCCACGGCTCGGATCTCCGAAAGGGCGGAGCGGCCCTCCCCTCATAAATCTCCGCCGACCCCACCCCCTGGGCCGGCAGATCCTCCCGCCCCCTCAGTGGCGCTTCTGCCGGAGGAGTGATGGATGGCCCGTCCCCTCCAGCAGCGCGCGCCCAGCCATGCAGGGGCGGAGATCTGGCGGGGCGGAGCGGCGATGGGCTCGGGCAAGAGGCGGCTCCGCTTTTCGGCCCCATTTAATTCCCTCCCCTCGATCAAAACTTTGCAGCGCAGCAAAAGCAGACACCGAGCGGCGCCATTTTTTCGCCGGGAAGAGCAGAAGAAACTTTTCGTCGTCGTCGTCGTCCCCCCTTTGCAGATTCCAGAACAGTTTGCAAGCCGGCGAGCTCTAGCCCCCGACGGGCAGCCCCGAGACGGGGCACCAAAGGCGAGCTCGGCTCCTCCCGCTTTGCAAACGCAGCGGGGCGGAGACTCAAAATTGCAGTTTTGCTCCCAGCAACCGGTGCCGCCTCCTCTCTTGCACGATCCAGGAGCGCTCGTGCTGCAACCGTCCTGCTGTGGAAGGGAGCGAAAGCCTACTGAAGGCGGGGGGGGAGGGCTTCGTTTCGGAATGGGACACAGGATGCGGAAGCTCGCGCGTCGACTCCACTTGCCCCTCTGCAAAGCAGACACGGGGGGGGGGAGGTGCGCGACCCCCGCCGCGCCTCCGGCAAACTCAGGCTTCTCTTTCCGCCGCTCCAGCCGTCGGACTTCCACCCACACCGCCGTGGCCCTTCCTGGGCGCTGCCTGCAGGGGTCCCGCCACCTCCTATCGAAAACCACCCGCTCCAGCACTGAGGTGCCATATATGGGCGCCCCTCTTCCGAAACGCACCTTTGCAAACACGGCCGTCGGACCCGCCCGCCCCCACTCTTGGGCGCCGCTCGTGAAAGTTTTTTGCTTTGATCGCCCCCACTTAAGAGCTGCCCCCTCACCCCCCCCCCCCTCGTGTTCCGGCACAACCCCCCACACGCACGCACGCACACACGTCCCCACGCTCCCGAGAATCCCCAAGCCTCGGGAAGACCCAGGTCTCCTGGGAAGCCGCTTGGTCTGCTTCAGTTCGCCTTCGACCCCCCTCCCATGGCAGCTTCGTGCCACTCTCCCTCCCTCCGCCCCCCTGGAAAAAACACTCCTCGGTGTGGCTCCCGCTGTAGGCCCTGCTGGTGGGACACACCCACCCGCCCGCCGCCTGCAAATCCGACAGCGCGGCAAAGGCCGGCAGAGGGCTCGAGCACGCCAAGCTGCTGCCCCCCAGGACCCTTGGGGGGGGGAGCGGTACCTTTTGCAAAAGCTGGAGCCTGCCTTTGGCGCTGTCCTCGCAGCTCCGCCGCCTGGTTCTTCTCCGGAGCGACGACGCGTCTTCCACGAGCACCGTGTAGACGGCGTTGCCGGGGGCGGCGGCGGCGGGGGGGCGGCTTGCAAGCGGAGATCACCCCGCAGTACAAGCCGGCCGCCGGGGGGCTGCTGTCAGGGCGGCAGCAACAGGGTCCCGCTGACGTCAAGCCGGGCGGCGGGGAGCAGATCCTGCCGCCGCCGGGGGAGGCCGAGCGCTTGAACAGGCGCGGCTTGGGGTTCATGGCGGGGGCGCGCGAGTCTTGCAGGGCGGGGTGCAGCGAGCCCCCTGCCCCGGCGACAGGGGGTGGGCGAAGCCGTGCAGGGCGAAGCCCCCGCGCTGCCTCCCAGACTTTCCCTCCAGCCAGCGGCTCCCCCGGACCACGCCCCCCTTCCCTGCCGCCTGCCCGCGCTGGCAGCGGCCGCTTCCCCGCCCCTCTCGGGGCTCGGCCAGGAGGGAGCCGGGCGAAGGGGGGAGGCGCTCGCGCTGCGCCCCGCACTTCGCCGCACGCCATTGGCCCGCTCGCTGTATCAACATTCCGAAATGGAATGTTGCCCCGAGCCGGCTCGCGCGCTGATTGGCCAGCCGGCGTTGCCAGTTGCAAAAGGAGGAGAGAAAAAGTCGGCGGCGAAGAGCCGTCGCCGCCGCCTCCTCTGCAGGAGGGAGCGAGCGAGAGGCTTTTCATTATTATTTTTTAAAGTGGTGCGGCTGCCAGAAAGGAGGCTGCTCTATCTTTGGGGAGGGGAAAGCCGGCCTTTTGCCGCTCACTTCAGCGGCCATCTTCGGTGGGTGAGCCGCGGGCGGAGGCCGCCGGCAATGTGCGCCTCGATCCGAAGCTCGAGACGGGCCCAGAGCCGAAGCTGCTCTTCAGTCGCGCCTAAGAGATCGTGGAAAGTTCTTCTAGCTCTGCTTTGCAGCGCTACAAGCCAGATGGGAAATTTCACACACAACACCCCCCCCCAAAAAAAAAAAAATTAAAAAAAATTGGTAGCTTCAGTGTTTGCCTAATCTAGGCAGCAATCGTATCAACACTTACTTGAGAGTAAGGCCTGTTGACTATAACTGCGTAGACATGCACAGGATTGGGCTGCTAGTCCCCTCGCTCTGCTAGGCTTGCGGCGCGCTATTTTACAGTTGGAAAACAGCTCCTGTTTCCTTTCAGTGGAAACCTTTTGCCTACTGTAAATGGTGCGCGATCCGGATCAGAACCACGAGGTTGGGGTGCATGGAACTAAACGGCCCCCGCCCAGCTTTCCGCGCCGCAGCTTCGCAACGCGTGCCTCAGTCTGAGCTCTTTTTACCAAAAACCAGAAGCCCCCCCCCCTCCCCCGCATCTCCCCCGCATGTCATGTGTGTTTCAGCCCTCCGTTTCGGTCTAACGCTCTCTTTAGAGTGCCCGCCTGCCATGAATGACCGCCGGTTCATATACGAAGACAAACAAAACCCGAGGTAAGGCACGTAGAAAAGTAGAGTGTCAGGTAGAAGGCTAGCCTGGAATCTTTCCTGTTGTGGAGAATCATATGCGAGCTAGAATATGGAAGCCCGCTCAATTATGTGACATTCCCCACTTTCAGTTTGAAGTTGTCCAACATAGTGTTATGTCAATTTGAGAGGTAGCCATGAAAGATGGAGCGGAATCGCCTAAGCACAGAGTTGGCGCATGTGCTTCTTGAGTCATCTAACACCCTGTTCCTCAACCACAGGCCTGGACCCTCTCTTAGCATTGATAGCTGCCTCCTACTCAATCAGACTTATTGGGCCACCACCTAAGACACCTACATTTGAGACAGAAAGAAGGCCACCTTGGGAAAACCTTTCTTCCACGTTCAGGGAACGCCCAAATTGCTCTTCCCTTGCTAAATATTTGCTTGTTTCTTCATTTTGTACCCCATCTTTCTCCCCGAAAGGCTCCCAAGGGGGTTAATAATCAGTTATAATACACAAACAAAATAGTTAACTATGAAATACTGTACACATAAAACGTAAAACCCATAAAATATAAGAGACAAGCTACCCTTCGAAAAGTCTTGTCTTTGTCCAGTGAGTAAACAAGGCTACCATTTAACTCCGCCAGGGTTTTCCTCCAGATCATATGCTTCTTACCAAAAACCAAAGCAAGCAAAGGGCTCCCTTACATTAGAATTATGCATGGGATGGAGAAAGTGGATAGAGGGATGTTCTTTTCCCTCTCTCACAATACCAGAAGCAGGGGACAGCCACTAAAACTGAGTGTTGGGAGAATGAGAACAGATAAAAGGAAATACCTTTTTACCCAGCAGGTTATTAATCTGTGGAACTCCTTGCCACAGGAGGCGGTGTTGGCATCTGGCCTAGGTGCCTTTAAAGGGGGATTGGGCATATTTCTGGAGGAAAAGTCCAGGCTATAGACCATAATGGGTGGTGCAACCTCCTTATTTGCAGGGGAGTGGCAACAAGATGCAGGCCTCTTGTTGTCTTGTGTGCTCCCTGAGGCTTCTGGTGGGCCCTGTGAGATAGAGGTAGCTGGACTAGATGGGCCTTTGGTCTGATCCAATGGGCTCTTATGTGGTCTAGCTCTTAAATTAGCTGATGCTTCTTTCTTTCTTTCTTTCTTTCTTTCTTTCTTTCTTTCTTTCTTTCTTAATATACAGAAATTGTCAGCCCAAATTTTGCCCTAAGGATGCAGTCCTACACACACTAAGGGCCCAGTTCTGTCCAATTTTCCAGGGCCAGTGCAGTCGCAATGAAGCTCCAAGGAAAAGGAACACATTTTCCCTTACCTGGAGTGGGGGGTCTCCATGATTCCCCTCCCCCACTGCAGGATGCAGCTTATGCCTTGTTGGCATGACTGCACCAGCACTAGAAAATTGGATAGGATTTGGTCCTAACTGCAGAAGTTTACTCAGAAGTAAGTTTCATTGCATTAAATGGAATTTACTCCCTGGTGTACTGGATTGCAGGAAGTGTAAGTTAATGTAAATTCTTAGTAAATTTTTAGTAAAGCTGTTTGGGATTTATTTACATTTTGATTAACTTACACTTACTACAATTCTATGTACTGGGGAGTAAATTCCGTTGAATGCAGTGAGACTTACTTTGAGTAAACATCGAGGAAGAAATCCTAGAAGAGGAAATCCTATTTAATTCAGTGGGATTTACTGCTGAATAGATATACTTAGGACCACAGTGTAGGAAACACTAACAATTCTAGCTTTGGAATTTATGAAGGTTGAACAAATGTGCATTTACTTCTTTACTTTGAATCATTCCTGCTTGTCAGCGGGCTGGAGAAGGAGCCATTGAGGGCATAGAAGCACTGAGCCGTGGGGATTCGGCCCTCTTCAGCCATTTCTCCAGAAATAGTATTCTTATTAAGCCACTGTTGGGCGTTCAGTCGCTAAATAAGGACCTTTGCTTTCCATCATAAAGCACCTGGTTGTTGAAACATGTGTCATTTCCGAATTAATGTTAGCAGAGCTTACCCAAAGCAGATCTTCTCCCGCAAATGCTTTTTGTTGATGTCCTAGGGCACATGACTGAAACCATGCTAATTTGTGTGGAAATGTGGAACAAAATAGAAACACCACAAGATTAAGTTCCTTCTCATTTTTTTCGGACAACCTCTGAGAGAAATGCTTCCCATTTATTACACGTCTGGATTCGGCAAAAACAGCAAATAGGAGATGTGGGCATTTCAGGTCCACCTTTATGTAGTACTATAAAAGGGGATTGTTTAGTCATTTATTTGCCTTGGGACTAACTGTGGCCTTTCTGCTACTGACTGCTTCTACATCCCTCCAGGACTTTCAGATTACACTGTAAGGTTGATGGGGCAACTGAATGCCTTTTGGAACAGCAGTGAGCCCTTAAAAATCAACCAGCTGGCATGATTTTAGGGGTCTGTTTTTTGGATCAGAGCTGATATTTTACATGCCACAACACAGTGCTTCACAACAGAACACAAGTTTCAATCATGTGCCTTATGATGATGCACATCTAAAGAACTTGTGTTGGGGCAGGGGGAGGAAATACCTTATAACCTGAATTCCTGCCAGCTTCATAAGATTCATTCAGCCCGACTCTTGCGAGGGCATGAAAATATACGTTAGGAGTGGGTAAACGTGGCCCAAGCTTTTGAACAAATTCATTTTCAGGCTTAGTGCCAGAGTCATAAGGGGTAGATGCTTGGTTTTTGTTTTTGTTTTAATAAGAACGGGTGGAATACAAAATCCTAATGATGCTGAACTCGTATATACTCATGTATAAGTTAAAAGAAATGCTTTAAAATTGACCCTGAAAACACGGATCAACAGATACAGACGGCTCAATACAGTAAAAATACTTCTAAGAGCATCTGCTTAGTGGGGTGGGAGGGGGCTGAGCTGAGAAACAGGATGCAGGTGTCAGGTGGGGAAAGGAGCAATTTTAATTACCGGTAATTGTTCTGAGGCAGCAACAATAAGGTGTTTTGTTTTTTTTAAGGTAACTATTTTAGCTTCTCCAAATAGAAGAGGTGAAGGCATTTATGGGAATTGTAGTCTTTATGATGGCTGCTGCTATGGAAGTTCTATACTGCATTCCTCACAAAGCCTACAACTCCCATAAGTGCTGTCTTCGACCATCCTGTTTGGAGAATAGCTCCATTTCTGTGCTGCCGCAGAACAAGTTGAAATGACCCTGTTTTGTGGTTTGCTTTATGTTGCTGCCTTAGAACAATCACTGGTAAGTCATTTTCTAAGACTTAAAAGAATTTCATATATACCTAAGTTTCACCCTGGACGTATTCACAGATCACAGCAAATTCTTATTTTTGGCTTAAAACCGCTCTTCATCTTATCTGTGAGATAGACTTAGACACGAGTACAGGCATGCCCCAGTATCAGCTGGGATTCTGTTCCATACCCCACTGTGGATACCTGAAACCATGGATACTAGGGACACCTTTTTAAAGATCTGGAAACATCAGTAGTTTTGCTGCAACAAGGTAAAAAAAGAGAATTGTTTAATGTTCCCCATCTTTTAAGAGGCTTCCCAGTATCTGTGGATAACTGAAACTGTGGATAAAAAAATCAGTGGATACCGGGGCATGCCTGTATATGTGGTACGTAAGCAATAGTGAATTTCTCAGTTTCTTTACTTTGTTGAAGCTATTAAACAGTTTTTTTAAAAGCTATTAAACCGTTTTTTTTTTTCTCAGAAGTTCATATCTTGGATGCTTGACAGTCCAAGAATGAATATAATCAAATGTTCGGCCTGCATGTGAACAGGCTCCATTTTTCTTGCAGGCAAGGAAGGAAAGAGGGAGGCCTCTGCAGCCTAAATCTTGGCCAGAGGAGGAGATGTTTAGGCCACTGTCCATGTTCTTGAACCCATGTCATAGCTGAGAGCTGGAGACTGCAGTTCCTTCATGAACAAGTGGGTTAATAATTAAGGGTTTTTATCTAAGTAGGACAGACCAGTTCCTTCACTGAGACCAGAGCTGTTGGCTTTTCTTGTTTGAGTAATGCAGTCTCCCCCCTCCCCCAGCAGCATAAGATTTTACTTAACTGGACTTTTCTTCTCTGTTTCTGGAAGGCCCAGGCTGAAGCCTCCCCCGAGTTCCAGAGTTCCCCTACCAGCCATGTACTTTCCAGATCAAAGAGTATCCCCGCAACTTTGTTCCAAAGGCCACTTTGTCCCATGAGAACTGCCAGTGGTTCACACACCTCTTGATCACCAAGGATGGAGAGGCATGCCAATCAAGGGAAGGAAGGCTTGTCCCTTCGAAAATCCCCCTGGCCCTTGGCTTCTTGTTTCCTGCCTTCTCTCGGCCCCTTTGGTCATCCCCTTTTAGGGTTGCAAGTCCGACTGTAGCAATTCCAGGAGACGTTTTTTTTCCAGCATGACATACTGCTGGAAATTCCCTGTTAAAACCTCCAGGTTTCCTTTCACTAGTCAGTGGGTTGTTGATGCTGCTTCCGGGGCCTCTGGGCCAATTCTAGAGGCTTGGCCAGTGCCTTTCCTTTCTGCACCACAGCCCCCAGCATTTGCCTGTCCCTGCTCATCTCTGATCATGGAGTCCTGTCAAGGTACACTGATTTGGCATCCACGGTTTCAGTCATCCACGGATACCATGGATACTGGGATGCCTGGAGTTTGCAGGGTCTCTGGGGCTACTGCTTATTCTGCCGCTTACACTTCCCCAGGAAACCCCCACGCAAAAACTCCGATTTGCAAGTTCAGGCCATACAAAATTATGCACGGAAGGGATAGAGTTGATAGAGGGATGTTCTTTTCCCTCTCTCAAAACACCAGAACCAGGGGGCATCCGCTAAAACTGAGGGTTGGGAGAGTTAAAACAGATAAAAGGAAGGACTTTTTTACCCAGCGGGTAGTTAATCTGTGGAACTCTTTGCCACAGGATGTGGTGATGGCATCTGGTCTAGATGCCATTAAGAGGGGATTGGATGGATTTCTGGAAGAAAAGTCCATCATGGGCTAGAGGACATGATGAATTGTGCAACCTCCTTACATTGGTGGTAGGCTACTTCAGAGTACCGGGTGCAAGGGAGTGGCAACAGGATGCAAGCATCTTGTTGTCTCTTGCCTGATACAGGAAGCTGGACTAGATGGGCCTTTGGCCTGATCCAGCAGGGTTCTTCTTATGTTCTTATGCCACAATCTCCCTGGTCCTGGCTGCCTTTTAGACACGAAACTGACATTTACGGACACTGAGAGGCTGGAATACAAAGGATACCCTTCGGCTATCATCCATATAAACGTGGTGGTGAATTTACGTTCCCTTCTTTTCCTAAAATGTTCATAACTGAAAGCTTTGCAAATCTCAGAACTATTTTGTTGATTTATTATTTATAGATAACCATTTTCATCATTGATTGAGTGTGCGTGTTGGTTATCTGTATCTATAAAATGTGTGTGTGTGTGTGTGTGTGTGTGTGTGTGTGTGTGTGTGTGTGGAATGGGCAGCAGAATGGCAGATGCGTTTCAATGTGCAAAGTGATGCACATTGGGGCAAAACCTCAAAGCTTCACGTATGGGCTGGTGAGTTCTGAGCTGTCTGTGACGGATAAGGAGAGAGAGTAAACTCAATGAGTTTGGGGCTCTGCAGTCCAGAAAAAATGCACCTGAGATGGGACGTGATTGAGGGCACAATTTTTACCAGCAAAGTTTTGCTGTTACAAGGGACACTAAAGTATGTTTGGACCACTCTTGGAGACATCGAGACCAGGACACAGACATGCGCCATCCTCCCTGACTCCAAGAGTTGTCCATAGGCACTTTACTGTGGCACTTGTGACAGCCAAATTTTGCTGGCCTAACTCCAGGTTAAAATTGCTCTCTGTGAGACATACAAAATTATGCATGGGATGTTTTTTTTCCTCTCTCGCAACACTAGAACCAGGGGACATCCACTAAAATTGTTGGGAGAGTTAAAACAGACATAAGAAAATATGTCTTTACCCAGTGTGTAGTTAGTCTGTGGAACTCCTTGCCGCAGGTGATGGCATCTGGCCTGGATGCCTTTAAAAGGAACAGACTTTTAGAGGAAAAGTCCATCACAGGTTACAAGCCATGATGGGTACGTGCAACATCCTAGTTCTAGAAGTAGGCTACCTCTGAATGCCGGGGTGCAAGGGAGTGGCAACAAAATGCAGGCAGCCTGTTGTCTTGTGTGCTCCCTGAGGCATCTGGTGGGCCAGTGTGAGATTAGATACAGGAAGCTGGACTAAAGGGGCCTTGGCCTGATCCAGCAGGGCTCTTCTTATGTTCTTAGGTGCAAACTTCTTGGATTTTGACACCAAAGGGTGCAGTATCTAAGGATACATTTGTAGTGGCAATTTATATGTGTTTGCTGTTAATTCCAAGTTTGAATTCAATTATATTTTAAAATATAACTTTATTTTCATTGGCTGGGTGGGTTGACTGAACTTTTTCCTTATTTTATCAGCAGGCACAGGAAGGTTTTGCCTCCTGAGGATCCAGAGATTCCACTTGACTCCTGCTCCTAAGACTCCACTTGGCCGGGGCTGGTTGACTGACCTTTTCCTTATTTTCCATCAGCATTAAGGCCTTCAAACCATAATTATTCAATGTTAATCTCACCCCTGCCACAAGAACAAATCAGGTTTCCACATGTCTTTTCAACAATGCTGTAAAATGATTGTGGTGAAAGAAATAGCTTCATTTTCGCACATGCTTAAATTGTAACAGTCTAGGCTCCCACAATGAATTGGGCTGAAACGGTGTGCCCTACATTACAATTCTCCACTCTGTATAAAACTGATTTTTTTTTCTCCCTGCAAAAATGTGTCAAATATATGACCTAGCTGGAGACCCCTTGGGATACAGCATAGAGAGGGTTCCAAAGAACAAACTTAGGGCGCAATCCTAACCACCTTTCGAGCACTAGGGTAAGGTCAATGCAGCTCCGAGGTGAGGGAACAAACATTCAGAGGAAGATCTAAGGGAGGGCAAAGCTCTAAGTTTTGCAAGAAGACTTACCTTGCAGTGGAAATCACTCCTCCCCTGCACCGTTTTAGCCAATCCTCGCAGGGAAAAGCAACATCTTGGCGTTGCTTACTGGCTACAGCAGCAAGGGAGAAGAGGGATTTACATGACAGGGTAAGGCTTCTTGCAACACTTAGAGCTTTGCTCTCCCTGTAGATCTGCCTCTGCAAATATTCCCTTACCTTGAGGTGGCCTCCATGACTGCCCCCTCCCCAACTTCAGGATGCAGCACATGCCCCAGCTAGGACAGTGCTGGAACGTTGGTTAGGATTGCGCTCAGTGGTCTCACGAGACCATTGGAGGCACATCTTGTAGAACAAGCTTTCATTCATTCTCGTTCTTCATAGACAGTGGTTGCCTGGAGGGCTTCAAGAAAACAAGAAACCCCAGTTTGAATTAGCCAGCTTCCTGGGCGGTTTTTTTTTTGCAGCTTTACCTGCTTAACTAATCCAAAGGCAATGAACCAGCGTGTTACAGGCAAATACGTGTATTTAAGAAAAGCAGCTTTGGAAGGGGATGATTTTTAGCAGAGGGCACGGGTTGCTTAACCCTTCACCCGCCAGTGACTGACTAAAGGATTTTTTTCCCTTGTATTAACATCAGGATTGGGAGAGTGCAGAGGCCACACACACACACACACTGCTGCCAACTCAGGGCCATCAGGGTCATTGGTCCTATCCACCGCCAGTCAAACTGCTGGGCCAGCCTCCTGAGCCCTGATTCTTCTCCAGCAGCTGCTGGTGGGCAACACACAAGCCCACAAGACTACACAATAACTGCAACCTGTTGCCACTCCCGTGCACCTGTCACTCTGAGGTAGCCTACTTCTAAAATCAGGAGGTTGCACAAGGCTTATAACCAGCGGCGTCATGCAGCCGGAACGCTGGGCGGGAGGAATGGGTGAGCGGCAGCCTGCCCGTTGCGTACCGCTCTGTTTCGCCATCTTCCCCGCC
>JAJKFI010000104.1:2541282-2564857 GCA_029204185.1 Lerista edwardsae | reverse complement strand
TTCCTCCCGCCCAGCGTTCCGGCTGCATGACGCCGCTGGTTATAATCTGTGATGGACCTTTCCTCCAGAAATCTGTCCAATCCCCTTTTAAAGGCATCTAGGCCAGACACTTCATCCTGTGGCTCAGAAGTAAGTCCCATTGCTGGCAATGGATCTTACTCCCAGGTAATTGTGCATGGAGGAATGCCTGTGAGTAGCTGGGGATTCAGAAAAATGCATGCTAGAGGTGCTGCATTTTCTCCAATAGGCTTGCCAGCTCTTGATACTTGGGAGCTGAAAACGGAAGGATTGTGGGGTACTTACAGGGGCCTCCTTACAGTAAGGGAACGTCTCTTCCTTTACCCTTGGGCTGCATTGCAATTCCATCCTGCCGCACTCTGCTGGTGGCACCCCTTGCACCTAATCCCATTGAGCCCATAGGTTTGTCATTTGCGAATCACTGTCCCTGTGGATTTCCAGGATCCTAACCCCGGCTGATAATGAGGACTGACTGTAGCATCTTTGACTGTATGTGAGACCATCAGCAGCAGGCGAAAGTGGGGACAAAGCTGGGAAGAGGATGCCCAGCGTTGGGCTGAAGGTCTCTTCTAGTGGGACTCCTGTGTCTTTAAAGGTGCTGCTGTTCCAAGGGGTCTGGAAGTATGGAAAGCTTCACTGGTTGAATTTCTGCCTTCCATGACTTTAACCATCATTGGCATTTGGAGTCACCGTCTTCGGTTCTTAGTGGTGGTCCCACCTGGGCAAAAAGGCTCCTGACCTTGGGCACACAATGCCAATGCATTCCTGACACCTCTGGTCTGATGCATGTCCCCCTCCCTGAAATAAAAGGGGCTGTAGCTTAGTGGTAGAGCACCTGCTTCACAAGCAGAAGGTTTCAGGTTCAATCCCTGATTGGGTGATTGAATCCAGGTGAAGCTGGGAATCCTGGAATGCTGCTGCTGCTTGGACTACTAGACAATATTGACCCAGGTTGCCCCAATTGGAGGCAGTTTATTTATTTATTTATTTTATTATTATATTTTTACCCCGCCTTATTGTGCCCGAAGGCACCCAAGGCGGCATTACAATATATATATAAAAAACAATATAACAATTCACATTAAAAAACAATTAAAACAGTATTAAACAACAATACAATCAAAAATTAAGAACACAATTAAAAACAAATTTAAAAACAATTTAAAAAACAACAAGCCCCGTGGATTATAATAACCAGCCAGCCTATCAACAGTTAAAAGCTTTTTGGAATAAAAAGGTCTTCAGCCTCCGCTGAAATGTAAACAAAGAGGGAGCAGTTCTCAATTCTAAGGGGAGGGTGTTCCAGAGTTGGGGGGCCACCACCGAAAAGGCCCTCTTCCTGGCCGCCGCCCCTCTCACTTCTCCTGGTGGCGGCACAGTCAAAAGGGCCCCCCCCCCAGATGATCTAAGAGTACGGGTTGGATTATATGGAAGAAGGCGGTCCCTCAAATACCCCGGACCCGAGCCGTAAAGGGCTTTAAAAGTCAAAACTAGCACTTTGAATTGGGCCCGGAACAGAACCGGCAGCCAGTGTAGTCGCCGAAGCAGCGGCTCGACAGAGTCAAACCGACGTGCCCCAGCAACCACCCGAGCTGCCGCGTTCTGTACTAGTTGTAATTTCCGGACCGTCTTCAAAGGCAGCCCCACGTAGAGCGCATTGCAATAATCTAATCTAGATGTCACTAGGGCATGGGTCACTGTGGCCAGGTCCGCTCAGCTCAGGTACGGTCGCAGCTGGCGGATCAGCCGAAGCTGAGCAAAGGCTCCCCTGGCCACCGCTGCCACCTGGGACTCCAGGTGTAGCTGTGGATCCAGGAGAACCCCCAAGCTGCAGACCTGTTCCTTCAGAGGAAGTGCGACCCCATTCAGAGCAGGGCGATAGTCCAACACCCGAGCTGTGGATTTCGCACAGGTCCGCACAGCTCAGGTACGGCTGCAGTTTCATGTGCCCACCATTGCCACGGCCACAAGGACAGAGCAAGGCTCCTCTGCTCTGTATCCACAGAGGATGGTTCAGCTGTCTGTTTTTGCCAGACATTCAGGTTGTGCTGCTCTGTCTTTGTGGACAGCACAGATTGACGAGAGCTCTCAAATGACGAGAGCCCGATGGAGGAACCAGATGCTTTGGACTGCATCCCAGCCGTGGGAGCTTCCTTCCTCGTCTACAGAATGTACCCACCTCTGATTTTCCCATCTGTTTAGAACACAATAGAAGTGGTCCCTATTTATCTACTCGCATTTAGGTGCTTTCGAACTGCTAGGTTGGCAGGAGCTGGGGCAAGCGACGGGAGCTCACTCCGTCGCGCAGTCTTGAACTCCCAACCTTCCAGTCGGAAAGCCCAGCAGCAGCGGTTTAACCCGCTGCGCCACCACGTCCCTGTAACACCAAAAGGACAGGTGGTCTTTTTCCACTCCCCAGTTAGCAACCCTGTTCCTTGGACTTGTGAAATGAGGTCACCTTCCCTGTACATTTGTTAGGACAGCCACTTTTTTTCTGGCTACTGTCTGTGTCTTTAATAGTAGAAGAACCCTGCTGGATCAGGCCAAAGGGGGCCCATCTAGTCCAGCTTCCTGCAGCTCACAGCAGCCCACCAGAAGCCTCAGGGAGCACACCAGACAACAGGCTGCCTGCATCCTGTGGCCACTCCCTGCACCTGGCATTCTATTCAGTGATGTAATCCAGGAGGAACGCACCGGAACGGCCATTCCTGAACCCAATCAGGGCTGGCTCCGCCCACTCACCGCCATTCGTTGCCGGCTCCGTGATGGACGCAGCGCAGAAGGTGGCGGAACCATGGAATGGTGGCAAAACCAAAGGGATGGGCTGCGGGGTCAAAAGTGAGTCCTGGTTACCGTTCCGGTTCTTGGATCCTTTAGATCCCACCACTGATTCTATTTCTAAAACCCAGAGGTTGCATGTGGTTGTAACCTGGATTGTAACCCGTAACTCACATGGACTTTTCCTGCAGAAGTCTGTCTACTCCCCCCTTTAAAGACATCTGCTCCAGGTGCCATCATCACATCCGGTGGCAAGGAGTTCCACAGATTAATTATTATTTATTGAATTTATAAATTCCGCCTTTCTGCTCCATACTGGGGCAGCCCGCCAACCTTTCCCTGTCAGCCAGCTGTGTACAGCCTTCAACATCCAGGGACAGAGACCAGCAGTAACCAGGGACTTCTCGGCAGAGTTCACAAGGCGGTCATGTCTTATTGGCCAACACAGCACCGCCTCTGAAGTTTCTGTCGTCTTCCGTTTTCCTCTTTCCCTTAAATTATTATTATATAGAGCTAACAAGCCTGAGCTGTTCTTGAGCCAGCCGCCGGTGTCAACTTCCAGGCTGGCTTCCCCCCCCCCCGTCCTCGCCTTTCTAATCTTGTTTAATCTTTAACGCCAAAAATGCTGAGGTGGCTTTTAAAAAACCCATTTCAATATTATGCAACTGCAGGTCCAGATAGCGGCATTTCACAAGAGAGTGTTGTGCACAATGACACAGTGGTGCTCTTAGAGGGGGAGGGCAACACGCTAGGTTCTGCAGGCGCCTGAGCTCCGGGGTCCCCCTTGCCTTTAGAGCCATTCCCGGCTCACGGCATAAGGTCCCAGACTGAATTCCATGTGTCTCTAGTCCAGAGGCTCTGCGGATAAAACACTTGAAAAGGCTGCCTCACGCCCACTGTCTGCTGGAGAGCTCAGTGTAGGCAACACTGGGCCAGTGGTTTGTGTTAGGACCCCAGAAAGGGTCCTGCCCAACCCCTGCCCCCCCCACCTGTGCCGGGCCGCCAGGGCCAGACCTACTGTGCCTGGCTCATCTGTCCCAGGCCTCAGAGCAGAGGCAGGGAGGAGGCTTACAGCCCCCTACTCAGCGGTGTCATGCAGCCGGAACGCTGGGTGGGAGGAACGGGTGAGCAGCAGCCCGCCCGTTGCGTACCGCTCCGTTTCGCTGTCTTCCCTGCCCCGGAGGCGGGGAAGACGGCGAAACGGAGCGGTACACAACGGGCGGGCTGCCGCTCACCCGTTCCTCCCACCCAGCGTTCTGGCTGCATGACGCCGCTGCCCCTACGCCACCTCAGAGCCTTCTCCCACCAACACCTCAACCAGCCCCCCCATGCTTTCTCATCCCTGGCCCCCTCCTTATAGTCCCCTGGCTTTGGGTGGCTCTTCCCTCTTCTTGGCTCCACCTACCCAGTCTGGTCACCTTCTGGGTCCTCAGCCTCCTCTTCTGGGAGGTGGGAAGGCTCCTGCAGAAACTTGCCAGGTATGCAGGCCCCCTGCCCACTGAGGCCTTTCCAGCCTCTCCTGGTCTGTACCCGGCCCTGTGCCAACTGGGCCAGCCAGTCCCTGGGCCGGTTTCATTCCCTGGCTCCAGGCAGTCCAATTGGACTCCATGTGTCTAGCCTAGCCCCACAGTCAGGGCACGATCCTGGCAGCACCACCAAGCGCAGACCTCCCTGCAGCCACTTTGCCCATGTCTGGGACGCCTCCCCCGGCCCCAGAGCGAGATGCCTCTCGCAGCACAGCCGCCCGGCCCCACCGACCTCTCGCCGTGTGTGATGCGGCTGTGACCAGCGATCCAGAGTCACAAGACGAGCATTGACTGAAGCTCTGTCCCAGGAGCCCTGCAGTGCACACAGGCCCAGCTGTTCTGCAGAACAGCCCCCGTTTGTTCCGCTCAGCAGCTCCCTCTGAACTTCTGTGCACCCAGCAGCACGACAGAGCACAGCGTGGCTGTGCAAACGGAGCACTTGGGTGGACACCTGCCTGCGCGCGCGCACACACACACGCACACACACACACACACACACACACACACAAACCCCTTCAGGCCCACTGGCTCTTCTTTCGGCCTCACCACCCCTTCTGCACGCCACTGTTGCCTGTCTCAAGCCCCTTCCCTCTGGCCTTCCTAGTCCCTTGTGGGCCACCAGCCACCTTCTGCTCATGGTCAAGGCAGTGGAAGGCAAGTGAGATCACTGCCACCTGGTGCCTGTGTTGGCCGTGGCTACAGCCACCCAGTGGTGTCATTCAAATGATTTAGGAACAGGAACTCACTTTTGATTGGCACTTGTCAGGAACCCGGAACCAGCCACGGAGCCCGTTAGGATCTGGAATGCCCGTTCTGGTCCGTTCCCCCTGAATGACATCACTGCCTTCGCCCCCCCCCCTAGGAATCTGGAGTCGCTACCTTTAACCCTCTGAGTGCCGGCCAACCAAGAAGAAAAGCTCTTTGCAGAGGAATTGGGAGGGGGGAGGAGGGAGAGCGAAGTGGGCGGAGTCAGCCCTAATTTTAACTAGTGGAATTGAGTTCCCCCGTGTTCCCCCTGCATGACATCACTGCAGCCACCTCTCCACAAGGCCAGGCAGCAGTCCACAGACCTCCTCTGGGGCTCTCAGTCTTGCCACCATCCTGTGCTTCAGGCAGGCAACCCACCTTTAGGATTACGTAATAGACCCTATGGAAAGCCACTCATGGCCCTATTGGTCTAAAAACGTATTTTTTAAAAGTGCCCAACTGCTTTGCAGGGGTTGAGGTTTCTTGGGGGCATCATAGGCCCAAACCAATCAGCCTCATCCACAGGTGCCTTTGCAGCATCCTGGCTCCACTTAATGTCATTGACGTCGTGCTTCTCTTTGCAAACTCCAGGCCACTACCCCAAGAGTAGGCAGCAAGAGCGATATTTCCAGCTCCTGACCCGGGAGAGGAGAAATACACCTGCATCAAACCCTGCAGGGGTGCTTTTGACTCGCACGAGTGTGTCCTTGGTCCATCATGCTCAGCAGGGGCTCTGTTCTGCCAAATTCCCTGCTGGGCCTCCCCAAGAGCCCCAGTGCCCACACTAGGCTAACTAGTTTCCCCTCCAGAGCAGCCTCAGAGATAGGCAAGAGGGAGAGGGTTCACTCACCCACTGGGCCTCCTCTCTTCCAGCAGCTTTGCTTGGGATCACCAGCTGGCCAGCCTCCTCCACACTGCCTTCATCACTGGCTTAGCTCCAAACTACCCTAAGTCTAGCACCAACAAACCCACCAACAAACAATAGGCAGTCAGCTTGCTTAAGCCACAACTGCCTCCTCCACTTGGTGGCTCCAGGGGTGTGGCAGCCATACAACAATTTCCAATAGTCTCCCACAATGAGCTTACCTTAGCCAGTCTTTCAGCCAGTCCATCTGACAGTCCTTCAGGCAGGCAGTCCAGCCGGCACTCCATCAGTCCAGCAGTCCGTCTGTCCAGCACCTACCTGGTGCTCCCATCCAGCACCTAGCTAGTACCCTCACCCGGCACCTTCCCAGCCTTCTCCTCCAGCACCTTGTTGTTGTTCAGCCGCTAAGTCGTGTCCGACTCTTCGCGACCCCCTGGACCACAGCACGCCAGGCCTCCCTGTCCTCCACTAGCTTCCGGAGTTCGCCCAATTTCATGTTCATCGCCTCGGTGACACTCTCTAACCATCTCATCCTCTGCCGCCCCCTTCTCCTTTTGCCTTCCATCTTTCCCAGCATGAGGGTCTTTTCTAAAGAGTCCTCTCTTCTCATGAGATGGCCAAAGTATTGGAGCTTCAGCTTCAGGATTTGTCCTTCCAGGGAGCAATCAGGCTTGACGTCCTGTAGGATTGCCCGATTGGACCTCCTTGCAGTCCAGGGGACTCTCAAGCGTCTTCTCCAACACCATAATTCAAAAGCATCTATTCTTCGGCGCTCTGCCTTTCTTATGGTCCAGCTCTCATATCCGTACATCACTACTGGGAAAACCATAGCTTTGACTAGGCGAACCTTTGTTGGCAGGGTGATGTCTCGGCTTTTTATTAACCTCCAGCACCTACCCAGGGCTTTACTGCAGCTCCTGCCTCCAACCTTATACTGAGGCCAGCCAATCAGTGGGCAGGCTTTAATTCATCAGCCACACCCATCTGCACCTGTGCTAACCTCCCTTCCTAGTCAGGGGCCTCATCAGCCTGCAGCTGTGCTCTTGAGGCTTGCAAAGACCCGGGGGTTAACCCTGTAATCCCTGGCTAATCTGGGACAAGGGGCCATTGCTGATACCACTCCCTATCTCCTTGGGGTATCTCCTGCCTTTTCCAATACAGGCTCTCCAGGTTCTGAGGGACCTTTTCAAGCCATGCTACTTGAGGTCCTTCAAGTGGAGATGCTAAGAGCTCAACCTGCAACTTTCTGCATGCAAAGCCAGCATGCCGGCCCTTCCACTACCGCCCAACTCTGCCTGGCGTTGTTCATGCCTGGGACTGAGACCAGCAGCAGGTGTAGACCAAGACTTGCAGACATTAAAGGGCCGCGTGTACTCTTGTTGGGAGAGGGGCAGGGCTCTTGCAGGGTGGCGACGGTGTCAGTCCTTGTAGTCTCTTGCCAGCGGCCTGCAGAAACTGGGAATGAGTAAAGTTCACCCCTTAGTTGCCAGGAGAATCACCAGGTTTGTTCTTTCAGCAGCCAAGACAGATTAGGATGGATTGAAATCCATCTGAATATCCAGAGACATTCTAGGTCCAGCCTTAGCTGTAGGAAACAAAAGTGCCATGGAAACCACAAAAGGTAGATCCATACATTTGCATTGAATTAATATTTTAACGTGTTTTAATGTAGCTCTTATTGTTTTTAATGTAAAATTGTAATTTTTACGGTATTTTATTTTTATTGTTGTAAGCCGCCTTGCATGCCTATGGGCAGAAAGGCAGGGTATATATTAATTAATTAAAATAATAATTAATAAATAATAAATAATAAATAAATAAATAATAATAATAATAATAATAATAATAATTCAGTGTATTGGACAGAGGTGGCTGGACCCAGCACCATTTGAGCACAGTCAGCTTAGCTTTGGGAGCTGAACTCATACAGCACCATCTGTGTGCATGGGGTTCTACCAAGCCTCAGCCCCGATGAGCTTACAATCTAATGTGTCACAGCTGGCACAGAAAGATGGCGGAAGGGTTAAGCAGGGAAAGAGTTTGCATTATTTTAGCTGCACATACTTAGGCTTAATTAACAACAGGGCATTGGGGGGTAAGGATTCAAACACTGATAGAAAACGTCTAAATCTCCTAGACTGAGGATACAATCCTAACCTGGGGTCTGGCTGGCACAAGTCCCTTATGCCAGCCTAGGAGTGTCACAAATACACTGTAAAGCACACTTGCATCACACTCGGAGTCAGGGAGACCGGCACAGGGATGTGCACCATCATTCCTGACTCAGAGAGTGGTGCAAACATACTTTATGTTCACTGAAATAAACATGATTGCTGGTTAAATGCCTGCATAACTAGATATTTAAGAGCATTAAAATGCAGGCATTTCACGTTTGGGTCACGACAATTGACAATATATCATATCAATTAACATATTAACTAATTAATTCATATTAATTAATTAAACAAAAGCATCACCTGGCGAATGTACTCCATGCAGCTGTTTAAGGCAAGGAGCCCCGCTAGAAAGAAGTTTGCGGGCTGTGTGTGCAACTATTCTTTTCAGAATATCATGATGGGAGACAGTATCTTTAAACATCTTTTTTTAATTTATAACTTTCCAATCTTACAGCAGCATTACCGTAACCAAAGAGCTATCACTGCTGCAATTGACAATACAGTTCAAATCCTTATACCAAGTATCTGGGGAGAAGTACAGCCTTGAAATTATAGTGTAATTCAGTACGCTGAGAACAGTGACTGACGGCAGCCAGATGCGCCCTTGGAGAGCCTCTATCTGGTCTGCGGCAAGCCTCTGGTCCCCTGTGACCCTCTTGTCTTCCTGACCTTGCTGGCATGGGCTGCACCCTCCAAGCTGTGCTCTGGTTGTGTGTGGAGGGTGTTCAGAGGGCCAGGGGGGCCACGCACAACCTCCCTGGCCCTAGAAGCAGCGTTGTCATGCAGCCGGAACGCTGGGCGGGAGGAACGGGTGAGCGGCAGCCTGCCCGTTGCGTTCTGGTCCGTTTTGCCGTCTTCCCCGTCTTCTTCCATTTTGCCGTCTTCTGCCGCTCACCCGTTCCTCCCGCCCAGCATTCTGGCTGCATGACAATGCTGCCTAGAAGGCCTTCAGAAGGTCAAAAACAGTCACTTTCTGGTTTTCCCAAAGACCCAGAAGTGACGTTTTTAGACCCTCTGAAGGCCTTGGACAGATTTCTGCAGGCCGGAGAGGCCTCCTCAGTCCTCAGAACATGCTCTGGGTGTTTCCTGTGATCTGCTGGTTCTGAGATATTTACTCCAGCACATTTAAAGAAGCTGCTTGTGTGGTTGCGGAATGAGAGCCAATTAAAGAGTAGACTGTGGTTTGTGTTGGTGCTAGAAAGAACCCTGGAATTTTGAGGTCATTCATTCATTCATTCATTCATTCATTCATTCATTCATTCAAGTTCTGTTTCTACTGTATTTATTCAAATTTTAAATTTATTTCTTTATTTTTCCAGCCCTTGCCATTGTGGTCAGGGGTGTGGCCCTCCAGCTAAAAAGTTTGGAGACCCCTGCTATGTATGTTTACTCTGATGCAAATTCTATTGCATTCAGTGGGGGGTTGTTCCACGCAGGCACTCACAGGATTACAGCCTGATTATGAATTGGGAAGTCTCCCATTCAAATCTCACCTTTGCAGGAGCTCACTGGTGGCCTGAGGCAAAGAACATTCTCTCAGCCTTCATAATCTTACTTCCTCCATCTGCATGTTGAGGATAATAACACTGACTGTTGCAAGAACCCTCTATTATTAACTATTATTATATTTACTAATAAAAGTGTCTAATATTTATTTTATTTTATTTTGAATAATTTATACCCCACCTTTCCCATGCCGAAGCAAATGCCCAAGGCAACTTACATGGGCAGGCTAGTCTAAACCACCATTTTTCAATGGGATTTTTTTTTTACAAATATACAGTATTCTGCGATTCTCCGAATCCTCAGTCTGAGATGGTATTGGAAAAGGCAGGAGCTACCCCAAAGAGTGAGGGAATGGTATCAGCAATGGCCCCTTGTCCAGGTAAACCAGGAAGTACGGGGTTAATCCCAGAACTCCTGCAGCAGGAACACAGCTGCAGGCTGATAAGGGCTCTGGCTCTGAAGGGAGGTTAGCACAGGTGCAGATGGGTGTGGCTGATGAATTAAAGCCTGCCCACTGATTGGCTGGCCTCAGTATAAAGCTGGAGGCAGGAGCTGGAGAAAAGGGGCTGGGTTGGTGCTGGAGGAGGGCACCAGGTAGGTGCTGGATGGATGGAATGCTAGCTGGACTGCCTGCCTGAAGGACTGGATGGATGGACTGACTGGCTAAAGGAAGATAAGCTTATTGTGGGGAATTATTGGGAGTTGTTGTATGGCTGCCACGCCTCTGGAGCCACCAAGTGGAGGAGGCAGTTGTGGCTTGGGCAAGCTGACTGCCTATTGTTTGGTGGTGGGGTTAGTTGGTGCTAGAATTACGGTAGTTTGGAGCCAAGCCAGTGATGAGGGCAGTCTGGAGGAGGCTGGCCAGCTGGTGATCCCAAGCAAATCTGCTGGACGAGAGGAGGCCCAGTGGGTGACTGAACCCCCTCCCTCTTGCCTATCTCTGAGGCTGCTCTGGAGGGGAAACTAGTTAGCCTAGTGTGGGCATTAGGGCCTTTGGGGAGACCCAGCAGAGAATTTGGCAGAAGACAGATGTAGCCTTCACAGTGCTAGTAAGTGCTAATAAGTGCTAGGCACCCTACAAAATAGAAAACACCAGTCCCTGCACACAGGTTCACAATCTTAAAACAACCACCCTGGACTGCAAGAAGATATTGTATGCAAAATGCTTAGGAAAGAAAGCACTACACAACCGCTCATTATTTATATTTATGACTCAAGGATAATAGGGTAATGTCCAAGGCCTTTAGCTCCACAAGGGTCACACCACCCTCTAGTGGCAAAATGCCTGAAGTGCTAATAAATGTGTCTTCCTTAGAATTGGTGTTTCTGAAACTTTTGGTGCTGAAAGCCGAAAGTTTGTTTTTTTTCCGGTTAAAGTCTTCACCGTTTCCCTCAAAACCATTATGTGTTTCCTGGTTGCCTTCCAGGGCAGTGGGTCAGGATTCTGTTTACATTGTGGACTGATGCAGCTTAGCAGTTCAGATTGCCTTCAGGCTTTGCTGTTAAGAACGTAAGAAGAGCCCTGCTGGATCAGGCCAAATGCCCACCTAGTCCAGCTTCCACAGTGGGCCACCAGATGCCTCAGGGAGCACACAAGACAACCAGAACCCAAAGCTGCATCAATCCATCTTTTTAGATTTTTAACAACGTAATTGTGAGTCTAGGCCAGTGATGGCAAACCTTTGAGATTGCCGTGTCAAAAAAGCCTAACTTGACTCAGCTGGTGTGTCACTCCCACCTCCAACAAAACAGAAACAATTATTTACATATTCATATATTTTTTTTAAAAAAAATACAGTCCAATCCAGTGTAGAAACATTATAAAAAAACATCAAATCATTCCAAACAATCAGATCATTACAACAAATCTTCAGTTGTTGTTGGGTGTTGTGAAATGCTGGTGTGTCACCCAAAATGCCTTGGCATGTCACAGGTTTGCCATCACCTTACGGCAGACTGAAAGGCACTATAAAAAAGGAGATGGGGAATCACAGACAACCTGTGGATGTTTGCGGGAGTCTGACTCTCGGGGTGCAATCCTAACCAACTTTCCAGCACTGACATAGCTGTGTCAGTGGGGCACGTGCTGCATTCTGCAGTGGAGCAGAAGTCACAGAGACCTCCTCAAGGTAAAGGAATGTTTGTTCCCTTACCTAGGAGCTGCATTGGCCTTACCACGGTGCTAGAAAGTTGGTTAGGATTGCACCTCTCTTGTTTTACAGTAGCAGTAGTAAAAAGGCTACCCTCCCACCCCTTCCCCAATTACTGTAACAAAGAAACCTGCATTGGGGGAAACTAGGGAATTGATAATTTGGATTAGGGGTCTGTTTGTTCTGGTACTGCAAACAATTTCCTGGGCTGAGCGTGTCCTCCGGGGAACTCTAGTTCTTCCTCCTAAGAGCACGTTCACTCCATCACTACCAACTGTAGCCACTGTTTTGCACCTGGCTCCTGCTGACGGACCTTGGGGTAGAGGAAAAGTTCTAGCAAAAAAACAGAGCAGATCCCACAAGCCTGAGATCTGCTCATATCTGAACTGTGGGGTGATCGGAGGCAAACAAGGAGTTCTTGTTTCAGTGTTTTCGTATACACAACCCATGCACACACTCCATCTGTGAGATAGGAACAGGGTCTGAAATTATTAGCACTGCATCAGGAATTGTGGGAATCTGATGTGAAGGATAGCATGCATTTGGGGGGCAAGAGTTCAAACTGATTTTCCTCCCCTCCCAAATTCTCTATACATGCAAAGTGTAGACACCAAATGTGCCTAACATTGACACCTAACAATAGTGCAATTGTGGTCAATATATCTCAAGTGCCGTCAACTTTTAATAGTTTCTGAAAGCTAACCTAGAGTGGCAGCCACTATCGGATAGTTTCTGACATGAAAGAGCTTTTAATAAATGTTGTACTCTTTCCTCATTTAAGAATTAAAAAAACCTTTCCCTTAAGAAGTGAACAAACCCAAAGAGTCAAATTTCAAAGCTTGACGTCAGGTGCTGATTCTGCAACTGAACAGTCAGGTTTTCAATGCTTTCGTAGAGATTCTCTGTTGGGATGTTCCTGCTTCGCTTTTTTTTCCTTCTTGACCTATCCCAGTGGGAATCGACTGTCTCATAAGCTGGTTCTGGGGCTTGCTCCCCATTCCTGTCAACATCCACCCAGGAACAGCAGTTGACAGATTGATAGCAGGGCTCGATGTCCGGAGATTGGAGCAATGAGGACTGATAATCTGGGATGCTCTGTGATTCCTGATGGACGGCTGTCACCTGGCCATTTCCTTGCTTCACCTCCACTTGGGATGTCATCTTGTCACTCTGTTCCCTGGAGTCATTTGCTGTCTTCTTCTTGGCCTTGCACACCACTGAGTACATTTCTTCCACCTGAGAGAGAGAGAGAGAGAGAGAGAGAGAGAGAGAGAGACACCCATTAGGCAGCAGAGCAAAGCGTGGCAACTTGACCTCTGTGATTCGGCACATGAAGCACGCACACAGAAGCTGCTGTTTTGAACGGAACTTGGATTAAGAAACAGGAGCAGTGGTGTCATTCAAATGATTTAGGAACAGGAACTCACTTTTGATTGGCACTTGTTGGGAACCCGGAACCAGCCACGGAGCCCGTTAGGATCCGGAACGCCCGTTCTGGTCCGTTCCCCCTGAATGACATCACTGCCTTCACCCCCCCTAGGAATCTGGAGTCGCTCCCTTTAACCCTCTGAGTGCTGGCCAACCAAGAAGAAAAGCTCTTTGCAGAGGAATTGGGAGGGGGGAGGAGGGAGAGTGAAGTGGGCGGAGTCAGCCCTAATTTTAACTAGTGGAACTGAGTTCCCCTGTGTTCCCCCTGCATTACATCACTGAATGGGAGGTTTCTTACTCCCCTGTTTTTCTTCCCTTGGCCTAGGAAAAACCTTGCTACAGGTCTGTGGTCAAGACCTCTTCCAGGAAGCGGTTCATAATCCTGTTTAGCAAAACTGTTACATGCCAAGCATCTGTGCAGAATCTGAATGAGTGCACCAGATTCAACCGACAACACAGACTGTTGTTAACTATATTTCTATCCCACCTTTCTCCCACACTGAAGGGGACCCCAGGCGGCTAACAATTAAAAAAACATAAACACATATACAATTACAATAAAAACAACATTAAAAAGCTTAAAATAATTAAAAAGCAAAGCAAACACTCTGGACCCCAATACAGTTCAATAAAAAAGTTTTACATACATTCTCTAAGGCCTTTGTGGTCGGGATCAGTATCTTTGGAATTAAAGCTAAAATTCTTCGGGTTTTGAGACCACAGTCCATTGAAATCTGGACATTCTCATCGCAATTAGAAGTGGCGCCTGGCTCCCTGCATTGACAGGCACGTGAATTTTACGCTTTAAGAACCCGGGGGAGCGGAGGGGGGCAGGACGGTCCAATTCCCCCTTTAAATCCAGAAGAATGAGTGTGGGCAGGGGTAGTGTCTGTCGGGGTTCTCTCGTCCTTTGAAAATGTCCAGCACCGTTATAGCTTTGCTTGTGGGGTGGGGACTGGTTTTAGACCCTGAACATGCTCTGTGCCTACAGGTGGGTGGGCTGTGGGAGAATCAAAGCCTTAAATATAACCATAGTTTTGGGGTGAAGTGACCCTGACGGAACAAGAATAAAACAAACAAACAGAAGCCCAAAGCGTTGTGCCATTCTAGAGAGACAGAGGGTCTTGTACCTGCACGGCTTGAGGAGGTGTCAAAAGCTCCTGCATCACTCCTACGTGGGCAGTGCCAGTCTCCTGCCCGGGCTGGTTCCCCCTCTTCTTCACTTTCAGGACCTTGGCATACTCGGCCCCCACAGCCTGGTCCTCCCGCTCTTTCAGGGCAGCCTCCTTGGGGGCCGGGCCGGGCTGCTCCCTGTTGTCTCCCCACGTAGGCACAGATTCGTACAGAATTTCCTGGGCTGGGTTCCAGAAGGTCAGGTTGGAGTACGTCTGGTCTGGGGGCAGAAGATCGGCTGATGGGATCTGAGGCAGGTCTCTCTGATGAAGGATAATGAAACTGCGGCTGGAGGCGGTGCCATCGTCTTCGCCCACGGCATATGGGGCATGGGTGCTGGCGGGTCGGGGGTCTGGAGAGAAGGAATGCAAAACACAGGAGAGAGGATCACATCTTTCCCCCCAGGTTCCCAACTGGTTTTCCGAAGGACCCTTCAGCTGCAACAGCCAGAGTGCTGCTCTTTGCAGGGTTGCAGGTGCATAGTCAAGATTCAGAGTTGGGAGCAAGTCGTCTGTTCTTTGCAGTGGTGTCTCCCCACACATATCCCACCTCCAGTCATGTTTGCATCCAGGAACCCACAGAGGCAGCAGGGCAAATGACTTGGCTCCTTATTTAAACAGCCTGGAGCCAGAACAGATCGCAAATTGCCACCCTCTAGGTCAGGGACGGCCAACCTTTTGGTCTTGGCATGTCAAACATGCAGAAAATGCCTAATGTGACTCTCTGGCATGTAATGCTGGACCATTTGTGGGACAACACATCATGGCTCCCCGGAACACCATTTGAGGAGAGGCACCGGGGCTGCCGTGTTGTTTTGCCCGACTGACACCCCCCCTTCTTGCATCTGGAGTTGCTCCTAAATTCCATTTTGATTTTGGGCGCTGGGTGGCACAGGGGGCGGGGCATGGTGACGTGTCACAATTCAGGCCGCGGGGTCTCCTCAAATCTGCGCCTGCCCTGCTAACATGCCCTTGTGCTGGGGAGGTTCCAACCTCCCGTATACTGCACTCCCGGATACAGCGTAGTCCTGCCGGCCGGCTGGCCTGTTCCAGTGCAGTATAGAGTTAACATAAGAAGAGCCCTGCTGGATCAGGCCAAAGGCCCATCTAGTCCAGCTTCCTATGTCTCACAGCGGCCCACCAGGTGCCCCAGGGAGGCACGAGACAACAAGATGCTTGCATCCTGTTGCCACTCCCTTGCACCCAGTACTCTGAAGTGTGTAAGTGTAAGTGTTACTGCTAGTGTAAGGAGGCTACAACCCATCATTCCCTATAGCCCACGATGGACTTTTCTTCCAGAAATCTGTCCAATGCCCTCTTAAAGGCATCAAGACCAGATGCCATCACCACCTCCTGTGGCAAAGAGTTCCACAGATTAACTACTCGCTGGGTAAAAAAGTACTTCCTTTTATCTGTTTTAACTTTCCCAACCCTCAGCTTTAGCAGATGCCCCCTGGTTCTGGTGTTTTGAGAGAGGGAAAAGAACATCCCTTTATTGACTCTATCCCTTCCATGCATAATTACCTTGACATGTTTTCAAAAACTGGAGGTTCCCTGAAAATGCTGCAAGACTGCAAATTTTTAATGTTGCGCTGATGCATCTATGATAATAAATGGGGTCTCCGTAACCCCCTGAGAATCAGTTCACGACCCCTCAGGGGGTCACGACTCTCAGGCTGGGAACCACTGCTCTGTTGGGCATCCTGAGGGTTAAGAACATGCCCTGGACTTCAGTGGCTTTGGAAAGCCCGACACCAACACTTACTTTTCTCCTTGGAGTTTGTCCTGCTGATCCTGGGCAGGTTGGTGGCTGATTCCCTGAGCAACGAGAGCTCCGTCTGTCTTAGCAGGGGCTGCAAAACAAGAGGAGGAGCCCGAGGGGCTGAAGCCTTGCAGGACAGCGGATTCTGCGGGTGTTTGCCTTCAGCCCTGAAAGTGGCAATGGGTGACGGGAGCCAAAGCCTTTGCTGGACTTCTGGAGGGGGCAGCCAAGAACCGAGATGGGCTGGCCTGCTCTTGTGCCTTAACTGATCTGTAGAGACGAGCAGGCAAAGCTTCTCCTGGTGCTGATGTTATTGTGAGCAGTAGTGTTTCTGGAGGGGCCCCCCAAAATGCTGTGTTTTGCAAGGGCCTGAGCTCCTGGGTAAGACCCTCCGGCTGGGAATAAGATTGAAGGCAAAAAGAGAAGGGGGTGGCAGAGGATGAGATGGTGAGATAGTGTCACCGAAGCGATGAACGTTAAATTGGGTGAACTCCGGAAGCTAGTGGAGGACAGGGAGGCCTGGCGTGCTGTGGTCTAGGGGGGGTCGTGAAGAGTTGGACGTGACTGAACAACAACAACAACAACAACAACAAGCTGCTGGGTAAAGGGGCCCCTCCATCTTGCCTTCACGAATGGCTGTGGCATAACTAGCTCAGGCCCATGCAAAATGTATAATTTTGCCCCCCTCTAGAAATGCCACTGATCGTAAGAGCATAAGAAGGGCCCTGCTGGATCAGGCCGGAGCCCATCTAGTCCAGCTTCCCGTATCTCACAGTGGCCCACCAGATGCCTCAGGGAGCACACAAGACAAGAAGATGCCTGCATGCCATTGCCACTCCCTTGCATTTGGCATTCAGATATCGGCTGCCTCTAAACCCAGAGATTGCCTGTATAGTCATCATACAGATAATCATCTTCTAATGCCTGCATGCCAGACTGCAGACAGACAGGAGCAGGGGGTGGCCTGTTTTTTATGGCACAGGAGCCTTTTTCCAGAAAAAAGAGGGGACCAGCCTGCCTTCTGCCCGTCCACAGTTCCTAAAGGGGCTCTTGGCCTTTTTTGCCTCTCCCTCCTCCGGCTGGCAGCACCAGGCATTTCTCAGACACCCCGCGACTTTGGTCCTCTGACTTAGCCAAAAGCAAACACGTGAAATACGGAGCATATCCGTCCATCTCTCCCAGCAGTGTCTGCTCTGACTGGCAGGCAAGACCACGCAGGAATCTAGCCCAGTCCTGCTGTTGGAAGCCCCTTCTGCTGGAGATGCTGAGGGCTGGACCTCAGGACCCCAACCTGAATTCGGTGTGCACTTCCAGTGCTCCCCTACCAAGTCGGGCCCCTTCCGCTGCTTCATCACTGGGAACACCTGAAAAGGCAACAGGGACCACTTACTGCTTCCACAAGTATCGCACCATCCTGAGCGGCCGCCCTGTGGTTGCTTCTCCTGAAAGGCAGCAAAGAGATGGAATCAGTCGCAGGACCGTTTCGCCCCCTCACTGCCAGCTGATCCATGGGCAGGAATCCACTGGATTTAGTGGCAAGCCCTTCTTTGCTCTCACAACCCGGACACCACCACCCCCCGCCCCCAAGTCCTCTGCTACATCCAGAGGCATCAGGAGACGGGCAACGTCTCGTCTCTCAGCCCCACCAGGAGCCAAGACCAGAGCTTTGCCACTTCTGACCTTCTTCGAACGTCCAGCACAGCAGTCTCCAAACCTTTCTGTTCGAGGGCCACATCGCATACATTACACATTTTTGTGGACCAAAAAAAAAAAATTAGTTTTATAAATAATTGAATGACATTTAGGGTGCAATCCTAGCCTGGAGCCAGGCTGGCACAGTTAGGCCAGCAAAGTTTGGCCGGCACAAGGGACACTGGAAAATATGTTTGGACCACACAGACGTGCGCCATCCTCCCTGACTCCGAGAGTGGTCCAAATGTGCTTTACGGTGACCCTGGTGCCAGCCAAACTTTGCTGGCCTAACTCCAAGTTAGGATTGCGCTCTTAAATGAAGGAATTATTTATTTATTTATTTATTTATTTATTTAATTTAATTTATATCCTGCCTTTCTGCCCCATGGGCACACAAGGCGGCTTACAACAATTAAAATACGCTGACAATTAAAAAACAGTAATTAAAAACAGTTTTAAAATAATTAAAAAAAACTAAAAACAAGCCCCGTGTTTAGATTTTTAATAAGTTTTACATGGATCTTTTTTGTCATCAGCACATCATTCAGAACGAAAGTGAAATGTGATTTGCAAAGTCATAATGCCGCGCTTAAGCTGAGAAATGATCTATAATGGAGTAAAGACTGCCAGATGCAAGGGAGTGGCACCCAGATGGCGTGCAGGGAGGCTGGTCTCGCGCCCCCCAGTACAAAGTGAAGCACGTCTCCCCCCTTTGAGGCAGGGTTGGCCCAGGACCACTGGTGCCCGTGGCATGCTCAGTGCTGCCCCCTCACCCAACGATGCACCAGCCTCTGCTCCCCAGTGTTCTAGCCCAGCACTCTCCTCCTCCCCTCCCCACTTCCTCTCCACCGCCTCCTCCTTTTCCAATACAGAGAACAGAAGGAGCAGTGGAGGCCAAGAGGCAGGGAGAGGTGGGCATCCTCATCCCCCTCCCCGCAAGCTGCTCCTTCAGTTGGCCTCATGGATGGGCGGTAGCGTTGTCATGCAGCCGGAACGCTGGGCAGGAGGAACAGGTGAGAGGCAGCCCCGCGGGGGTGGGGAAGACGGCAAAACGGATCGGAACGCAACGGGCAGGCTGCCGCTCACCCGTTGCGCCCGCCCAGCGTTCCGGCTGAATGACAACGCTGATGGGCGGGCTCTGCGCTGAGTTTTTACTCGACATTCTTGTGTATGGTACTGGACAGAGAAAGAGAAGACAGGTCTCTGCCCCAAGGTACTTACAGTGGTAGGTAACACAAAGGAAGCCACTGATGAAGGGGAGGCTGGACAAATGTGCAACTGTTCCAAGCACGCGTCAGGCTTCAGCTTAGCTGTCCTAGGCAGGGTGTGGGGGCTTGGGACAGAATCCTCAGGGGAAAGGTGGGCTTGGTGGAAAGGCTTCCAGGAAGTGCAGGGGTGACCTTGCAGCTTCTCTGGGAGGCATTCCTGGGAGGAACCTTCGGGCCCAAGTTACCATTCAACCCAGGGGCAGACCTAGTCAAAATGGCGCCCAGGGCACCCAATAGAAGTGCGCCCCCACGGGAGCCCAGGTCTACCTACCAGAAGCAGCCGCAGGCAGACCTGGGCTACATGGAGCCCAGGCCTACCCATGCAATGTTGCAGGGGCCATTGGCGCCCCCCTAGACAGCCCCAAAATGGCGCCCAGGGCTTGTGCCCCCCTAGATCCGCCACTGATTCAACCATCTGTGTGTCCAGCTGCTTGAGAAATACACCCTTCCAACACAGTGGGAAATAAGTGCCTGGAAGGAAGCACTTCCTTGGGGCCTGCCTTCCCCCATTCATGGCTCTTTTCCCACAGGGACCTGAGTCTGGGTCACAGCTGAAGGCCGCGTGAGGGTCTCAGGCACGTACCTTCTGCAGAGCGTACACAAGGCCAAGAGGCAGGCTGCGATGGCAACCAGGGTCGTGACACTGACGGCGGAGAGCAGGCTGCCATCCATCCCTTCCTTGAGGACCGCAGCCTCCTCTCAAAGCAGGAGTCGCTGAGGATGCTGTGGAGAGAAAGCCCAGAGACTGAGGAACGGCAGGAACGCGGACATGCCTGAGATAGAGGAGGAGCAGAGGCAGATCTAAGGGAGGGCAAAGCTCTAAGTGTTGCAAGAAGCCTTACCTTGCAGTGGAAATCACTCCTCTCCTGCACCATTTTAGCCAATCCTCGCAGGGAAAAGCAACATTTGGCGGTCCTTACTGGCTACAGCAGCAAGGGAGAGGAGGTAAGGCAAGGTAAGGTAATGACAGGGTAAGGCTTCTTGCAACACTTAGAGTTTGCCCTCCCTGTAGATCTGCCTCTGAGGAGGAGCAAGATCAAGAACATCTTGCCACAGGAAACTCAGAGCATCCTTTCTTCCAACGCCACCAGGGGCCAGCTGAAAACGGTGCAGTTTTGTATTTGCTTGTTTGCTGAGGCTGTTTCTCGATCACACGTTTGCAATCCAGAATCCACTAGAGACCATTTGTATCTCTTTCTCATTTACAGAACCCAGGAATAAGCTGAATCCTGAAGAATGAGGACTCCAGCAACACACATTTTTAACCAGGCTTTTCCCCAAAAGGCAAAGATCAAAAGTGCAGTCCTAACCTGGAGTTAGGCCAGCACAATTTGGCCAGCACAAGGGACACTGCAAAGTATGTTTGGACCACTCTTGGAGTCAGGAGAGGATGGAGCATGTCTGTGCGCTGGCCTTTCTGACTCCAAGAGTGGTCCAGACATGCTCTACGGTGGCCCTCGTGCTGGCCAAACTTTGCTGGCCTATCCGTGCCGGCCTAACTCCAGGTTAGGATTGCACCCAGAGACAGCGAGTTAACGGGGAGAGGAACTGGAACAGAGGAACTTGTCGAAGTTCTTCACTGCCTTGCAGGGAGGGGAGGGAATCACACCATGAAACATCTGACTTCTGATTCATCTGTACTTTTGTATTTCACCAGTTCAGTTCTGAATTGAACCCCTGACCTTAAAAAGAGGCTTGGGAACCAATTTACACACTCTGAACTGGTTCTGAACTGGTTTTTCAGGTACATTTTATGCAAGTACAGGATACCCCCCCCCTGATATCCTCGGGGGATAGGTTCCTGCCTCCCCCTTTCATGGATACCTGAAACAGCAGTATAGGGTTCTCCCCTGGCCCCTCAAGCAAGAAGGGGTTTTTTTTAGCAACCCAAAGAAAATAAAGGAAGGTAAGGGAGCCCTGATCTGTGGATGATTGAAACCACAGACACAGGATCCGTGGATACAGGGGCCCACCTGTACACTGGCTACCTGACTTACGAACGTTTGACTTGCAGATGTCTGAATTACGGGTGGGAATTACGGACGCTGAGAAACTCAGTGTGCAAAGCAGTGGACTGGGCAGCTTAACCTTTGCTTCAAATTTGCCAACAAGGCTTATATTATATTATGTGGGAGCTTCTTAAGAGATGCCCCTCCCAACCATGTGTCAAAACTGGCATTTCTTCAACCCTAGTCAAGCGGTGGTTCAGCAGCACCCCAGGGACTGAACATGCTCCTTCCTGCCAGCGCCTGAAGAACGGAGCGAGCGTCACTGATCTGCACACCAGCGACGGGTTTCCTGTGCCTCTGAGCACCCAGAGGCTGCGATGCTGAGAACATGGCTGCTCTGCGCTCCATCTGCCAACCACCGGCTTGCTGCGGTCTCTGCTCCTGCTCACCTCGCAACCCGGCACCGAGGGCTCTGTGGCAGGAGACATGCTTCGAGGCCAAACCACACAAAGGGCTCTGTGCCATGTGCCTTCTAGCATCTCAGACGCAAGTCCAATTAGCCCTCGCGACTGCAGGAGCCCAAACAAGGGCCCGGCTGGAGGAGGCTGACAGTCCCTACATGTGCATTCCTATAGTGGCCAGCCAGATGCTTCCAGGAACCCCAAAAGTAGGGCTTGGAGACGACAGCCCTCCAGTGCGGCTTAGCCTGGCATCTGGTGTGCAGAGATATGCTGCCCCTCACTCTAGAGGGATCAGGGAATTTAGGGATCACATCAAGTAGAAATGGGAAGCGACTGGGAGAGGTTCACATAGGTTGTGAGCAGGGCTAATGCGCAGTGGTGTCATTCAAATGATTTAGGAACAGGAACTCACTTTTGATTGACACTTGTCGGGAACCCGGAACCAGCCACGGAGCCCATTAGGATCCGGAACGCACGTTCTGGTCCATTCCCCCTGAATGACATCACTGCCTTCGCCCCCCCTAGGAATCTGGAGTCTCTCCCTTTAGCCCTCTGAGTGCCGGCCAACCAAGAAGAAAAGCTCTTTGCAGAGGAATTGGGAGGGGGGAGGAGGGAAAGTGAAGTGGGTGGAGTCAGCCCTAATTTTAACTAGTGGAACTGAGTTCCCCCGCGTTCCCCCCTGCATGACATCACTGATAATGCGCTAAGAATCTGCGGTACCTGGATCATGCAACCTGACCCACAGTTCCTTTTATCCAGATGTTAGCCAGGAAGAAACACACCTCTTTAAAAACAAATGCTCACTCACAGTGATGAGGACAAAGAGGTTGCAGGCGGACTCTGCACTTGCTGTGATTGAACCAGGCGGTAAAGAAGTTCAGGCTGGTTGCAATGCAATGCAATGCGCAGCATCATGCTTTTATTTTTATTTTTTATTTGAATCAGGCTTACAGCTCTTGGTCCATAGAATTAGGCCTGCAAGTCTGCGTGCAAAAATTCTCGCTGAACTTCGGTCTGTTCAGGGGCACTGAGATAGGGCAGGGTTATTGCCGCACCTTCTGCCACATAGGCCTGCTTCGGTTTTCAGTTGCATGCAGGCTCTGTTCAGGCTGAGACTTTGAACCTAAAATCCTACATAGGCTTACTTGGAAGTGGGTCCCGTTGAATTCAGTAGGGTTGAGTTCCTCTGGGTAGGCGTGCTGGGCCTACTTTGCAAGGACTGCGAAACGCAGGGTGCAATCCGACATGCACCTTTGGGCTGATGCGAGCCGCTTGTGCCAGCCCTGCACCATTCCAGTTGCCCGCGCCAGAACTGCATCTGCAGGGCCGACACTGGCAGCAGCAGCCGCCCAGCAATGCCAGCCAAAGCTGGCTCCGTGCTGCTCCTGCGCCAGCCAGAGAGCATTTCCGGGTGGTGCAAGGGAGGGCAGTGGTTTCTGGTAGGGTGTGGGCGGCCCAGGAAACGGTCTGGCCCAGGGAGGGTGGTGGAGCTGGGACGAGGCCGTTAGGCTGCATCCAAGCTCCCGTCCCCAGCCCGTGTGACCCCAATTTGGGCTGCACAGCACCCTCGGCTCTGCGCCGATCCAAGGAGCCCACTGGGGCGGCTGATGCAGTAGTGTCAGCCTACCGGTACGCTGGACGTGTCTTCCGGGTGAGCGGCAGCGCGATCGCTGCATTCTGTTGCGTAATGGCAAAAGCCCGCCCGCTGCAGCGGAAGTCGATAAAGGGATGTTCTTTTCCCTCTCTCAAAACACCAGAACCAGGGGGCATCCGCTAAAACTGAGGGTTGGGAGAGTTAAAACAGATAAAAGGAAGTACTTTTTTACCCAGTGGGTAGTTAATCTGTGGAACTCTTTGCCACAGGAGGTGGTCACAGGAGATGGCATCTGGTCTGGATGCCTTTAAGAGGGGATTGGACAGATTTCTGGAAGAAAAGTCCATTATGGGCTATAGGCCATGATAGATTGTGCAAGCTCCTTACAAAGGTGGTGGGCTACTGATACCAGGTACAAGGGAGTGGCAACAGGATTGTTGTGGAAAGATTGGTTTTCGCTGGGGACTATGGGATTGGGGGAG
>JAJKFI010000104.1:2487746-2531154 GCA_029204185.1 Lerista edwardsae | reverse complement strand
TGCCTCCCTGGGGCACCTGGTGGGGCCGCTGTGAGATACAGGAAGCTGGACTAGATGGGCCTTTGGCCTGATCCAGCATACGGGCTCTTCTTATGTTCTTCTTATGTTCTTATGAGTGTGGTACAGAACAGGGCAGAGGCATAGAAAACCGCTGCAATTGGTGTGACAATGGCAGCCTGGGAGGCACCTTCAGCCCACATTCCCAATAGGCAGCCCACTTCAAAGTTCAGACACGGACGCTTGTGCTCAACCCTGGTGGCCCCTGTCCGCAAGCGGGTGGCAGCAGCCACATAGCAGCAGCGTCCCCTATGAAGACCTCTTGACTGGCACGCTCCAGTCCATTTCAACACCCAGTTCAAAATGCTGGCCGTCACCTGCAAAGCCAGGGGTCTCCACACTACGGCCTGGGGGGCTGAACCCAGCCTGCCACAAGATCATGTCTGACCCAGAGCAACTTGACATTTTTTGACATTTTTACTTGTTATATATAGGGGGACGTGGTGGCGCAGCGAGTTAATCCGCTGTTGCTGGGCTTTCAACCGCAAGGTTGGGAGTTCAAGACTGCGTGACGGAGTGAGCTCCCGTTGCTTGTCCCAGCTCCTGCCAACCTAGCAGTTCGAAAGCACCTTAAAAAAATGCAAGGAGATAAATAGGGACCACTTCGGTGGGAAGGTAACGGCGTTCCGTGCGCTACGGCGTAGAGTCATGCTGGCCACATGATCGGACAAAAACGCCAGCTCTACAGGCTTTGAAACGGAGATGAGCACCGCCCCCTACAGTCGGTCACGACTACACCATTCGGTCGTGGGGAAACCTTTACCTTACTTGTTATATATAATTCCTCAGTTTAAGCATGGTGGGTTGTTTTTGGTTGGGTTTTTTTTTTGGTTTGGTGTTTTGTAATTGTCACATTTCAATTTTGTTCTGAATGATATTGTGCTGGTTACAAAAAGATGCCAGGAAGAAAGATATTCATTCATTTCTGTTCCGGGCCCAATTCAAGGTGCTGGTTTTGACTTTTAAAGCCCTTTACGGCTCGGGTCCAGGGTATTTGAGGGACCGCCTTCTTCCATATAATCCTTCCCATACTCTTAGATCATCTGGAGGGGCCCTTTTGACTGTGCCGCCACCAGGAGAAGTGAGAGGGGTGGCGGCCAGGAAGAGGGCCTTCTCGGTGGTGGCCCCCCAACTCTGGAACACACTCCCCTTAGAATTGAGAACTGCTCCCTCTCTGTTAACATTTCGGCGGGAGCTGAAGACCTTTTTATTTAAAAAAAAGCTTCTAATTGTTGACAGGTTGACTGGTTGGGGTGTTATACTTTTATGATCCACAGGGTTTGGTTTTTTAAATTTTATTGTTGTGTTTTTAATTTTGTTTGAATATGTTGTTTTAATGTTCTTTTATAGTGTTTTTTAATGTTAAATTTTATAGTTTTATGTAATGCCGCCTTGAGTGCCTTCGGGCATAAAGGCGGGGTAAAAATCTTTTAAATAAATTAAATAAATTTAAATTTCATTCATCCATTTATAAAAGAGATTTTTGCTGCCCCACGAAAATGTGTAAAATATACAATGTGGCCCTCGTACTGAAATGTTTGGAGACCCCTGCCCTAAATCAAGCCTTGGGAAAACCTTGTCCCACGCAAGCCTGCCCATTCACTAAGATCTGGCCTGGAGGTGATCTTCTCCGAGAATGATCTGAGCTGGGCTTGCTTGGCTCAAAGGAGATCATCTTCCCACTAACAGCTAGGTTACTGTCCTCTCTTCCGAGGGAGAATTGCTCTCTCTGGACACCTTCTCTCTGAACCTTCTGCTGTGACTGTTCTTTCCAGGAAGGTTTTTAATAGCACAGCTGGCAAATTTTAATTCTCTGCATTGTTAAGCTGTTGATCTGTTAAGACCTTTCTTGTTTCTCTTTCTATGCTTGTGTGTCTAGGTTAATCAGTGGTTCCCAACACTTTTAGCACTGGGGCCCACTTTTTAGACAACCTGTCTGGACCCCCTTCAAAAGACTGAAAGTGATGTCATTATGCAAGAAATGACATCATTGTGCCTGTAAAAACATGCATGTAGACTACCATAGGTTACCAAATGCAACAGTTGTATGTGGAAATACCTTGACTTCTTTTAAAAAAACCCAAAACATTTCTGTTTGGAGTTTGCCAGAAAATGTTGCAAAAAATGCAAATGTTAAAAATGTTGCACAAATGCATCCTTGATTGTAAATGGGGTCTCCATGACCCCCTGAAAATCAGCTTGTGACCCCCCCCCCCCCAGTGGGTCTTGACTCCATGCTGGGAACTACTGAGAAAAAATACATAGATGTGCTGATGTTATTATTGTGTGCTTTTACATTAAGAACCTAAGATCCTAAGAAGAGCCCTGCTGGATGAGGCGAACTTGTGGTGCCTCTCAGATCTCTGAAAAAGATCTTTCTGACCTGGAAGCCACAACAGTAATGAGGTACGTGCACTGATTCAAGTTCCTGGAATTGCTGACTCATTGAGAGCCAGTGGCCAAATTAGCGAGAGAGTGAGAGATAATGACACGTGATTCGATTCAGACGAGAGTCAGGCCAAAACGTCAAAACTCGAGTTAAACTCCTAAGTCACAAGTGATTTTTTTCCCCATAAGTGATTTTTCAAATCACTGGTTGTAGTAGGAGCTGGTGGAGAAAGAGGGACAATTCATTATTGCAAACAGGTGCCCTAGAAAAAGAGCAGCAGACGTCTCCCAGCTGGAAGTTGCCTCAAGAGGCAAAGAAAGCCTCTGTATTACAAGACAAAACTGGGCGAAAGGGAAATGAGAACAGAGCCAAGAGAAAGACTTGCTCCCGAGAGCAAGGTGGGAGCATCGCTAGCGTCCAAGGAGGGGGGAAGCAGCAGACGCCACCCCCTCGCTGGACTGTTCCTACAGGCCCAGCCTTTGAGGCAGGCAATGATGCTTAGCTGATCCTTTGTTTGTCTTTCCAGACTCAGCCTTTTTTCATGCAACCATCTACCAGATAACGAGACAAAGATCTGGTGAGATGCACATGACATCCTGTGTAGCTGCACTGATGATGCTTCCACTTCCTGGCCTCTCTTTTTATGGGTTTAACTTTTGCTCATCATTAAAAGCCAGACAATTGCCAACGAAATTAACACGCTGTAGATTCCAGGGACAGAAAAGAGAGGACTTCTGCAGGGAGGAGTCGGAGTAGCAGGAGGAGAGTCTACCAATGGCTACAAGTCCTGATGGTTCAACGGCTCCTTCCGGTAAAAGCTGTTTACTGCTGAATACCAGATGCTGGGAAGGTGGCCGAGAGAGGGCTGGTGCCTTTGCGCCTTTGCTTGTAAAGTGGGGCAAAGTGTGTGTCAAACGTTTTCTTGCCTTTGCTGTACACAAGCATTTCATTGCTCCTGGTATTCTCTACTCAAATAGGCCTGGCAGATTGTTCAAAGAACAGGCAGAAAAAAATGCCGAGCCCTTTCCCAGGCCAATTGTGCAATGTGCGTGCACAAGGCAGTTCGAGGGTGCATCTGTTGGGACTCTGAAACTGGCAAAGGATTGATCACCCCACCCAATGGCGTTGCTAGGGAGTGCGGGGGGTGCAGACCACACCAGGTGATGTACCCGGAGTAGCGGCGACACAAAACTACAAAACTCTGGGTCTTTTTAAAATAATTCCATCATGTTATATCAGTGGTATTCAAATTTTTTAGACCGGGACCCATTTTTTAGAATGCGACTCGTGTCGGGACCCACCAGAAGTGATGTCATTAACCTGAAAGTGATGTTGTGGCAGGAAGTGACATCATCAAGCAGGAAGTGCCGCCATTGTCACATAATAAAATGACACTCCTGAAATGCAAACTGGCATTCTTGGACTGCAGCAGTTGTACAACCATGAAACATCCCTGCCAGGAAGCAAGATTAGGACAAAATATGATGTAAAAGCACTGAACTAAAAACAAAATTTAAAAAAAAATCCTCATTGGAAAATTCAAACTGTTAACACTCACAAAAGGAATATAACAAGAGTAAGGTCTGCAGTCTCCAAGATGGCTGCTCCCAGTTTTCCACGACCCACCTGACAGCAGGTTGCGACCCATCAAGTGGGTCCCGATCCACAGTTTGAACAATACTGTGTTATATCATTCAATGGGTAATGCAGAATGCAATGAAACAAACCACACTGAAAGATCTGTTTTCTATACATAAAAAGAGAGAGGAGTCAGGCTGAGTTTTTCAGCTTTCAGCAATCTCGGGGTTGCAGACACCTTCAAAAATGCAGTGGTGGGCCTAGGGGCCTAGTGGTGGCCCCCTCCACGGAAGACAGTGGGGCAGGGGCCTGCCTGGTGCGAGCTTCAAAAGGTGACTGAGGAGGGGACTGTGCTTTGCGAGAGCCTCACATCTAACTGGCCGACCCTTCAGCCCATGAGTGGCCACTGAGATTCACCAACATTACTACAATATGAACAGAAGAGATGCTTCACATTATCAACCCTTGGATGCTGGTTCTCCTGCATAGAACCACACAAGCACAGAAGATTGGCAGCCATCGTAGAACAGTCCAGCAACTGACCCCTGACAACTGGTGTTTCCATAGCCAATCAGACAGAGCTACCCTTCCATCAGCCTTTATCAGGACTTTTGAGCTTAGGGACGGATGGTAGTTTGGTAAGGCTACTGCGTGTAAGCCCAGTGTGTAAAACTTGGACCGGTATTTATTTATTTTTTAAAGGAAAATGGCTAACACACATTCAGCTGAGCCCAGGCTTGCCGATTCAGGCCCTTGAGAACACAATGCAGGCCCAACCATTCACACAGGCATCCACTGCAAAACAGAAACTGTTTCCCAAGTTCGCTCACATGGCCTCTTCCACCTGGAGGCCTTCCAGGCGTGCCTCGTGTAGAAGCCGCATGCAACAGACTTCCGGGCCAGGAACTTCTGCAGCTTTGACCTGGCCGAGGCTGCCTACGCTCCGGCTCAGCGCCCCCTCTGCTCACGGAAGAGGAGAAGGGTGTGCAGAGCATCAGAGCAATCCCTCTGTAGCTCACTGCATCGCTGAGCTCTTGCTGCCGTTTGCGTGGATGATGTTTTGCTAACACAGTTTGGCATTTTATTGCTGCTGTTGTGACATTAATGCTCTTCTGCTCCCCTCTTACGACAGTGGCACGATTGGTGGTGGTGGGGAGGCCTTTTTGGTTGGGTCACCCCATGAAGGGATCACCTTTTGGAAAAGGAAGGTTTGTTTGGGCCCGGCTTTGAAATGGATGCCTCCGTTCGTTTTAGCTCCGCAGACAATTCGGTTTCCAGCAGAGCCTTTTTATTGCTGCTGCGGCTGGAGCAGTGTGGGTGTGTTTTTAATTCCAGATCCCTGGCGATTGCATTTTTGATTAACGGAGAGCTCCGGGGAAATCTAATGGCCGTTCCTGCTGTGAGAATCAGTCTGTTCCAAGCACGTCCCTGTTTTCATCTGGGAGACAGGAGATGAGAAGGAACGCAAGTCTGGACAGAATTATCTTACCGCTCTCCACCCAAGCCAAGGATGCCCTTCTCTCTGCTTTCTATGAAAGGAGCTTCCCTGCCTTAAAAAAAAAATCTACCACTGAGTTTAGGCCCCGCTTCTGCACTCACTGTGCAAGGTGATAAGGGACAAGCTGAAATGAAAAGCGACCCACTCTTGATCAGTTCAGGAGACTCCAGCAGGGTGCCAAACATTCTTACCAGCAACTTGCCATCCCTTGGCAGGCTTTGCAGCAGCAGGCGAAGCAACTGAGTTACTGTGAAAACACGAGGGCCTGCACCATGACAACTGCTGCAGAACCGGGTTGACACCACACAAGGCAAACCGCAACCCTTTCCTGCCCTGCCAGCCTCAGCCCTCCAGAAGAACGGCATTCCCCTGACCAAAGTGGGTTTTTCGGGGCCTCCAACTGCATCAGAAATGAGCAGAATGCAATCATTTGCACTTTGCAATCTAGTCCTCGGCCTGTTTAGCAAGCCTTCTGTGGCCCCTTAAAGACCATCTCTCCAGAGTGTGCATGAAGGTGATTTAGGACGCAATCCTAACCTGGAGTTAGGGCAGCACAGTTTGGCCGGCACAAGGGCCACCGTAAAGCACCTTTGGACCACTCTCGGAGTCAGGGAGGATGGCGCACATCTGTGTGCTGGCCTCCCTGACTCAGAGGGTGATCCAAACGTACTTTACGGTGTCCCTTGTGCCAGCCAAACTTTGCTGGCCTAACTCCAGGTTAGGATTGCGCTCTTAAAAGCGCCAGCACAGCGCTGCTCAAGCTGACAGAAACAAGGAGGAAAGGTGGCAGAGACCCTGGAAGTGCCAGCATGCCTCATGAGTGGTGTCCAGGAAGCTGTGCATGGGAAGAGGAGGAAAAAAAGGAACAGAAACTGTGGCAAAAGAAATCTGTGCTGACCACAAGGGATGTGAAAGGAGAATGAGGAGCACATGGCTGAAGACTTCAAGGAAAACCATAAAAACCTCTTTAAATACATCAACAGAAGGAAATTTGCCAGGGAGGCAGATAAAGAGGGCAGAAAGAAAGCAAGACTTTTCCAGAAAAATTAGTAGAAGGAAATGTCATCCGCCCCGCCCCCCACCTTTTGGGACGTTGCTTTCCAATTAGACAGGTTTGTTGATTTATTCTCCACTACACCCCCGTCCAAGGGCATATATTCCCACCCAAATCCCCTGCCCCACTCCAGTCCACAGAACAGGTTACTTTCTCCCAAAACCATCTGCAGTTTGGGGTTTTTGCCACTCAGCACAGAGGACTTCCATGCTTGTTTGCATCGAATGATTCTGCAGTCAGTTTTAGACTTGCAGGAGTCCCAATTCGACAGGTTGGGTGTGAAGGTTCAAGCAGGCTATGTCAGCGAAACAGAAACACTCACGTCAGTACCAGAGGAGCTTGGAAGACCCGAGAGGAGAGCAATGCATCTCTAGCACCTGCCCTGGTGAAGGGTATCGGTCGATAATCTGGTAGGGCTTCAATTCCTCTCTCCTGGGGGGGGGGGAAGGAGGGGCCCCCTCTGCTCCCTCTGGCAGTTGTACGTGCCTGTAGCTCTTTTGCTTGGTTGCTGAAGTGTGGAGGTACCCCCAGGCAACATTAAGTCTCAGACCACAGCCTACTTCCTGCCCACATCACACAACTGCATGCTCCTTCACAAAGACAAAAGTTGAACGAGTGCTGGCAGGTGGGTGGGTGCAGCCGTGTGCTCCGCTCCCCCTTGTGGAACTTCTCAGCAGGACCATCCCTTCGTGTTCTCTTCGAGCCCCAATTCCCCCTTTTTAGGTACAACCACCTGTGGGGGACCCCCGCGCACACAGACACTTCTAGGGCCAGAAGTGATGTCATTAAGCAGAAAGTGGTCATTGTTTTTAATGAATCACACTTTTAGAAAGTCAAAAGAACTCCACATCCTCAGCATGTTCTGAATGTTTTGTATTGAAGAGTTTTCAGTTCAGGGATTGATTCAGCACTGTGAACAAGATGCAGAGCAGCGGCGTCATGCAGCCGGAATGCTGGGCGGGAGGAACGGGTGAGCGGCGAAACGGAGCGGTACGCAACGGGCAGGCTGCCGCTCACCCGTTCCTCCCGCCCAGCATTCCGGCTGCATGACGCCACTGATGCAGAGTATTTACATTCCTCTTCCCTGAGTTGAGACTCACCTAGGCATGCACGTGGAAGGCATGAGATGCCAGCCTGGAAATGTACCCAGGAGAAACTTCATCACCCACAGACACACACAGCAAGATGAGCCCATAGCAAGGCTAATTTCCCTCGCAGCCATTACATAAGCCTTGTGGAAGTGGCAGTTTAATGGGGAAGCCTCTTCCCTAGCCAAAAGGCAGCTTCCCCCAGCATTTAAAGATGGCTGCAGCAAGCTCTTTGCAAGCCCCTGAAAATTGGTTCACGACCACCTTGGGAGGGGGGGTGACCCCCAGGTTGGGAACTACTGTCTTAGAGGGAAGGCCTATCACTGGCAACAAAAATGATTACTGGGCTGGAGCACCTCCCTTATGAAGAAAGACTGCAGCGTTTAGGGCTCTTCTGTCTAGAAAAAAGATGCCTGAGAGACATACATACAAAATTATGAACGGGAGGGATAGAGGAATGTTCTTTTCCCTCTCTCGCTCCAGAACCAGGGGATATCCACTAAAATTGAGTGTTGGGAGAGTTACAATGGATAAAAGGAAATACTTTCCTACCCAGTGGTTAATTAATCTGTGGAACTCCTCGCCACAGGAAAAGGTGATGGCAGAGAACGAGATTGGACAGATTTTTGGAGGAAAAGTCCATTGTGCTCATGACTAGCTTATTTTTGCATCCGTGGTGCCTTAATCTGGGATGCATCTTGAAATTGGTAGACGAGAAAGTCTCTAGCAGACTTCCTTATCAGACTGGATGCTCCCTTTGTTCATTTCATGGGTCAGCCACAAGGGAGAGAGCATGAAATTCTGAGCAATCAGTTTTGGGCATACACCTAGCAGAGGGAGGTCTTGGACTCCTGGACTTAGGAGGATGACTAGATGATGGAAACACGCTTCAGCTAGTCAGCATGAATCAGCAAAAAATGAGGACCTTGTGTCAAAAGATGGTTGGACCGCTTGGGTGCAAAGGGAGGCAGCCTAGAGCTGTTTTTTGCCCTGTGGCTGCGCTTTCTAACTTCCAATTTCCCTCCTGGTTTTGGAGAAGGATGCTGGATGTGAGTTGGTTTTAGAGTCAGTCAGTTGCTCTCTTATTTTCTTACGCTATAGCAGGAGCTTGCTTTATTATTGTACTTGAAACTCCTTCTTGGTACCTCTTAATTTTTCAAGCTCAGGTCTTTTAGACTAGTTGTGTGGCTATTTGAATGTGGAAAAACGCTGCTCAGCCTAAAGTCAGTCCAGGCCAGGTTATCAATCTGGGACATGCTGAGAAAGCCAAGGGGTGTGAGAGTAGGGTGTACTCTCTCAGCTGCTTAGCAGGAGCCCATAGGATCCCTCTCGACATGCTCAAGACGGACTCATCATTAAGGGAGTCGCACGGACAAGAAGCACAGTTGAAGGAGCCAGGAATAGCCTTCAACAGGGAATCGCAGTTTGCCAGCCCATCTGCTGCAGCTTGCCTGCCCGAGCACATGCACACAAAGCCAGGCTCTGCTGGAAACAGCTGCAAAGACACCAAGGTTGAAAAACAGCACAACACACAACTACCTTTTAACTTCAACTTAATTACTCTGCAGGAAATGTGCACAGGAAGTACCCCAGATGCCCCAAGCCTGCCCAGGGACGCAGAGCCCACCCACATCCTCCTCCCTGCATGGCACAGAGCGTTCTTCCTGAGATCAGGCATCCTCTTCTCTGACACCGTCTCTGCCGGGGGCTGCAGGTGGGAGCTGCAGGTGGGAGCAGGCAGCCTCAGTGCTGGCTGAAGAAGCTGTAGGGCAGGGACTCACATAAGTGCTTCGACTTCGTTGCTTGCTGGTTCTCACTGGGTGGAGATCCCTTGTCTACACACTCACACACAGGCTTCAGATTCCAAGCAGTTTCAAAGTGTGGCAGCGTTGGGACGGAAGGCCACTTTGACCAGCATCCCACGTAAGTGAAAGACGTGGGATGGCAGCTCCAGGCTTCCCAGAATTCAGTGGGAGAGGCCCAGGGACATGCAACTCAAAGATCAGACTGCCTGGGGTGGATTGCATGATCCTGCGGGTCTTGGTTTTCAGGTGTAAACAGCACACACGCTGGGGCCCAATCTGGACTGGGACCAGCGTTGTCATTCAGCCGGAACGCTGGGCGGGAAGAACGGGTGAGCGGCAGCCCACCCGTTGTGTTCCGGTACGTTCCGCCACGTTCCGCCACGTTCCGCCGTCTTCCCCGCCCCCGCGGGGGTGGGGAAGACGGCGGAACGTGGCGGAACATACCGGAACACAACGGGCGGGCTGCCGCTCACCCGTTCCTCCTACCCAGCGTTCCGGCTGCATGACAACGCTGACTGGGACCCATGTTGGGGCAAAGTGCAGATGCCTCCCTGCGGTTCCAACCCAGATTTACCACCACCACATACTACATGTGCAAGGAAACCAAGTATAAGGTTCAAAGCGCACGTTTAAAGGAACAGGGAGCAAGACCCCCAGGAACTCTCACAGAAAAAGCCAGCAGAAACGAGGGGGATGGCACTGATTTTCCCAGTCAATTTGGGGGGGGCGGGAGAGTGCTAATTCCACCCGTCCCCCAAACTGATGTGACGCAGGAGCCAGACACTGCGCACAAGGCCACAGCAGCCACTGTGCTGGGCCAGGAGGCCCGGAGGAGTAGGAGAACCTGCCCCTGCCACCGCCTGGTCTTCCCTCGTCCTCCAAGGCAGGGTTGTAACGATCCTACTGGAACTCTGATACAAAAAACAAGGGAAGAAAAAACCGCCACCACTTCAGAGGAATCCCGCTAGTAGAGACAGCACAGTCCTGCCAGTGTCCGCTCCATTGCTAACGAAGCTTTTCCCTCGAGCTCTACCTGGGGCGTTTTTCAGGTAGCTCCATAGAACGGTGATGAACAAGAAAAGCAAAAGGCTAAACCGTCCAATATCCCTGGATCACCCATTTCATACCCGGCCAAGTAAGTTCAGATCTGGCAACTGCCTTTTGGCCTGGTTTTGCAGCTGAAATTACAGTGGAACCAGAGGTCAGACCAGAGCACAGGGCAGCCGGGACTACTGCCCAGCACAGGGAGGGAGGGAGGGAGAGAGAGAGAGAGAGAGAGAGAGAGACTAGAATTCAGTCATCTTCTTGTGTGTGTCGGCTTTCTTCTGCTCTCGCTGCAGACCGCCCTCCTGCGCCCGCAGCTCCCCCAGTCTTTTGTGGGCCCTGGCCAGCTTCTCCTCCAGCTGGGCTGTTGCAACGGTGTGCCTGAAAGCCAAATTCAAGCATTAGAGGAAGATGCCCGGCAAAGAACACACCCACAAGTCAAAGAAGCTTCGGCAGGTTTCCACTCCCATTCCAAACATACCAAGAAAAGTCAAATTCTGTACAGAGAAAAGAGAGAAGTCCGTACGCAGCAGGCATTGCCTAGGTAATGAACACCTGCACAGACGTTCTGCTTTTCCACAAATGTGTGCCATTTTCTCACTTCATTCTGAGCCTGAAAAGTATTCTGACAGAATTGGCTGTGCCTTTTTCTCCTTAAAAGAAGTAGGAGGCAAGGACAAAATGGGTGGCTGTGCCAGAATACAGCAATTCTTCACATAAATTCTTCTACCCCTGCTAACTGGGCAAGAGGCACTTTTCCAAGTGGTGTCCTCTTATATTTAGCAGGGGGAGAGCAATTGTCCCTTTTTACCCCAGCACAGTGTCTTTCTCATGGCTGTTGCTGGTGGTGTTCTCCATTCCTTTAGATTGTGAGCCCTTTTGGGACAGGGAGCCATTTAACTTTAATGCTATTATTTGCCTGTAAACCGCTTTGTGAACTTTGTGTTGAAAAGCGGTATATAAATACTAGTGATTGATTGATTGATTGATAAAGTTTCAAATGATGCTGAGAACTAGAATCTGGTGGGATTTAAAAAAAAAAAAGACACCCTGGAAAGCTCAGCTCCCTTATAATCAGGTCTCCATAAATTGATTTGACAAGTCTCCCTGGGGAGAGCACCCTGGCCATTACACACCCCCAGTCCACCCTTTGGCCCTTGGCTGGCCCTCTTCAATGGCAGCGAGCAGCCGAGCTTTGCGAGAGGGAGGAGCCTCTCTCCTAACAGGCAGGGCCCAATCCGACTTCTGAGCACTGATGCAGCCGTGGCAATGGGATGCGCACTGCATCCCGCAAAGGGGGCATCATGGAGGCCTCGGAAGGGAACGGTGGTTCTCTTGTTCTTTCAGTGCAACCGTGGGGCTGCGCTGGCACTGGAAAGCTGGATCGGGGGGGGGGGCTCACTGTTGCCTATCCCCGACTGTGGGCTTCCCTGACTGCTGACTGCCTCCTTTCCACTCCCCCACACCAGCTGGCTGCCTTGCCTCTTGTACATTCATACCCCCCATTCAAGCTGCACAATCCTCACAAGGGTGTGTGGGCCAGCACTGAATTTAAAACAACAAATTATAAAACCATAACCTACTGTCACAGTTAAATACCACAAGGGATGAGACTGTGGGAAAGCGTCAGCACAACTTCTGCTGTGACCCATGTGAGATACGGGCCCCAGAGTGACACCACGTGACATACTTCTGGGCCACGGGAAGCTGATGTGCCTGCCAAACAACAGCAACCCCCAGCAGGACACACTGTGGCTGGCACGTGCCGGCGGAAGCAAATCTCCTGTGCCTGCTCCAAAGCCAGGAGAGGCACCAGAACATCGCCACGGCTACCCCACTCTTAAACCTTCTGCCTGTGCTGGAGGACTCGGGGAAGGGTTGGGGCAGCAAGGCCCACAAGTAACGGCTGGGCTATCTTGCCAAGCCACAGTCCGTGCACCTCTGGAATCCATATTCTGTCACCAGAGACCTGAGAAACTCCCACAGGGGCAGAATCAAAGACAACGACGGACTTTGCAACCAATGACTCCCCATGCAGACCACTCCTGACCCACCCGACCGCCAGCAAAGAGCAATCCTTACCGCCCCACGTTGCGGGCCAGGGCCTCCTGGAGCCCCCGGATGTCCTTCTGCGTCTGGTCGATCTGCTCCATCGTCTGGAACAGGCGCACGCTCAGGGCCCTCTTGGTGCTCTTGCTGGCGTGGTAGATCTCCTTGCTGGGCCGCTCCAGCGGGGCCAGCCCTCCCTCCCGCTCGCCGGAGTCTGCGCCCTGCAGCTTCTCGTTCAGGAAGTCAAACACGCTCTGGGAGGGCCTCGGGCTCCGCGCGGAGGACCGGGCAGCCCCGCTGCCTTTCGTCCGGCGGTTTTTGGGCTTGGCGGGATGGAGCTTCCCCTCCCTCTTCTTCTGCAGGATCTGAGCACACTGGTCCAGGGACTTGCCTTTGGGCAGCACCACGGCCAGCACCGGCTCCACTCGGCCCTCGGCGTTCTTCCCCAAGCCTGAAACGGGGGCAAAGAGCCACAGTGGCAGTGACGAGCCCCCCCCCCCGCTGAAAACGCAACCGCACTGGCACCCAGCAGGGAACACACACACACACACACACACACACACACACACACACACACACACACCCTCTTGTGCTTTTTCTTAAGGTTCAGCCACAGACAATCCTTTCAAGAAAGCAAATGAGTTAAGCTGCTCCAAATGTCAGAAGACCCCTTTTATTTTCCGGTGGGGTTAAAGAGGAGGGTGCAGGGCCAGAGGTGTTTCTACAGGGATGGCAAAGCTCTACGTTTTGCAAGAAGCCTTACCCTGTCGTGTAAATCCCTCCTCTCCCTTGCTCCTGTAGCCAGTAAGCAACACCAAGATTGGCTAAAATGGTGCAGGAGAGGAGTGATTTCCTCTGCAAGGTAAGGCTTCTTGCAAAACGTAGAGCTTTGCCATCCCTGTAGAAACGCCACTGTGCAGGGCTTGACGGAGAAAAACTGACAAACTGCTTCAAGCTTGTACAGGTAAAGAGACATTATTAAAATGGAAATAAAAATTAAGTTTAAAAAAGCCACACACAGGAGGGGGAGCATCCAGCGCTTCACTGCCCCTGCGTACATAGGCAGGCCTTTATAGCCATTAGCAACCCAGCCAGTCGATGAGAAGGCAAGGAAGCAAGCCAAACTAAAGTCAGACTGACGTGGGTAACGCGCTTCAGAGAGGGGTGTGCTTTCCTTTCCTAGAGCACCCTGGTTTAGCACCAGGACCCACTTTTCAGAAGGTTTTGGACCCACCGGAAGTGATGTCATGGCCAGAGGTGCCGTCATTGTGATGCCAGAGTCTGCCACTTTCCCCCATGCTATTTAACATCTACATGAAGCCGCTGGGAGAGGTCATCCGGGGGTTGGAGTGGGGTGCCATCAAAATGCTGATGACACCCAACTTTATCTCTCCTTTCCCCCTGATTCTGAGGAGGCGGTTGAGGTCCTGGATCGCTGTCTGGAGGTGGTTGGGGGCTGGATGTGGGCGAACAAGCTGAAATTAAATCCGGATAAGACAGAGGTGCTTTTGGTCCAGAAATCCACAGCTCGGGTATTGGACTATCGCCCTGCTCTGAATGGGGTTGCACTCCCTCTGAAGGAGCAGGTCCGCAGCTTGGGGGTTCTCCTGGATCTGCAGCTGCTGTGGCCAGGGGAGCCTTTGCTCAGCTTCGGCTGATCCGCCAGCTGCGACCATACCTGAGCTGAGCGGACCTGGCCACAGTGACCCACGCCCTAGTGACATCTAGATTAGATTACTGCAATGCGCTCTACGTGGGGCTGCCTTTGAAGACGGTCCGGAAATTACAACTAGTGCAGAACGCGGCGGCTCGTGTCAGTCAGTCAACAGGTACTTATATACCGCTTTTCAACACGAAGTTCACAAAGCGGTTTACAGGCAAATAGTAATAATAAAGTTAAATGGTTCCCTGTCCCAAAAGGACTCACAATCTTAAAAAAAAAAAAAAAGGCAGCCCGCCAGCAACAGCCACCAAAAAGACTGCGCAGGGGTGATGAGGGACAATTACTCTCCCCCTGCTAAATATAAGAGAACACCACTTGAAAAAGTGCCTCTTGCCCAATTAGCAGGGGTGATTCGTGTGGTTGCTGGGGCTCGTCGGTTCGACTCTGTCGGGCCGTTGCTTTGGCGACTACACTGGCTGCCGGTTCCCTTCCGGGCCAGATTCAAAGTGCTGGTTTTGACCTTTAAAGCCCTTTACGGCTCAGGTCTGGGGTATCTGATGGACCGCCTCCTTCCATATAATCCTACCCGTACACTAAGGTCATTGGGGGGGCCCCTTTTGACTGTGCCACCACCAAGAGAGGTGAAAGGGATGGCGGCCAGGAATAGGGCCTTCTCGGCGGTGGCCCCCCAACTTTGGAATGCCCTCCCCTTAGAGTTGAGAACTGCCCCCTCTTTGGCGGTATTTCGGCAGGGGCTGAAGACCATTTTGTTCCAGCAGGCTTTTAGTTGCTGACAGGCTGGCTGGTTTTTACATCCTCTTTTATGATCCATGGGGTTGGCTGTCTTATACTTTTAATTGTTTTTAATATTGTTTTAAATATTGTTTATTGTTTTTAATGTTACACACAATTTTATTGCATTTTAATTGTTGGAAGCTGCCTTGGGTGCCTTCGGGCAGAAAGGCAGGGTACAAATTAATTAAATAATAAATAAATAAATAATAATAATTTCCCGAGAAGGCAGCAATAAGTTGGGTTATTTCTTGGCCATTTTTCAAAAGCAAAGTGAATCAGAAAGGGAAAAAGCCTTTTTACAACCTTGACACAAGCAAAACAACCACACAGCCCTCCCTTTTTCCAGCATCCCATATTTTCAATATGGCTGCTCTGTTTCATGACCCACCTGAAATTTGCTCGACCCACTGTTGGATCCTGACCCACAGTTTGGGAACCACTGCTACAGCATAAAAAGTAAATGGGCATAAGTAAATTGGGTGCCAGCTAAGAGAAGCTGGCTTCTCCTTGCTGTTTCAGCCTCTCTTATTAAGATCCTTCTGCTGTATACGTGTCTGGCAGGTTTTCAGATCAGGGAGCTACAAACTGCATTTTACGGCTTCAGAGTGCAGCAAACTGCCTGATATTCCCACATACCTTCTGTGTTGTCTATGAGGATCACATCCTGGGAAAAATTACAAGCTCTGAATGCTGGACAAGGAACTCGGATTTGCAAAACCCTCTCCAAATCAGGCTTCTTGGCCCTAACAAGCTGTAGACTGAGGAACTGAATCAAGAAAAGTGGAATGCAGGCTTAGGCAAAGACAAGCTTGCTTTCCGAGACAAAGGGCGCAACCCTAACCTGGAGTTAGGCTGGCACATTAGGCCAGTGAGGTTTGGCTGGCAGAAGGGCCACCGTAAAGCATGTTTGGAGCAGTCTCGGTCAGGAAGGATGGTGCACATCTGTGTGCTGGCCTCTCTGACTCTGAGAGTGGTGCACATGTACTTTACAGTGTCCCTTCTGCCAGCCAATCTTTGCTGGCCTAACTGTACCTGCCTAACTCCAGGTTAGGGTTGTGCTCTCAATGAGAAAGAAGGGAAACATGGCATGCTGGAGGAGCCCCAAAGGAAACAATCCAAACAGGTCACTTCTTTTCTGAAATATCCAGCAGGACAGCACAGCACTGCGATTCTGGCTGACAGCACCGATACAGCTGGCAAAACACACAGGGGCCCCGTTACCTCTTGGGTCCCCTACAAATTGTAACAGAAGATGGGGGAGAAGGATAAGGGGAGGCTGGGATCAGCTGCCTTTTCTTCCAAAGACAGAAACAATGCATGCGATTTGAGGTCAAGACATCCCATTCGCAACCCATTCAAAGTATTTATGGAGACCATTTCAAGCATTACCCCCACATATATTGCAGGGATGCCCAGCTCTGGAGCGTGTGTGCATGCTTACCTTTCCCCAACTCGTATCCCATCTGAGCAAGAAGCTTGGAGCCAATGCCTCGCGTATGTGCTTCCCAGCTGCCGAAGGAGCTGCTGCAGGCAGAGGATGCTTCTCCATTCTCTGCAGCCCCTGAATCAATGACTGAGACAACAGAAGAGAGGTTAAGAGGAGAGCACGAGCCAGGAATCAAAGCCACTGTATGAAGCCTAAGGCAGGCTGGAAGCAGATAATAACTGGGTCGCCCTCTCAGCTTTTTACTCCTTGACGACTGAGAACCCAATACCTGCTTTAGGTTTTTTAGATAGATGCTGATGATTGGCAGCTCATCCTAACCTGTGGAGAGCTATTACCTGCCCCCTTCAGCTGCTGGGCACCACCCTCTCCACAAACTCACTTTGTCTTGCTGTTTCACCCTTTCCCCCCAATGGCACCTTTAAAAAAAGGCAGCGAAGACTTGCTGGCAAACCATGCTAACGGGGTGGGACAGAAGAGGGAAAAGTCTTGGTCCACTATCCATCACAGTCTCCTCTCAGTCTGATTTGTCAGCATCCTTCTCTGGGCCCCTCCATTAATACAAAAGAATCAAGAATTCCAGAATGAGACAAAATCTGGACTGCAAATGCTACCCTGAAAATACAGAAACAGTGATTGTTTACACTGGAGTTACAACCACATGAATTTTGCCCAGAAATGACCCTATGGACCCAAACCTATTTTAATATTAATTTCTTCCTGCAGTTCCAATATAACCCTGAACGTGTGTGCGTGTGTGCGTACTGGGAATCTTCAGCAAGAACATGACAGTACTGACACGAGGAAGAGCTGATTAAAAGTACTAAATACTAAATAATGCACTGTATCTTTTATAGGGCCCAATAATTCTAGGGCTTTGTTGGCAGATTTGTTTTATCCGCATGACTCATTCTCCGAGCTACAGCCCAACTCTAAAGGAATCAATTTCCCCCAAGAATGGCTATGTGTGTGTGTGTGTGTGCGTTTGTGTGTGTGTGCACGCGCGCGCGCTGCTTGTTGTTGTTTTCATTGTAGACTGGGACACGGCTCTATACTATTCCTAGGGCCTGTTCAGCCAAATTAACCATTTCCAGTGGGAACCACACAAAGCTTTTCAGTGCACCAACACTTCCAAAAGTGGCAGAGTCAAGACAATGGAGATGGCCCATTCCACAAAGTATCCAGTTCGGCCAGGTGAGAGCAGAAATGTGGAGTTAAAGGAAAAACCTTCTTGGCGAGCTCTCATCACGTGGACTCTGGCAGCCTCTTACCTTTCGCGTACCCAGAGTCATCCACTTCATCCGCATCAGACTCTGAGGAAGAGGAGCCTTCCTCGCCACGCAGTGGAGGCATGATGCCGTCTCCCTCCACGACAGCCTCCTTCAGCAGCAGCGAGTCAAATTTCACTGTGTAGTAACCGCTATCAATGTCTGAGAAAGGAAAGGGGAAACATTTTGTAATTCAGATAACATACTACGTGGTAATGACATTTTCCGAAAGCTTTTTCATAAATATCAAAAGGAGGGTCCTGATAACTCTTTCAGAAATAGAAATGAAATAGAAATAGAAATTTATTGTCATTGTACTCAAGGTATGAGAACAACGAAATGAGGTGCTCTTCCCATCATACAACTTCACATCATACAACTGGACAACACCAAAAAAACCATATACAAATAATTAAAACAACACTAAAAACCATGAGGTATACATTTGTTAAGACCACCAGATTAAAAGCTCTGCATTTAGCCTGATCACAGCACTTGGGTAAAAACTATATTTAAATCTGCTTGTCCTAGCTTTCAACACTCTATATCTTCTTCCCGACAGTAAGATTTCAAACATCGAATGTCCTGGATGTGAAGAATCTCTCAAGATCTTTTGTATCTTCCTACTACATCCCATGTTATATAAATCCTCCAATGAGGGAAGAGGGCAACCAATGATCTTTTGTGCCCTCTTTATCACTCTTTGGAGTGCCTTCTTCTCCACTCCTGTACAGCTCATGAACTACACACAGGGGCAATAAGATAAAATGCTCTCTATAGAGCTTCGATAGAGGCCAGTCCATCGATAGAGGCCAGTCCAAGAGGCCAGTCCATCGTTTCTATGAAGTACCTTAACCAGGAGGGTTGCACTTATACAGTATATAAACATCCCAAACGGACAGGAATCTGAGGTGGGACCATTTCCCTGCACCTTCGTATAAGCTGCAACAAACCTCCAAGTATTCATGGGGTTTTACAGTATTCCCATCCCGGTTATCTGCTGGTGGCCATCACTGTCATCTTATCTTCCCAACCTGTTTACCTTCTTTTGAATGCCCTGACTGCACTTGGAAGGGTCCATAGTTCCTTTGTTTGCGCTCACATTCACGGCTGCTGATCTTTTCAGAAGAAAGGGAATGAGGAATGATTTTTGGATGCAGTTCCCTGGATGGAAGTTTCCTATTCGGAAAGGCCCTTTTCAGAAAGCTGCTCAGAAAGCAGACAACACCCAGACCAACGGCCTCCCATATTGGCTCATATAGCCCAGTAACAAGCCAAAAAAAGGGGAATGACAGAACTTTTGTGGAATCCTCTGCAAGGCTGAATTAGGCAACAACCCAAACCGAAAGGCTCCTGTCAACGTGATGCAGCCTCAGAGCTGAACCACAAGTCCACCCATCCTACAGTTGTCCAGCTGAAAGGTTTCCTAGAAACCTTTCAGCACCATCAATTAAAATGTGCCCAGGGAAGTGACCCCCACCTGTGATCTTCGCACCATACCAGATCCCATCTTGATGCCTTGCCAGGCAGGCCGAGCCCACTGCCAGGCAGCCGAGGTCAGGTTCCTCAAAGGGTCGCAGCTCTTCCACAGGTACTACTTGACCGTGAGAGAATCTACCAGGGAACAAAGAGAGAGGAGACTGATTACCAGTACCTTGGCCTAGGCAAAGACCCTTCCTCCTTTCAAGCAGCACGGGGGCCTTCTCTGACAGGTCCAGACATTTTTATTCCTAAAGGCTTTTGGCTCCATAGGATGAGCTTTGTTGTTACTTTCTTTTAATTACTGCTGCTTTAATTTTCTACCTTATTTATCTAAGGGCTATTGTGTTCCTGGGGTTCTTAAGTGGGCCATCCTACGTTGTAGTAGTTGACCATCTCCCCATGGGTAAATTGTGGTTTATTATTAATATTTATACACTGTTTTTCAACACACAGAGAGAGACTTTATAATGCAGTTTACATAGCAAAAAGGAGAAGATACAAGCACTAAGGCTCAGGGCACAATCCTAAACCTTCTCTTAGGCCAGCGCAAGCCACTTGTGCCTGCCGAGCACTGTCACAAGCGTGCCGCAAAGCACACCCGCGCAAGGGGCGCAGCACTGACACAGGCACTTGCACCAACCCTGCAGTGCTGGAGCAGGCGCCCAGCTGAGTTTGGCTGGTACAGGAGCCATTCTGGGTGGGGGGGGAGGCGGGAGGGAGGGTGGAATAAGGGGAAGGGCATTCTGGCGGGCAAGGCGGCCCGGGAAGGAGGTGGAGCCAGGATGAGGCTGTTAGGCCACATCCAAACCCCCGTCCCTGGGCTGTGTGGCCCCAATTTGGACCACCGTCACATGCTCGGAGATTGCACCTGCTAAAGAGCAGGTGCAGATCCAAGCAGCCCCACTGGGGCAGCTGGTGCCTACTCCGGTTTAAGGGGATGGATGTCCCTTTGCCCTGTGGAGGTTCCAGAGCAGTCCCAACATGTTACAGCACAGGTTAGGCTTGTGCTCTCGGAATCTAAAAGGAAACCCAGGTGACAGAGCCATTGGGAGGAATGCTCTGAACAGGGACAGCTGCTCTCCCGGGGCTAAAACTCAGAAACGAGCCACCACTTCCACTCCTCCTGCTTGCCTAGCTATTCTTGCAATGCTTCCACAGGGTTTTCCCTTCCTTTTCTTTCTCAGAAAAGGAAAATCTGGAACACTAGTTTTCCCAGCATGCTGGAAATTCTCCATCTATTATATTTCCCCACCCCCAGAATGACTGTTTTCAGAGTTCCCCCAAAGCTTGACCCTAAATGAAAACAGGAGGGAGAGGATATGCCAGGCATAGTGCTAAACGTCTCACACAAATGCACAGTGAGGTGCTGGGTGAACAGATGAGAGAGAGAGAGAGAGAGAGAGAGAGCATCCTTTCTTGTGCAGACAACCCACACAGTGCCAGAGTCCTAGGCTCATCCCACTTGCCCTGAGCAGTTAAGCCTAATTACCGGCAGTTCTCTTTAAATCGGCATTTGTCATCCAGGAAGAAGGGGCACGGTTTCAAGGACTTGTGCGTGGGGTACAGGTAGAGGACTCTGACCCCTGGACTTCCATCTTCCAAACAATCACTCCCCACAATCATGGCGTTATGGTACTCGAGGGTGCCCCAAGAACTGTAGTAAGGGGCTTTTACTTTCATCCCACTAGCTTCCTCCTCCTCCTCACAATCCTCCTCTAGTGTCTCTCCATCAGCCTCTTTGTCTCTCCTAAGACTGGCCTCAGCTTGAGCACCCAAGGGCTCATCCTCTCCGCCGATCTCAGCAATCGCCTCCTTAAATGCTGTATATTCTTCATCAATGCTCTGCTTGCCAGATTCACAGCCGTCTTGCTGTAGGTGTGCAGATGGCGACGTTGAAAGTGTCCCTGGGTCCAAGGTGGCAAAAAGCTTGCTCTTCTTCACAGACACAAGGCTGGATTCCGTAAGCTCTATCAATTGCTTTAAATCTGTCTGCAGCTGGATCAGATCCGACTGTTGCGATGGGTCCAGCCCAGCTCCCAAAGCCAGCTCTACCTGCTGCAACTGGGCACTGTAGGTCTGAATTGCCGTTTCCAAACTCTCTTCATCCATGGCTCTCAGATCAAGTGCCACCCTTGTCAGAATGCAGAACGTTTTCAGCTTAACAGGAAGTGAAGACACTTGTCAAAAGCCAAATAAATCTTCTCAGAAGAGCAGCAACACCATCTTTTTTAGCAGCTGGGGCAAAACTCACTGCAGCAGGCTATAAAGACAGGCTATAAAGAAACATTGGAAGGGGAAACATAAGACCACAACCTCTAAAATTCAGTATAGCTTGGCAACGTTAAATAGAATACTAAAGCAACTTGGCTATTATTTTTCCTACTAAATAGATATACACAAAGTAAAATATGCCCTGCTATGAGAATATTTAGATACTGCCTTCCAACAAAATAAGTTCAATAAGCTTAAACAGGAAAGGCAGATTATGTTTTCATACTAAACTGCCAAGACTTCACTGTGAGGCATAAATAAAGTTAGCATTTTTTTTTCACCAGCCCAACATGTAAAAACTAAACAGGTGAAGCTCTTCCTGGCATACAGTGATAGGAGAAATGTTGTTCGCTTAATTTCAACTGACAAGTTCCTGCTAATTTAGGCAGAAGACTTAGCCAAGAGGGTTAATGCCTCCGTTTGCCCGAACATAACAGCTGAAGATCCGAAGGTCATGAGCCTGAGACTATTGGAAGTCTCTGTGAGCAGCAGACCATGCAAAAAACTGCGGCTGATTAAAGAAGCTGAGTTCCAGCTGCCTCATGTGAGGGGGAGTGTGCTGGCCAGTTGCATCTCTGGGGAAGCAGGGAAGCCTCTTATCAGCCAGCAGAAGACAGACGGTGGCTAAGAAAGAAGGCTAAATCCAGAAAGATCCATCTGTATGAGTGTTGTTCTTGAAAGATAGAACGTTTCTGTAAATTGTAAAATCCTTCGGGTTTGTGAATAAAAGTCTGCCTATGTAAACCGCCTTGAGTTACAGTCATTAGAGAAATCTAGTGATCTTAAGAAAGGCGGTATATAAATACAAGTATTATTATTAGTATTATTAATGACATAGGAGCAACATCAGTAACAGGTGGCAACACTAGACATAAAGAGGAGACATGTTAGTGCTCCCTTTTTTCCTCTGACTATACTACTGTGGTCTTTTAAAGCTGCAAGACAGGGAAAATTTCAACACAAGAAAGCTTTTTTCTGTAAAAAGACCCAATAAAAGCAACACCCATTTCTGCCTATCACACAATTGTTAAAAGCGCACAGCTCCACCAGGAAAAAAAGATAGCGATGCTAATTGATTAAAAAAATAAGAAGGAAAAAAATAGTTCTCTCTTCACTTCCACATTCACCCTGAGGTTTGGGAGACATAGCCAGCTCCCTGCAAAGAGGAAATGCCAACAGATCTGCTTCTAACATTCCATACTATAGGGCAAACAAGGGGTAGAAGAGGTACTGAGAAGAGCATGTTGGTTAAGAGCATGTTGGTTAAGTGACAGACCTATGATCAAAAGCCTCCTCTGTTCAAACATCATCTCCATTACAACTTCACTGGGTGGTCAGTAAGCAAGTCATCACCCCGCAGCATCAGCATCAGCACGTTGTCTAGAATAAGAGAGGCAAACATAAAATGGACTTAATTCTTATTAAAAATAAAACTGCTAGGCTGCTTTTCTGTTCTACTAAAGGGGCCACCAAGGTAGCTCACAGTAGTTGAAAACAATCTTAAAAACAATTAACACAACCATGAAACCAGGCAATCATAACACAGGCAACAAAAATTTTTCACACACAAAATCTAAACAAGAGAAAAATCTCAGAAAAACGCAAGGACATTTAACTGGAACAGTTTTAAAAAGCAAAGAGGTACCTTTAACAATGGTGTCCTCTTATATTTTACAGGGGCGAGTAGCTGTCAATCTTCATCCTAGCCCAGCATCTTTTCCAGTATCTATTGCTGGTGTATTCTGTGCACCTCTTTTTAGACTGCAAGTCCTTTGGGGACAGGGACAATTTATTGATTTATTTCACTATGTAAATTGCTTTGAAAGTGGTACATACATATAATAATAACAACAACAACAACAACAACAGAAAAGTCTTAGCTACCCATTTAAAAATGGTTAGTGTGGGGTCTGGCCAGGCTTTCCAAAGTTAGGGAGCAACCACTGAAAAGATCCTGCCTCATAACCCCACCGACTGCACCTCTATCAATGCTGGAACACAACATTGGACTTGGACGGCAGAGTTTACAATGCGGAGCCCAGAGTGTGGATGGTTGATGGAAGAATGATCCTCCAAGTCTCTTAGACTTAAGCCTTAGGCTTCCTAGTGACTTTAGAGCTTGCTGCGAAGCTTCAACCTTCTTCTCAAGATCTCAAAGGCAAAGAGCAAACTTTCAAAGTGGGAATTCAGAAGCTGAGAACCAAAGGCAGCAGCCTATTTTCTAATTGCCTTGAGAGGTGTGTTTACGGCGACCTTCAGCTTACAATAACACTCCCAGGGTAGTTTACAATGACAACTAGAACAATACAAACACAATAAGTTACAATAATTATGCCATGTATAGGAAGGTAAACTGTCATAGGTAAACACTATGATTTTCCTACTCTCTCTACAAGACGGCTATGCTGAGGCACCAGGAACAGCCCAGGTCTTTCCCTACTGGGCAGCTTGCACTCTCTGCCTCTACCAGGCCACACTCCCAGGCTCCACCCCCACATCACTGGGTCTATGCCTTCTCAGGCCACTCCAACTTACTTACCTAAGATTAGGGTTACAAGCTGGATACAAGCTGGTGCAGCTCATGATGGAAGGGTTTCAAAAGCTGCACCTGCCCAAATTCCCTCTTCTGGGCAATGGTTACAGGTAGAGGCACTCTGTCCCGGTTTGTATCTTATAATCAGCGGTGTTATCCGGCAACAAGCTGCCGGAACGCTAGGCAGGACTTACTGCCTGATTGGCTGCCCGTTCGTGACACGTCGCTGCCTGCCCGCCGTGCAGGCACCCCTGGCTTCGGAGGGGGTGCCCGCTTGCCTGGGGGGCGCGCTGGGTGCCTAGGCAAGCCGCGGAGGGGTGCGCCAACCGGAGGGAGCCCCTGCGGCGGGCGGGCAGGCGGCGATGCGTCACGGACTGCCTGTCAATCAAGCGGTAAGTCCCGCCTCGCATTCCGGCAGCTTGTTACAGAATGACACTACTGCTTATAATCCTATCTAAGGGGCAAGGCTGCTCCAAGTCCTCCTAAGTCAAATGCCACCCTCCTGCAATGTGCCATCCTTCACCCCTCTCACTCAGTGGATTCATCATCATCATCATCTACCTTTATTGGCATTAGTACAAAATTAAAACAAGGAATAAAACATAGCATGAACAGCTCATCATTGTTCTTACTCTCAAAACTTGGTTCGGGTTGTTGCCTCACACTTGGAAACTTTCTTGATAACAGCCTGCAAAAATTCCACAACCAAATCTGTTATTACCACAGAGCTATCTTCTAAAAGGTAACCCAAACAGCCATCCGGAGGGCCAGGAAAAGTGGATAGTATTGGGTCTAAGAAGGTATCACGCAACGTCCCGTGAGCTGGGCAGTGACACAGGCTATGAGCAACTGTGTCAGGGTCCTGGGAGCAGAATTTGCAAATCCTGCTTCCAGGTGGGATGTTTAGAAATCTACCTGCGTGGACTACAGAAGGAAAGATATTAAATCTGGCGAGCATGAAAGCTCGTCTCTTATTGGGATTTATTAATTTTTGGAAATAGTTGGAATCACGACTCAGAGAGGGGGACAAACAAGAATAATATGGGGAACAAGTGGTATTGATATTAGAGGATAGCAGATGAGTTTCAACTTTCCATAGTCTGGTCTTTATTATAAGGTGAGCCCGGTTGAGATTGATATCGGCCAAAGATTCCAGAGTAATACCCAGGGTTTGAAGTTTAGCTTCAAAGTGTCTGAACCAGTTGGAAGTATAAGGGTCTTTTAGGAGGTCATTAAGCAGGGAATCAGAATAGGAATTTAGATGGAGGCGCTGCCAGAATTTGAAAGCTAAATAAAAGACCACGCCATGGTAGAGGGAAGATGGATACCTAATTCCACGGCCATGGTCGATAACCTAATTGAATTGGGGACTCCCAAAATGCACCTAAGTAAAGTGGCTGCTACTTGATCCAGCTCTCGATTCGCAGCTTCAATCCATATTGGAACCCCATACAAAAGTTGGCTCAGGGTTTTCGCCTGGAATACCTGCAGAGCTGCAGGAATGTATTGGTTACCACAGTTGAAGTGGAATCGAACAACAGCAACAGCATTGAGGTGAAGTGTTGATGAAGAGATAGCCAATTTCCTATGAAGGGACCAACTAAGGCGATGGTGGAAAGTAATCCCTAAGTACTTAAAGGACTTGACTTGTTGGAAAGAATTGTGACTAAATTTCCAAGGAACTGGGTTCCAAGACTTGGAGAAGACTCAGTGGATTGGAAAAGAAAGAGGGGGCAGAGCGGAAGAGGAAGCATGGAGTAGAAGAGAGGAGGGCTAGAGAGCAAGAGACGCTCCAGCCCACTACTCTCCGCTCTCTTTCCAGTCCAGCTGTGGGAATGAGCCCCTCCGCATCTGCTGCCTCAGGCGACTCCACAGCCGGTCTCGCGCACGGAGCTGACCCTAAAGCATCGTGCGCTCCAAAGCACCATATTATATAATAAACTGTGGTCATTACCGCTGTTCTGCACCCGCTCCCTCGTTGTTTCGGGGGCCTCCGCCTACCTTACCCCGGAGAGCTCCCCCTTCCTCGCAGCATCCCCACAGCTTCCACTTCCGGCTTCACCGCCCCAAGCTATAGAGCCTTCCTCCACATTCCTAGACCAGACCGGACTCTTCCTGTGGCGGGCGGGGCCATGGAGGTAGAATTCATCTGCTATCCTCAAGGAGCATTGATCAAAGCAAGGAGGTTAGTGAATTCTATCTCTATGGGTTAGATTCACAAAGCTCCTTGGTTATCCTCATGGAGGTAAGATAACCTTCTTGGTTATCCTCAAGAAACCAGGGGGCGGGGCCATGCGGGGGGGGGATGCGCGCGGAGCCTCTTGGGAGTCGTAGTCCGCCTGGTCAGTCCGCGCGGGTCGATTGCTTGGGAAGACGCCCGGAGGCCGAGGAGAGGGGAAAGGAGGCCTTCCCTTCCCACAATGCCTTGCGCGGGAGGCGGTTGCGGAGGAGTCGTCATGAGGAAGGAGGCCGGGAGCTGCTGAGCGGAGCTGGGCTCGCTTCAGTCGAGGAGGCGCAGGTAGGGCTGGTGGCCGTTGGGGCCCCTCCAGTCTCTGAGGGCGGTGGGTGGGCGAGCCGGCTCCGGCCTGGGTCGGGGGCTCGAGCGCCGAGGACTTGGAGACCTCAGGGGGGCGTCATGGGGGGGGTCGGGGACCCCCCCCCACCCCACACACACACACACTCACACTCACTCACTCACTCACTCAGCCACGACCCAGTGGATGAGCGACTGTGAGCCAGCCCAGTGGCATGCCGGGGGGGGGGCGAATGGCTGTGAAGGCGAGGGGGAGGGGCCCCTCGACCCAGGAGCTCAGGCTCCTCCTGCAAAACGTAGCCTGTTGCCCCCTTCCCCCCCCCCGGCATTACACTGGGTCTGTCTGTGCATTTCTTGTGGTGGCTGCGACAGGCACACGTGCAGGAAAATCACACCAGTCCACAGCATTTATATGCCGCTTTTCAACGCTAACTGGTTTGCAGGCCGGATAGAAGCAGTAATGAAACTGAGGGTTCCCATGAGCTCCTGGGATGGAGTGGAAGTGAACTTGCTCGCGCCTGTGGCCAACCATGAAATCGGGCTTGCCTCATAAGCGCCGCTGCCGAAACCGTCTTTGCCACAGTTTGGCCACTCGGTCTTCTCTGTTAAGAATCTGCCACACGATAATCCATATCAGCTCATCCACCTTTGCTTGAATATTTGGAGACTGGCACCAGACTGATTAGATGCTACTGTGGGGAATGGCATCCGTGCCTGCTGAAGTGGGACTTGGAACAACACATTTGCTCCAGTCTGGGTTTATTTACTTACTGTATTTCTATCCCACCTTTTTGCCACACTGAAGGGGGACCCAAGACAGCTAACAATTTAAAAACATAAAACAAATACAATTTTGCCCTAACTCTGTAGCGCTTTCTCGAGGGAATAAAATGAAGGGTGAAATCCTAACCTGGTGTTAGGCCAGCCCAGTTGGGCCAGCAAAGTTTGGCTGGTACAAAAAACACCGTAAAGTATGTTTGGATGACTCTCGGAGTCAGAGAGGCCAGCACACAGACATGCCTGGGGTGTTGTCTCACCTCAGACAACTCCAAACTCATGGATCATGAACAGCCAGAGATGGATCTACAGGGAGGGCAAAGCTCTAAGTGTTGCAAGAAGCCTTACCCTGTCATGGAAATCCCTCCTCTCCCTTGCTGCTGTAGCCAGTAAGCAATGCCAAGATGTTGCTTTTCCCTGTGAGGATTGGCTAAAACGGTGCAGGAGAGGAGTGATTGCCACTGCAAGGTAAGGCTTCTTGCAACACTTAGAGCTTTGCCCTCCCTTAGATCTGCCTCTGTGAACAGCCACTTGAGTTTTCCAGTCATAAGTTCAAAACGCATATGGAAGGATCTCGATTCCCTAAGAAATGGAAAAGGTACTTGGCTTAGTCCATGGGGAAAAAAATCTCAAGGATCACTAATGGATAATGGTGTTTGTTTCCCGTGATTAAGATATATTTATAGCCTCTTACTGAATGCAACGAGCTGAGTAAATAACACCATTTTCAAACACCTGCACTCATGGATATGAGGAGCAATATCCATTTGTTATTCTGGTTTCTTCTCTCTATTGCAGGGATGTCAAACATAAGACCTGCAGGTCTTATATGGCCCACAAAAAAACTCTCTATCTGGCTTCTGTTTTAATTGGGCTCCCATCACTACCAGCAGCTGCTAAAATGATGTCTTGGCAGGAAATGGTGCTGCTGAAATGGTAGTGCGGGGGGGGCACAATTTTTTTTTGCATTTTTATACCGCCCTTCTTCCAAGGAGCTCAGGGAGATGTACATGGTTCCTTCCTTCCTTCCCTTTGTCCTCACAACAACCCTGTGAGGTAGGTGAGAGAGAGTGAGTGACTGGCCCAAGGTCACCCAGGAAGCTTCATGGCTGAGCGAGGATTTGAACCTGGATCTTCCAGGTTTAACTCCCAAGCCCCTGCACCATCCTGGCTCTTTCCTTGCAGGCTACCCTTTCAGTGGCACTGTTTCTGCTTCAGAACTGGGAGACACTGACAATGGAAGAGATAGACCAAAAGGCATGAGAAAAGGAGACACTGCCAAGGTTCTTGGAGAGCCCAGTTATCTCATGGGCCGCCCTTTCAGCAGCACCACTTCTGCCAAGGCATCACTTCAGAGACCATCTCTCAGCTGTTGAGCTGTGAAGTGATGCCTCGGCAGAAGCTGTGCTGCTGAAAGGGCGGTCTGTGTACTGTAATAATTGGGCCCTCCTATATCTTGAAAATGGAACCAAGACTTGCATGCTTTCTATCATTTGCAGTTAATGAGTTTCTGAGAAAAAACTACTCATATCTGGTCATCACCTGCTGAATGACATCACTTCCAGTCCTCAGCAAGAAGCATGAATGCTGTTTGGCCCACTCTATGAAATTAGTTGACACTTGGCTCTTTTGTCTTAATACATAGTCTCTTTTATTTTTGTTTGTATTTAAAATACTTGTGTCTGTTTTTCCATCCTTTGGGAGGTTCAGTGGAAGAATATGTGCATTGCTTACAAAAGGACCCAGGATCAACCTCTGGCATCATTAGTTAAAAGGATTGCAGGTAGCGAAAATAAGATGAGCCCCACTGGATCAGATTAAAGACCCATCTAATCCGGCTTCCTGCATCTCATAGTGGCCTGCCAGAAGCCTCAGGGAGCACACGAGACAACAAGATGCCTGCATCCTGTTGCCATTCCCTTGCCCCTGGCATTCTGAAGTAGCCTACTTCTCACGCAAGGAAGTTGCACCACCCATCATGCCCTATAGCCCACGATGGACTTTTCCTTCAGAAATCTGTCTAGTCCCCTTTTTAAATGCATCCAGGCCAGACTCCATCACCACCTCCTGTGGCAAGGAGTTCCACAGATAAATTACCCGCTGGGTGAAAAAGTCTTTCCTTTTATCTGATCTCACTCTCCCAACCCTCATTTTTAGTGGCTGTCCCCTGGTTCTGGTATTGTGAGAGAGGGAAAAGAACATCCCTCTATCCACTTTATCCATTCCATGCTTAATTTTTTATGTCTCAATCACGTCCCTCCTCAGGCACCGTTTTTCTAGGCTGAAGAGCCCCAAACACTGTAGCCTTTCTTCATAAGAGAGGTGCCCCAGCCTAGTAATCATTTTAGTTGCTCTTTTCTTCACCTTCTCTATTTCCCCACATCTTTTTTGAGATTTGGCGACCAGAACTATACGCAATACTCCAGATGTGGTTTTACCATCAATTTGTACAGTGGCTTAATATTGGCCATTTTATTCTCAACCCCTTTTTTGATTATCCGAAGCATGGAATTGGTCTTCTTCACTGCTGCTGCACCCTAGGTTGACACTTTCATCGAGTTGTCCACTAGCACCCCAAGATCTGATCCATCACAGAATCCATTAGCCTATATGTGAAGCTTTGTTTTGTTTTTGTCCCAATGTACATCACTTTACACTTGTCTACTTTGAAAAATGTAGTGAGTGAGGGGAGAGATTGTCTTGGTTCATTTTTATCATGGAACATTTATTTTAGATGCTCACAAATATAACTGGGAACTGTGGTTGAAGGAGGGCCATTAGAATGTTATCTGGGAACCTCTGGGTGTAAGAGAGGCTGGGATGATATGACCCAGCAGGAGGTTGGGGTCTATTTGCCTGGCTTTCTCCTCATGGTGCCACATGGTCTGTGATCAGTATCTGTACAACTGGGGCACAATTCTAACCAACCTTCCAACTCCATGGTAAGGATAATTCACCTCTAAGGTAAGGGAACAAACATTCCCTTACCTTGAGGAGTCCTTTGTAACTCCCCCCCCCACCCCACTACAGGGTGTCAGTGCTTGAAAGTTGGTTAGGATTGCACCCTGGGTCATTATCCTGGTTGTGTGGGATCTACTCATAAACAAGCAGCTTCTGTGCAGCTAGTCTAACAGCATCTTGGTAAAGGAACTCATTTCTGGAAATGTATTGTTTTCTGTTTTGTTTGTAGGAGCAGGATGTATACTCTTCTATCTGGACTTTACAAGTACATGTTCCGGCGGGATGAATACTGCATCTTGATCCTTGGATTGGACAATGCTGGGAAAACAGTATGTACTAGGACTTGTTTGGGGGACAATGACAAAAAGGAGGCCCCTTTTTTCTCTTTTCCCTGCCTTGCCTGGTATCTTCCCAGATGCAATGTAATGATCTTAAATGTGTTAGATAAGTCCATTCTTGTTTAATTCTAGCAGGATAAATCATTCAGACAACAGCAGACAGTAGCAATAATAGGTCAGCTGGTCATTTGCCCACTCCCCCAGCTTAATTTCCTGGACATTTTTGGCACACTGATTCCCAATGTCTTTCCACTCCAAGAGTGTATAGTGTGTTTTTCTGTTGGGTAGATGTTTGTGCAGAATTCCTGTAGAAAAAGTCTCTGGAGAGTGACAGATTTAGGCATGATGTCAAATATGGTTTGTGTTCCTGGTAGACAGGCAAACCATGGATTGTGCAGTTTGCCTTTTCCTCTGCCCTTCATCGGCATACCAATGGTCAAAATGTAGTTCACTTAATGAGAAACAATGAGAAACCACACCAAGCCAGCTTCGATCTGTTGCTCCAGATCCTGGTTTGGCAATATGCAAACCACTGTTTGTGAGATGGTGCGGTTCAGACACACCACCTTAAACTGTTTTGTATGAAAGCTCCACATTCCTGGACTTTTACCACCCTTCCTCAGCCCTCTTCCCAGACTTAACTCTAGCTTAAGATGTCAAGGAAAGTAGTTTTCCAGTGAGAATTGTGCAAATAGGTAATTTGGGCACAGCTTTTTGGGATGTTGGCATACAGCACTTAGAGACCTTTTCTAGATTTAGAACATCTGGATACCAAAACCTAGGATAAGATTTTGTTTCCATTTTATCTAGTTATCTTGGTGTGGTTTTTAAATTTCCTCCTCATCCCTATTTTCAGACCTTCCTTGAACAGACTAAAACAAGATTTAACAGGAACTACAAAGGAATGAGCTTCTCCAAAATCACAACTACTGTAGGTTTGAACAGTAAGTGATTCTGGTTTGCTTAAGGGGGATGAAAGAATACAAGGCAGCATGAGTTGCTTTGGGTGGGTGGGGAGAAATCAAACGATTTCAAGAGAGACCAAAGAGCTACAAATAGTACATCTGGTAATTCTAAAGCTTTACACATGTAGCTGTACGTATATACTTATAGGATGATCTTAGTTGGGGCAAGTGCTGAAGAGGGCAGAACCCCTCATGAGGATCCACCTGGGATGACCCTGGGAGCTGCCATGCAGGTCACACAAAGAAGCATAAGAAGAGCCACACAGCAACTGTTCATTTTCTGTACATGCAGCTTGTGCAGCATCTTCTGTCCCTTCCAGCAGACAGTGGTCTTCCAACAGTGGAGGTCGGGGGTGGGTGGGTGGGTGACTGATGATGAAAAGGAGCTGGGAGCTCTTGCCTCTCAAAGGTGAGCCATGTGGGGAGCACCCTGGGCCTGTGCACGAAAGGGGGGTCCGCTTCTAAACCTGCCCCAAGGGCCAGGGCCAGGTTTCTAATCAGAGTACAAAAAGGTCTGCATCAACTTGTCTGTCTTGCAGTCGGCACTATAGATGTGGGCAAAGCCAGGCTAATGTTCTGGGATCTTGGAGGACAAGAGGAACTTCAGTCTCTCTGGGATAAGGTAGGCGCTCATAGATGTGCTTTCAAAAACACCTTATTATGGCCTTTAATTTTGGAGGGTAGATGGTAGGTGACTCTCCCCCCCCCCACTGGCCTGTCAATTACCACCCTAGTGGGAGAAGAAAATGCTGCTTGGATTAAAGCTTCAGTGGATAGAGTCGGCTGTCAGATTGGGGGTGTTATTTCCTCCTCTCATATGCAATTGGTTTTTGTTGCTGCTGGAGCTCTCCAATCACCTGATTAGGGATTTTTAAACTTACCTTCTACAGTGCAGCCTCCAGGGAATGCGGGGAGGGTTCTCCAAGCCTCTGTAAGAGTAAAAAAAGCAATCGGACACCACTTGCTTTTGAACACGAAAACCATTTGGAGTGGGACATGATTCCTGTCTGGTCTCTTCTGAGTCATTCTGACCCTGCAGTTCCATGAAATGTGCAATCAAAGGAAAGTAATCCACACCTCTCCCTTGTGGGCTAATTCCTGTGTTGTCGTTTCAGTATTATGCAGAGTCCCACGGTGTCATCTATGTTATTGATTCCACGGATGAAGAGAGGCTTTCTGAGTCTAAACAAGCTTTTGGTGAGTGTGCAGGAGATCTTGCTGTAAGTTTGTTAGATGTTTAATAAGGTAATCCATAAAAAGGTGACTGTTCTCAGCTTTGGCAGTGTGAAATGTGATCCCTAAATGATAAAAATAAAAACATGCATGTATATGTAATTCATATGAGTATTTGTATCTTGCCCTTCCAGTTATAAAAACATTGAAAATGGCAAACAAGAACGTTAAATAATAGCAGTGATTTAAAAAAATGCAATAGTAAAAAAATAATTGAAAGGGCAAGACAGTCAATGGTAATGTCCTCCATTAAAAAACTGAGGTTACCTGTGAAATGTGCTAAGCTCCCCAGGGATATCCTGTGGGGGTCGGGGTGTCTTCAGGGGCAGGGGTGTCGTGCCACTATAGATAACATCTTGTCACTTGTACTCATCAACCTGTATTGGTGTAAGGACCTGTGAGGCTGACAGAATAAAAGCCTGAGAATGCTCTTGAGGGCGAAAATGTGTGCGCAGGTTATTCAAGGAGAAATCCTTTATGGGCTTTCCCAAAGTCTGCATGTCAAGGAAATCCAGCCTAGGTGCAGCTGTTTATCCTGAGCACAACTCTTATCACTTTGAGAACAAACTCATCAAAAGAGTGATATATGTGCCATCTTGCAACTAAGCTTAATATAAATGTTTTGACAGTGAAAATTGCAGTATGCTTAAGCTGCATCTCTAAGTCTCTCAGCTTATCTTTTCCCTTTCATTTTCCTCACAGAGAAGATGATAATGAGTGAAGTCCTGGAAGGTGTTCCACTCTTGGTTCTTGCTAACAAGCAGGATGTAGAGGTGAGCTTATGCCCCCGTACCTCAAGGAAAGCCCCAGCACCCAGGAAGGGGTGAATGAGAATGGTGTTATTTTTTCACCTATTTCATTATTTGAAAGGCAGAGATGTTATGTGTTTTTATTCTAAGTTCTCATTTCAAGTTCTCATCAATTTGAAACCCTTTAAAAGTGTACTAGGTGGGTGATGCGGGTGATTTAGTGTCAGCAGATGCAGCCACGCTATCATTTCTAACTGGGAAAGTAGTTCTTTTAATTTTAAGATTAAAACATTTTAAACACCAAAATCGTGGTGTTTTGCATTTTTATTCATTTTTAACAACAAAAACCCTAACTATGGGCCTACTTGCAGCTGCACCAGCAAAAATGCTGACACAACTCAGAGAGGTCCATGTAGGGCTGACTGGGATGGGATGTAGAGGCTGGTCCCACACCCTGCCATGGGCCATCTTCCCTCTGCCTTCCCCCCACTCATCCTTCCTGATGCCCTGTCTTTTGTTGTTGTTGTTCAGTCGCTAAGTCATGTCCGACTCTTTGGACCACAGCACGCCAGGCCTCCCTGTCCTCCACTAGCTTCCGGAGTTCACCCTATTTCATGTTCATCGCTTTGGTGACACTATCTAACCATCTCATCCTCTGCCTCCCCCTTCTCCTTTTGCCTTCCATCTTTCCCAGCATGAGGGTCTTTTCTAAAGAGTCCTCTCTTCTCAGGAGGTGGCCAAAGTATTGGAGCTTCAGCTTCAGGGTTTGTCCTTCCAGGGAGCAATCAGGCTTGACTTCCTGGAGGATTGACCGATTGGATCTCCTTGCAGTCCAGGGGACTCTCAAGTGTCTTCTCCAACACCATAATTCGAAAGCATCTATTCTTCGGCGCTCTGCCTTTCTTATGGTCCAGCTCTCACAGCCATACCTTACTTCTGGGAAAACCATAGCTTTGACTATGCAAATCTTTGTTGGCAGGGTGATGTCTCGGCTTTTTATTAAGTTGTCTAGGTTCTCCATTGCTTTCCTCCCAAGAAGTAAACTTCTTTTAATTTCATGGCTGCAGTCACCATCTGTGGTGATCTTGGAGCCCAGGAAAATAAAGTCTGTCACTGCTTCTATTTCTTCCCCTTCTATTTGCCAGGAAGTGATGGGAGTGGTTGCCATGATCTTAGTTTTTTTAATGTTGAGCTTCAAGCCAATTTTGGCACTTTCCTCTTTCACCCTCATCAGAAGGTTCTTTAGGTCTTCCTCACTTTCTGCCAATAGAGTGGTATCATCTGCATATCTGAGGTTGTTGATATTTCTCCCAGCGATCTTGATTCCAGCTTGTGAATCATCCAGCCCTGCCTTCCTCAGGATGTACTCTGCATGTAAGTTAAATATACAGCCTTGTCGTACTCCTTTCCCAATTTTGAACCAATCGGTTTTTCCATGTCCAGTTCTAACTGTTGCTTCCTGGCCCGCATACAGTTTCTCAGAAGACAGATAAGGTGGTCTGTTACTCCCATCTCTTCAAGAACTTGCCACAGTTTGTTGTGATCCACACAATCAAAGGCTTTAGCATAGTCAATGAAGCAGAAGTAGATGTTTTTCTAGAACTCTCTTGCTTTCTCCATGATCCAGCGAATGTTGGCACTTTGATCTCTAGTTTCTCTGCCTCTTCGGAAACCAGCTTGTACATCTGGTAGTTCTCGATTCACATACTGCTGAAGCCTAGCTTGCAGGATTTTGAGCATCACCTTGCTAGCATGTGAAATGAGTGCAATGGTGTGGTAGTTTGAACAATCTTTGGCATTGCCCTTCTTTGGGATTGGAATGTAAACTGATTTTTTTCCAGTCTTGTGGCCACTGTTGGGTTTTCCAAATTTGCTGGCATATGGAGTGCAGCATTTCGACAGCATCATCTTTTAAGATTTTGAGTAACTCAGCTGGAATGCTATCACCTCCACTACCTTTGTTGTTAGTGATGCTTTCTAAAGCCCACTTGACTTCACACTCCAGGATGTCAGGTTCGAGCTCAGTGACTGCACCATTGTGGTTATCAGGAACATTGAGATTGGCCTTATATAGTTCCTCTGTGTATTCTTGCCACCTCTTCTTAATCTCATCTGCTTCTGTTAGGTCCTTGCCGTTCTTGTCCTTTATTGTGCCTGCCTTAGCATGAAATTGTCCTTTGACATCTCCAATTTTCTTGAACAGATCTCTAGTCTTTCCCATTCTATTGTTTTCCTCTATTTCTTTGCACTGCTCATTTAGGAAGGCCTTCTTATCTCTCCTTGCTGTTCTCTGGAAATCTGCATTCAGTTGGGTATATCTTTCCCTTTCTCCCTTGCTTTTTGCTTCCCTTCTTTCCTCAGCTATTTGTAAAGCCTTGTCAGACAGCCACTTTGCCTTCTTGCATTTCTTTCTCTTTGGGATGGTTCTAGTTGCTGCCTCCTGTACAATGTTACAGACCTCTGTCCAAAGTTCTTCAGGCACTCTGTTTACCAAATCTAAGCCCCTAAATCTATTTGTCACCTCCACTGTATATTCATATGGAATCTGATTTAGGTCATACATGGAGGGCCTAGTGGTTTTCCCTACTTTTTTAAGTTTAAGCCTGAATTTTGCAATAAGAAGCTCATGATCTGAGCCACAGTCAGCTCCAGGTCTTGTTTTTACTGCCTGTATAGAACTTCTCCACCTTTGGCTGCAAAGAATGTAATCATTCTGATTTCGGTGTAGACCATCTGGTGAAGTCTATGTGTACAGTCGCCGTTTGTGTTGCTGGAAAAAGATGCTTGCTATGACTAATGTGTTCTCTTGACAAAACAATCAGTCTTTGCCCTGCTTCATTTTGTACTCCGACCAAACTTACCTGTTATTCTTATTACCTCTTGACTGCCTACTTTAGCATTCCAATCCCCTATGATGAGAAGGACATCTTTTTTTGGTGTTAATTCTAGAAGGTGTTGTAGGTCGTCATAGAAACGGTCACCTTCTTCCTCTTCAGCATCAGTGGTTGGGGCGTAGACTTGGACTACTGTGATGTTGAAAGGTTTGCCTTGGATCCGGACTGAAATCATTCTATCATTTTTGAGGTTATACCCCAGTACTGCTGTTCTCACTCTCTTGTTCACTATGAAGGCTACTCCATTTCTTCTAAGGGATTCCTGCCCACAATAGTAGATGTAATGGTCATCTGAATTAAATTCTCCCATTCCCGTCCATTCTAGTTCACTAACTCCCATGATGTCGATGTTCAGTCTTGACATCTTGCGTCTGACCACATCTAGCTTACCTTGATTCATAGATCTGACATTCCAGGTTCCTATGCAGTATTGTTCTTTGCAGCATCATACTTTCCTTTCACTTCCAGACACATCCACAGCTGAGCTTCCTTCCGGTTTTGGCCCAGCTACTTCACTCTTTCTGGAGCTACTAGTACTTGTGTTCTGCTCTTCCCCAGTAGCATAATGGACGCCTTCCAAGCTGAGGGGCTCATCTTCCAGTGTCATATCGCTTAGCCTTTTAGTATTGTAATCCACTGGGTTTTCTTGGCAAGAGTACTGGAGTGGGTTGCCATTTCCTTCTCCAGCGGATCACGTTTAGTCAGAACACTCTACTATGACCTGTCCATCTTGGGTAACTCTACGTGGCATAGTTCACAGCTTCATTGAGCTACTCAAGCCCCTTCGCCACAACAAGGCAGTGATCCATGAAAGGGGGCCCTGTCTCTAGTAACTTCTTAATAATTTCTTCAGGTTTGTAATTTTCTGGTGTATGTTTTCTCCATAGCAACTTTCTCAGCTGAGGTTGTGCTTCATGTTTCCCTCTAGGTGGCACCAGTCACCTGTTGAAATTAAAGGTGGACTTCGTATTTCTGCTGTTCCCCGTTTTTCATTTTGCTCTTGAATCTTTTTCCCAGCTCTCACGATGTATTTACTTGCTTGTTTTTTGTTTTTGTTTTTTACCAAGAATCACTTAGACTAGCAGATTTGTAGAGGAATGAGCTTTGTGGACTATATTCCACTTCAGAAGCATGAAAGGTTATCTTTAGTTGACACACACACACACACACACACACAAATGGCACATGTGCTTATAATGAGTGCACATGTACACACAGGTGAAAAATATATATGAAGAAGAGTGAGGTAACAGACCATGAAAGGTAGGGAGTAATCTGTGAGATTTGCACTTTGCTTAATCTCCTGCAGGTAATGATCTGTTTTGTGTGTGTACACACAAATCTCACCTATGTGTCAGGAGGGAAGACGGTGTTCTCAACAGTCTCCAAGTTCTCAAGACTTGCATTTTTTGCGTTTTGTGTACAACCCCCTGAGAGGACTCAAAAACCAAGGATATTGGACAACCATGCAGATTTTTCAACCAGATGTTCCAAACCATGTGAAAGATTCAGATTGCACAGATTAAGACATGGAAAGGAATAGTGGATTAGGTAACCCTGTGGGTCTTGCATGCACATGTGTGCTATATCTGTGGAGAACGCTGACTTCAATGTAGGTTTTTGCACGTTTGTTCTGGGCCCTGGTTCTAAGACTCTTGGCACTCTTAACAAACAGAACGGTTGTATATTTTATTTAATATTTATTACATGATTTACAGTCTGCCTTTCTCATAGACTCAAATCAAATCAAAAAACCTTTATTAGGCATACAACAACACACCCACCAATTTTTCTCATAGACTCAAAGCAGTTAACAGGCAGGATGAACATAAATGAAATACATTTTCAATGAGGTTTTTACTAGTATAATTCCATGAGAAATTGCATAGAATCCTCCATTTCTCCAGATGTTCTCCCTTTATAATGCAGTCATCATCCTGGCTGCCAACTCTTGCACCCTCCAAGCTCTTGCAGGCTGCCCCCCCCCCGAAAGACTTATGGATTTTTGCAATGCAGTAAATCTGTTGAATGTCAGCAAAGTTGTATTATGCAGAATGTTAGCAAAGGCATTGAATCAGCAACGTCATCCGAGCACCCGAACTACCGGAACGCTCAGATGATTGACAGCCCTCCGCGCTAATGGCGGAGGGCTGCCACGCCCCCCCCCCCCAGCCTCAGTGCACCGGAATCGCTCCATTTTAGAGCGATTCCAGACGCAAGGGAGGGGGGGCGGGCCCAGCAGCAGCTCGCACATCCTCCAAAGCAGCGGAATGGGCCAGGACCTCCGCGGAACTAGCAGAACGGAGTACCGGCCCGTTCCCCCTGAATGACGCCTCTGCATTGAATCATTAATATACATGCTGCATTTCTAGTGCTGCTCTTTTGTGCTTCTGCCCTCCCATTAGATGAGCTTCCCCTTGTGTTGTGTCTCCAGGCAGCAGAGAGTGCGACAGGCCGGCAAAGGATGCTGCCCAAACAAGGCAGCGCTATGTAATCTGGAAAGTGTAAAACGTGATGAGAAATACATTGGCTTCGGTTCGGAATTCCTGATTTCTTCAGGCATTCCACAAGTGCTATAGTTTATAGTGTGTGTTTCTGTTAACATGGAAAGCTGTTCCAGCTAGAATAGTCAGAAACTGTTTCTCATCAGGCTGAGTTCCAGCTTCTGGTGAATGTGACGTCCAAGGCCTTAAGGAGAAGCTGATCATAGCTTCTGTGCCAAAGCCCCATCACTGATCCTAGTGTCTGTGGTACTGAGCCTTTGCATTTCTGCCCAAATTTCTGTCTGCCTTTTGCTTAACAGCCAGCCTGAATATTTTGATACTTTTATTGATCTTGATAAAGGTGGTATATTTTTTAATTTGTTAAAACATATGTAACAGTGCTTCCCAAATGTTTTAGCGCTGGACCCGCTTTTTTTAAAAAACAACACTCTATCGCAACCCACTAGAAACACACAAAAAAGAGACAAAAAACAAAAAAAATCATGAAGCAAAACTACACCCAAGAGAGAGAAAAACAGCAAAGCCATCTTAAGAGCTTTCTTGAACAGTCGCTTCTTGCCCAGTGGCATTCAGTGTGCTGGAGGCACCTGTTGGAAGGACATATTTGCCTTGAGGGGTCCACTGCCTGGTCCTTGAGGAGACTCCTGCCAGCTTGCTGGAGAGTTCTCCAGGTCACAGGCTTCTTGTGTAAACATTGCATCAGGATGTGTTCCTCTTCCTTCCTTTTACTGTTTCTTGGAATTCTGGAGTTTCTCGAAACCTTGGTCAAACGCTACACTGACATAATTCAGTTACATGTTCCCACCCACAGCTTCGTACCACCCTGGCTTAACCTAGAAATGTGCAATTAGACAGGAATTTGTCTTTGCATGTTGCTTGTTGCCTGTGAGTTTCCCTTGGCTCTCCGTTACTTCCTGGGAAACCACAAGACTGCTTTGCAGCAATAATAAAATTAGGGCCATTCAAAGTTCAGCACATACTGAGAGAGCTTCACGTTACACCAAATTCTTAAATCAGGCTGGATATTTAAGAAAGGAAAAATGCATTCATAGGAGAAGGCATAGAGCTGGTTTCAGTCTGACAGTGGATGAATTTCTTACAGACAAATGAGTGTGTAAAGGAAAGTTGCCAAGAGAGAGTCTCCCTCTCGGGGTGGGGGTGAGAGCGCAGCTAACTAAACTGGTCTCTTGTGCTCTCCTTAAAAATCTATCTTTTGAAAATATTCAGGCTGGATGAGAGTTCTGTGCAATCCTGGCATGCACACAGCACATATTGGGGGCATTGCGTTACTGGGGTGATAAGCTACTGTCCAGTGGCTCTTGTCTAGTGGGCAAAGGTGGCTCCTGGCTTTGACCAGGGTAATACTTGCAACTGGTCTGCTAGAAGTCCTGCAAGTGTTTGTTCTCCTGGTTCAGGTCTGAACGTGTCCTATCTCATCCTTTGCTGCTGAAACCTTGTAGTGTAGCATTTGCTGCTATCAAAACCTTTTTAAAAAAATTTCTTCCTTTGCTATTCAGAGCAGGGAAGTGACAGTCAGGGATATCGCTAGGCTTTGTGTCACCTGCAAGAGCTCATTGCGTCTCCCCCATTATGGACCTTTCCCTGCACTAGACTTACAGAATAAACTGTAAGTCTAGTGCAGCCTGTATACACCCAGCCTAAATGGCGTCACTAGGGTTGGTGTCACCCCCATCTTAACTTTATTTATTTTAATATATAACAGTGCAGGCCACCAAATTTAGGAATCGACAAAAAAACCAGTAGCCAACTTGATGCCACTTCCACAACTGAAGAAGAGTTCTAGCTCTGATACATGGAAATGAGAGCTGGCTCGCACTAACACCTTATCGGTGCCCTGCTCTGTTATAACAACATCTCTTTGTTCTGAGAGCCAATCCGTCTCTTTGGTCAGCTTTCAGTTTTTAAAAATCCACTTTTTGTTACGTAAGGCAGTTACTTTTTTCTGGTTAATTGGCCATACATTTTTATAGAATATAGAGAATTCGTCGGAGTTTGTTTCATTACATTCTATATGAAATTACCTTTTCAATGATATATAGCATGGTGGTATTATTCAAAAATGCAAATTTCCCAAAAGGTTTCCAAAATTTTGGCCACCAGTAGGATCGCCCCCTCCCCAAGGGTGTCGTCACCCAGTGCGGTCCACACCCCCTTAGTGGTTACAGTTGCAGTCACGGATTACAGTCAGTTCAGGCACATGGGAGAATCTGCTTACACATCCACAGCTGGGAAATTTGTCCTTATTTGAACAGTCCTTATTTGACTACTTTGATGCAATGTTTTGGGCAACCTTCCAGGCTAGTGGTGCAGATTGCTGAGATGATGGATTCTGTTTCCAGAGAGGTGCTGCTCTTCATCTTGTCCAAGTTGGCCGCTGCTTTAGCTGTCTTCGGTCGCACTTGTTTGTGTGTGTGCTGCCTCCTGCTACGTCAACAGCGCAGTGAACTTTGGCTTGAAAAGTGGTTTTAAAATGTTGCTGATCAGTGTTTGCAGAGCTTTGGAGTGTTCAAAACGGACATGTACTTATGCAAAATATTTAAACACTCCATAGTCCTCTGAGTGGTTTATGCAGTCAGGGTGTGGCTGAGGAGGCGGCTGTGCTGGCTTGGAAAGTGCTGCTTCAGTGCCTTGCGTGCCTGCTTTCCTTCTGGAATGTGAGCAAGGGTCAGCTTTGGCAAGGCTCCCGGGGCGAAGTCCCACAATTGTGGAGGAGCCGTCCAGAAGGCCTCTGTGTACCTGTGGCGTCTTTGAAGCGTTTGCACCAGAATGGCTGGCTGGCTCTCCCTGTAACCCACAGTTGTGAGGGAGCTTCTCTTCCATCCTCACCACCACCACCCCTGCTTTCATTTACTGGTTTCGAGCAGGGAAGGGAGCAGCGGCGTCATGCAGCCGGAACGCTGGGCGGGAGAAACGGGTGAGCAGCAGCCCGCCTGTTGCGTTCCAGTCCGTTTCACCGTCTTCCCCGCCCCTGCCGCTGCCGCTCACCCGTTCCTCCCGCGGGGGCGGGGAAGATATCGAAACAGACCGAAACGCAACAGGCGGGCTGCCGCTCACCCGTTCCTCCCGCCCAGCGTTCCGGCTGCATGACGCCGAGAGACTGTTGACTGTTCTTCCCTCTCCCGAGTGGGGTTGCCGGGACATCCCCACTCTGAGCTCCCCTCTGGCATAGGTAGGAGGCTGCTTTTGGTGGTTTTTTTTCCAGAAATTCCTTGATTAAAACAGCAAATTGTGGTGTTGTGTTTTTATTCCACATTCTGAATCCAGGTTTTCACTTTTATTAATTTTAGATGCTTTAAAAGTGTACTAGGTAGATGATACAGGTGATATAGTGCCAGCAGATGCAGCCACAGTATTATTTCTAATTGGAAAAGGAGTCTGTTTTAATTTCTGGGAAATACCTTAAACACTAAAATGCCGTGTTAGGTGTTTTTGTTCAGAGATTTTAACCACCAAAAGGGGGCTGTTAACACCCAAAAAGCAGTTTTCAGCAACAACGAAAAGCCCACCCACTTCTAGGCGTAGGAGAAGAACCTGTGTGGTTGGGCCACGCTCCGGGGAGGCTCCCAGGGCACCTCCACGGAGCACAGCGGAAGCATGCCTGCTGTCCTGAGGGTGGCAGGCGCACCGTGGAGGGGGCCTGCCCTCAACGCCCTTCCAGCCTCCGTCTCTGTGCCGTGCATAAGCCGGTTCCAGGCAGCGAAGCCTACGGGGGCAGCCCCCAGCCCGGCACGTGGCTCGCTCCCAGCAGGCGGTGCCAGCCAAGCCTCTCTGACACCTTTTCTCCTTTCTGCAGAGCTGCCTCTCGATCCCCGACATCAAGACCGCGTTTAGCGACTGCATTAACAAAATTGGGAAGCGAGACTGTCTGACCCAGGCCTGTTCTGCTCTCACTGGGTAAGCGCCGGGAGGCGGCCTTTCCTCCTCCCGCCCCCTCCCCGGGTTCTGGAGAAAGGCAGCACACGACCAGAAGCTAAATGCCACTGGGAAAGGCCAGCGTCATAACATGGCGGGAGGAAGCTGGTCTTGTGGCCTGACACATTTGAGTCTCGCCTTCCCAAAATGGGGAGGACCTTCCTTTCCTGGAAGTGTCGGGAAGGACAGAGGCCGCGTGGGAAGTGTCAGTGATGCTGCACGATGGGTTGGCAGCTCCAAGTCCGCTTTCTGTTGAGTGTAGGAAGCTGCCGCCTTCTAAGTCAGCTCAGCATTGCCCACGCTGGCTGGCAGTGGCGCTCCAGGGTTTCAGGCAGGGGTTTTCCCCAGCCCTATCTGGGGAGTCCAGGGACTGAACCCAGGACCTCCTGCATGCAGCGCAAGTGCTCTGCCACTGTGATCCATGGCCCCCTCCCAGTAGTGTCAGCCTACCGGTACGCTGGGCGTGTCTTCCGGGTGAGCGGCAGCGCGATCGCTGCAGCGGG
>JAJKFI010000104.1:2446719-2469250 GCA_029204185.1 Lerista edwardsae | reverse complement strand
GGGTGGGGAAGACGGTGAAACGGAGCGGTACGCAACGGGCGGGCTGCCGCTCACCCGCTCCTCCCGCCCAGCGTTCCGGCTGCATGATGCCGCTGCTTAAGGCCAGCCCTGCCTGGCTGGACTGGATTGACATGTTGCCATTTGCCCTCCTAGAGGGGGTGCAAAATGCTAAGTTTTGCAGGAGCCTGAGCTCCTGGGTAAAGCGGCCCCTCTCCCTCCCCTTCACAGCCATTTCCAGGTCACACAAGTTTACTTGGGTACATGTGTCTCCAGAGACAATAAGTGCTTGCCTAGGATTCAAGCCAGCAGAGCTCCTGAATTCTCACCAATCAAAGCTCGGCTTACAAGTAGCCGCTGTTGAGTCCAGTTGCTATTTTAATTTTTACTTGTTTTGTGACTTATGATGCTTTGTTGTAAGTAACATTAGACCAGGGGTTTTCATACCGTTTAGCACCGGGACCCACTTTTTAGAACGACCATCTGTCTGGGACTCACAGGAAGTGATGTCATGACCCTCCTGTCCACTTGTGACCCATTGTGACCCCAGAGCCTGCTGCTTTCCTGAGAATGCAGCAAGAAGTTGGGTTATTTCTCAGCCATTTTCCAATAGCAAAGTGAATCAGAAAGAAAAACAAGCCTATTTACAACCTTGACACAAGCAAAACAACCACACAACCCCCACCTTCCCATATTTTCAATATGGCTGCTCTAGGTGCTTTGCTACCTGACATTGGTTCACTATCCCTGTCGTGGGTCCCGACCCACTGTTTGAGAAACAGGGCATTAGACAGTTCAATTTATTTGGCCGTAGGTAGTTTTTTTAAAATTGTTTTTAATTGGCTTTGCATGAGTTGTTTATTTTATTTTTAGATGGGCAAAGTGACTTCTCAATTTGAGGGCTTAGTCACGAATCACTAAATTGATGAGCCATTTTGGTTGCTTTCAGGATGGGGTGTGATGTCGGAGGAAAAATCTCGTCGGATTTCCTTCTGGCAATTTTCATTAGGCAACTCTTTTTTTTCCTTCCAAAATTCCCCTTTCAACAATGCTGCATCATTCCGGGACATCCTCCTCTGTCTTGTCCAAATTCATTGTTTTCATCTGCAGCCTGCAATTGTAGCCTTTGAAATCTGTACCACTTCCAGCCTGGGAAATGCCATTCCAAACAGAACTTCAGACGGCTTCTGTTTCACGAGCATTCCTGCCTCTTATCGAGTTATTTAGCTAAACCACTTTTAATAGTTGCCAGGCATGCACTGCTTCTGCGTATGAGAATTAGTGGAACAGGGGTTGTTGTTTTTCCGTATAAAGGGGCTGCAACTGTCTGATGAAAGATGAGAAAACTTTCCAGGAAAAATGAAATTATGTATTGGAACAAAAAGGAAGTGCTGTAATCAGAGGGTCAAACAAATCCAACAAAACAAGAAGCCAAATGAGAGAATTTTTCCCATAGCTTTGGTTGGTCTCACAGGATTTGGACTGGGAAGCAAAGAGATGAACTGGGAAAACTGGACAAGCTGTGCAATGGGGATACTTCATAGTTCTCTCTGTCTGTATTCTAAGTATAATGCCTAATCAGTTGTCTGACAATTCTCCTCTCTCAGTTGTACAGCAATAACTCCAGTAGCAGCGGGGGGGGGGTGCATTATTCAAAAGCTGAGCACGGCTATTTTCCACCAATGATGCACTGGAGATTGCATTTCTACCCATGTTGCTCTAATGCATCATTGGTAGAAAATGGATGAGGAGATTAGAGGAAAGGTAGGCAAAAGCATGTTTGAAGGAGACTGTTACTATGTACTACTATGAAGGCTGGAGTGGGTGCTCGCTTTTTATGGAAATGATATACTACTCTATGCTTTTGGCAATAAATAACTCTGATATCACAGTGCAAACGCTGTTCCGCCTGGGTAGACAAGTCTATACGCACTTTCCTGGGAGCTGTGACATACGAAGAGGGTGGCTGTGGGGGAGCCCAGCTTCGGGCGCCAGGCTGCTGCAGTGGGGTTTCCAAGAGGCCATCCCAAGATGTTTAAATTTCTTGTTGAAGAAGAAAGCTTATTTCTTCTAGACTTATTTGTCGTGTGTGTGTGTGTGTGTGTGTGTGTGTGTGTGTGTGAAGTTAAAGTTAATAAATAAAGTTGCTTAATGAAGTTAAACCCCAACTTCAGTCTGGTGTCTTCCTTGGGGGTGGTGCAAGGGTACCTCAGAATGCCAGGTGCCAGGGAGTGGCAACAGGATGCAGGTATCATGTTGCCTGGAATGCTTCCCTGAGGCATCTGGTGGGCCACTATGAGATACAGGAAGCTGGACTAGATGGGCCTTTGGCCTGATCCAGTAGGGCTCTTCTTATGTTCTTAAGGCCCAGATTGGGTTGCAAGTTATTATTTACCTCAGAATTTTACCTCAGAAATTTACCTCAGAATGCCAGATGCAAGTGAGTGGCAGCAGGATGCAGGCATCTTGTTGTCTCATGTCTTCCCTGAGGCATCTGGTGGGCCACTGTGAGATACAGGAAGCTGGACCAGATGGGCCTTTGGCCTGATCCAACAGGGCTCTTCTTATGTTCTTATGTAACAAAATTATATAAATATACGTCTATGCAAGATTACAAAGTGTGTGTATGTGTGTGTTCACTGTCTGTGCTCTTTGACCATTACAATTATTCATCATTTCCTGTTAATCATCATTATTAATCATGTCATGTCATGACATTACTGAAAATAATTTTGTCATGAGGTGCCAAAAATTCATAGGCCCTGAGTGCCAAATGACTTTGCTACACCATTACCTGGGAGTAAGCCCCATTGAACACAACAGAATTTGGTTCTGAGTAGACATTTGTAAGATTGTGCTATGGCTCATCCAGCGTTCAGGTTAGCAACATGTTACTCACACATCAGAGGATTTCGACTAATTCACTGCAGCTCTCAAAGGATTGCCCCAAACCCTAGAAAAACACTGTCAGAGCTAAAGCTGTGGACACAATGGGAAGTGTTGCTCTGCATTGCATATTTTTGGGCCCACGATGCATGTATCAACGCCCTGATCTGGAGCCATGAACCTTCTAACACAGTTTCCTTTCCAACAATTGAAAGCACTCCCTTGCTAAGGCATTCATTCCTGGACTATAGGATATTGAATCTCGCAAGAAGGCATTTGGGCATGCTTTTATATGTCTGCCTTTTTGATTACATTATTGATTGCGGAGTTAGGCTGGCACAGTTAGGCCAGTAAGGTTTGGCCAGCATAAGGGCCACCGTAAAGCGAGTTTGGACCACTCTCTGAGTCAGGGAGGATGGCGTACACCTGTGTGTCACAAATAGACTTTCATGTTCAGTTTGTATGGATCAGAAGCAAAGGTTCCTTTTTATTATAAGGTCAACAGGCACGTGGATGTGGGTGAACCTGTGGATATCATATACCTGGATTTTCAGAAGGCATTTGACACGGTCCCCCACCAAAGACTGCTGAAGAAACTTCACAGTCAGGGAATAAGAGGGCAGGTCCTCTTATGGATCCAGAATTGGTTGAGGGCCAGGAAACAGAGAGTGGGGGTCAATGGGCAATTTTCAGAATGGAGAGAGGTGAAAAGTGGAGTGCCCCAGGGATCTGTCTTGGGGCCCGTGCTTTTCAACTTATTCATAAATGACCTGGAGACAGGGATAAGCAGCGAGGTGGCCAAGTTTGCGGATGACACAAAACCTTTCCGGGTGGTAAAAACCAGAAAGGATTGTGAAGAGCTCCAGAAGGATCTCTCCAAGTTGGGGGAATGGGCAGCCAAATGGCAGATGCGTTTCAACATAGACAAATGTAAAGTGATGCACATTGGGGCAAAAAACCAAAACTTTACCTATAGGCTAATGGGTTCTGAGCTGTCTGCGACAGCTCAGGAGAGAGATCTCGGGGTGCTGGTGGACAATTCAATGAAGGTATCGACCCAGTGTGCGGCAGCAATTAAGAAGGCCAATTCCATGCTTGGGGTCATTAAAAAAGGGGTTGAGAATAAAACAGCCAATATTATCATGCCATTGTACAAATCGATGGTAAGGCCACACCTGGAATATTGTGTCCAGTTCTGGTCGCCGCATCTCAAAAAGGACATAGTGGAGTTGGAAAAGGTGCAGAAGAGAGCGACAAAAATGATTACGGGGCTGGGGCACCTCCCTTATGAAGAAAGACTGCAGTGTTTGGGGCTCTTCAGTCTAGAAAAAAGGCGCCTGAGGGGGGACATGATTGAGACATACAAAATTATGCATGGAAGGGATAAAGTCGATTGAAGGATGTTCTTTTCCCTCTCTCAAAACACCAGAACCAGGGGGCATCCACTAAAGCTGAGGGTTGGGAGAGTTAAAATAGATAAAAGGTAGTACTTTTTTACCCACCGGGTAGTTAATCTGTGGAACTCCTTGCCACAGGAGGTGGTGATGGCATCTGGTCTTGATGCCTTTAAGAGGGGATTGGACAGATTTCTGGAGGAAAGGTCCATCGTGGGCTATAGGCAATGATGGATTGTGCAACCTCCTTACAAAAGTGGTGGGCTACTGGTACCGGGTGCAAGGGAGTGGCAACAGGATGCAAGCATCTTGTTGTTTCATGCCTCCCTGGGGCACCTGGTGGGCCGCTGTAAGGTACAGGAAGCTGGACTAGATGGGCCTTTGGCCTGATCCAGCAGGGCTCTTCTTATGTTCTTATGTATGTTCTTATTACAAGCGTTTGCAAAGGCTGGTGACCTCAGGGCGCCAGAAGTCACACTTTTTGATTACGGAGTTAAGCACTTTATACTTCTTAAAAGTGATGCCTCTTCTTTCTTTACTATACCCTTATTGACTCAGTGGATTGGAGCATTCAGCCAATCTGAAGCATTTAAACAAAACATAGTATACCCCCATTTCATACACTTTCCTAAACATGTAACCCCTCCCTTTTCCATACGTCGCATGTGCATTCAAATCAGCTTTTGTGCTCTAAGAGACGTGTAGTTTAATATGTATAGACTCTATTAAGCATGCTGTATTGGAAAAGGCAGGAAATACCCCGAGGAGATAGGGAATGATATCAGCAGTGGCCCCTTGTCCCAGATTAGCCAGGAAGTACGGGGTTAATCCCAGAGCTGCAAGCTTCAAGAGCACAGCTGCAGGCCGATGAGGGCCCTGGCTAGGAAGGGTGATTAGCACAGGTGCAGATGGGTGTGGCTGATGAATTAAAGCCTGCTCAGCAACAGACACCAATTGGCCTGCCTCAGAATAAACTTGAGGCAGGAGCTGCAGTAAGGTAGCACCAGGTGGGTGCAGCACCGGGCAGGTGTAGGAAGGCAGGAAAGTGGCTGTGGATTGACTGACTGACGGCTTGCTGGATGGACTGACTGAAGGACTTCCCCGGGGGCGGAGAAGACGGCGAAACGGACCGGAACGCAACAGGTGGGCTGCCGCTCACCTGTTCCTCCCGCCCAGCATTCCGGCTGCATGACGCCTCTGGAGCCATTCCCTTCACCCAAGTAAGAGCACTGACCCGCAATGGGCCTCCTCAAGACTTGAGAACCTCCATGTCAGGCCACAGAACCCGACACAGAGATAGGCTGTGGCGGTAGAAGCCACTGCCGGTCCCACCCCACCTGGGCCTTCTCCATCCCTTCCTCCTCCGTCAGTTCCACCCTCCCCCTGCCCCCAAGTGGCTCCCACAGCCACCTTTGTGTACGCCCCAGTTCCTAGGCAAGTGTGTGTAGAATTGTCTCCCCAGGCTGAACAGCCTTCTCATGGTGATATCACTTGCGCTCTCGTGTACATTGAGCATGCCTGAGCACCTGGCCTGGAGCGGGTGGTGGTAGTGGTGGTGGTGTTCAAGCCAGAACAGAGTAGGAATAGGAATGCAACCCCGTGACCCTTGAACTCTGCTTTTGGCCCTGACTCAAGGGTTACTCCTCTTCATGTGAGGTGCTCAGGGCCTATGAGAGGGGTGTGTGGGGTAAATTGTACCCAGGCATAGGGTCAAAAGGGGGCCCCAGGAGCCAGGGGGGCCCAATGTGGGGGCATTCCTGTGGGGACCCCCACTCACTAGGAAAAGTGCTTGTGGTGACGCGCAGAGCACCTGGAAATAGTGGGTGGTGTCATGATGGCATCGTCGGCAACTGCTTCCAGGAGGCCCATTTTGAGCAGTTTTGGGAGGCAGGCACAGGTGGGAGGGCCCAAGGGAAAGCCGCTTTGCTCGCCCCACCTACTTACAGCCCATGGAACTCCCAGCTGCTGCAGCAGGTGATATGCTCCCTGCGCTGGAGTGGGGGCCCCCACATAGGTCACATTGGCTTAAGGCCGGCCCTGGCAGGAGCCAAAGGAGGGGCCCCAAACATTTCCTGGAGTCTTACATTTTTCTATGTTCCCAGGGCCCATGAGAAGGAGAGGCGGGGGGGGGATATCATAGCGGAGCCTGGAGTCAAAAAGAGGAGCTGGGAGCCAAAGGAGGGAGGCAGAAATTTCCTGGGATTCCATAAAATGTTTGCATATATTGTGGGGAGACCAGCATTCACATTTTGTGTCAACCTACGTGGTTTTATGCATCATAATTTGCTGAAATTTCTGATCCAATGGTCACATGAAATTATGATCCAATGGAGCATGGCTCAAAAGTAACTTTGTACCCCTTGATTCCTGTCAGGCGCCAGATCTGCCCTCTGTGGAAGGGGTGTGGAACCATCTCACACACTGGACCTTGTTAAAGTTGGTGTAGCGCCCCCTATTGGTTCCTTCTAATAGTGCACTCAAAGCAGAGCTGAGAGCAGACACCAAGATAATGAAGGCAAAACAAACATTGGTATTCATGGATAAACCAGGCACTTAACTTGTATTAAAATAGTTACAAAGCTTGTGTTCAAAAGACAAGCAAAAAGATAAAGTCCAGAATCAACATACAACTGATAGCAGGTCATAATAGCAGGTCAAACTGACAAAGCATCAGTTCTGACCAAGTCTTACATAGTCCAAGATATACAGCATATCCAGCAGTGAAACCGACAGCATCTTCTCCTCAGTAAATCAGGCAGTAAAAACAGGATGAAACAGCATGATAGATAAGCAAGATAGGTAAAGCAAGATAGATACAATTCCAACAAGGTGTCTGCTTAAATACCTCCAAAAGATCAATGCTGACCAATCACTGATCTACATCCATAGGTGCAATTCTGCACGTAGGCTGAATAATCTTAATTACAACCACCTGGCCTTACTTCGACCCATTAACAATGTTATTAATCACTTTCTCTTAAAGTAGCCATTCTTGCCCTGAAAATCTCTAGGCCTCCACACTGTTTCTCTCCTAGAAACATGGAGTCATAACAGACCTCTGTGCTACTCATGTGAAGCATTACTAAGTGCCGGTGAACTCTTATCTGTTCCTCAAGCATTTAACTTAAGTTAAGCATTTAACTTAATTTGGTGGAACCTCACTAACGTGTGACAAACTTTCCTGCTGAATTAGAGCCACGTGCTTTTCGATGATGTGCCTGCTTGCGCTTGCGAGAGAAACCACAAAAGTGGTTCTTTGGGGCAGCAAAAGGACCAACCAAGACGGGTAGAAGGTCATCGCAGGGCATTGGCTGCCAAACTGCATGGAACAAGCCTCAGCGTGTTTGATGTCTTCAATGGCGTGCGCGGAGGGGGTGGCTTCCCAGAGAAGGCAGGAAAATGCACCTGTGCTGATGTGGCCGCCATTAGATTCAGTCATGCGTAAAAAATGACATGTTCTGCTCATGCAAAATGGCCCATCAGCAAAAGAGCGTCCTTCCCTCCACAACAGGAAGGCAGTGCATTGTCTAGCACTGTGGGGTGTTCCCTGTTGTTAATAGTAACTTACAGTGTAAGACGTTCTGCGTCACGTTGGTCTTTACCACTGTTTTACTAGTCCAGCGTCCTGCTTCTGAAATTGGCCATTCTGATGTTTCCAGAAAACAGGGATAAAGACAACAGCCCTCCCTTTTCAGTTACTCGCCACACCACACCCACCCATAAGTCAGAGGTAATTCATCTGTGGAACTCCTTGCTGCAGGAGGTTTTGATGGCATCTGGCCTTGGTGACTTTAAAAGGGAACTAGACAGATTTCTGGAGGAAACGTCCATTGCAGGCAACAGGCCATGATGGGTGATTCAACTTATTTTAGAGGTAGGCTACCTTGCAGTGCCAGATGCAGGGGAGTGGCAACAAGATGCAAGTATCCCGTTGTCTTGTGTGGTCCCTGAGCATCTGGTGGGCCACTATGGGATGCAGGAAGCTGGACTAGATGGGCCTTTGCCTCATCCAGCAGGGCTCTTCTTATGTCATTAATGCCCAGATTGGGTTGCAAGTTATTATTTCCCACAGAATTTTACCTCAGAAATTTACCTCAGAATGCCAGATACCAGGAAGGGCAACAGGATGCAGGCAGGCAGCCTGTTGTCTTGTGTGCTTCCTGAGGCATCTGGTGGGCCACTGTGAAACAGAGGAAGCCGAACTAGATGGGCCTTGGCCTAATCCAGCAGGGCTCTTATGTTCTAATGTTCTTAGAGGTACACTGCCAACGAACCTCTGGTGCTGTTGTCATTTGGATCTTGCATGGATTTCCCCGTTCCTTACTTGGTGTACCTTCCTGCCCTCTCATCATGGATTTCTGGCTGCTGTCCTGGGCTGAAAGGGCATCACTAAGGGGGTGGGCCAGTTCACAAAGTCAACTGCTTTCTTGAGCTCTTCCCTGCGCAGAGTCTGCGGATGTAGGAGCGGGGCCCAGCGTCTCGACCCATTTAGCTTCTGTTTCTTGGGAGTGAGTTTCAAGACTGTGGCAAGCTGCAAATGAGCCGCTGTGGTTACGGACGTTGCTATGGAATATGTGCGTGTGTGTGAGCACACATCCTACTAAACTCAAAGCTGCAAAAGTATAACCATGTATAACAGTGTTCTCAAACTGTGGGTCGGGACCCACTTGGTGAGTCACAACCTGATGTGAGGTGGGTCGCGGAAAGCTGGGAGCAGCCATCTTGGAAACTTCAGACCGTACTCCTGCTATATTCCTTTTGTGAGTATTAATGTTCAAATTTTCAAGTGAGGGTATTTTTTTTTTTTTAAAAAAATGTTTTTACTTCAGTTCTTTTACATAATATTTTGTCCTCGTCTTGCTTTCTGTCAGGGATGTTTCATGGTTGTGCAATTGCTGCAGTCCAAGAATGCATTCCAGGAGTGTCATTTGATTATGTCACAGTGATGGCACTTCCTGCTTGGTGATGACACTTCTGGCTACGACATCACTTCCAGGTTAATGACATCACTTCCGGTGGGTCCTGACACGAATGCCATTCGAAAAAGTGGGTCCCGGTCTAAAACATTTGAGAATCACAGATATATAAGATGCTTCTAGCACTATATTGTTCTGAAGGAACACCTCCTTTCCTCTGAGGAGTCTCAAAGTGGCAATACCTGGTTCCCCACAACCAATGTTATCCTCACAACAACCTGTGAGGTAGATCAGGCCAAGAGAGAGCTACAGACCCCAGGTGGCCCACTGAGCGTCATGGCTCAGAGGCAATTTGAGCCTAGGTCTTTGCAGGCTCAAGCCTGCCTGCTGCAATTCCACACAATGGCCTCCTCCACATTTCCAGCTGCCCATCCAGGTTCAAAATGCCAAGTAAGCACCTCATGAACTACATTTTTAACACTCTACAGTTCCTAACTAAGTTCTGAATCACTGTGGTGTTGTAATGTGAAGCATGTCTTATCGGTGACTCGGATAATATTCAGAAAACATGCGGTCAAACTTTCCATGCGCTTTAGTTTTCGCTGGTGCCAACTGATTTGAAGTTGCTGAACAAGCACTTGGGTGAAGTGTTTTCTCGCGAACAAAGCAGTCAGAAATATGCTTCCTAAAAATAGTGAGCATGTCTGAGCTGTGAGAACTCCCAGGGATGCAGCACTGGATCATCGCAGGTTCCCTCTGAGGGAGCTTGCACTTGAGGCTTACAGTGTCTTTGTTTGCCTATATATGTGAGCATTTGGATGGAGTTAAGTAGCACATGCTCATGCATCATGCTATGTCAGCTGCATGTGTCTCCCAAGCATGTCTGTGGCTACTGGCTGCCACTATCCATTGCCATCTCTCCCAGAGCACACCCCCAATCCCGATGCCTCTCACAGGATCTGCCAGCTCATACATCTTTGTCTTTCTCAGCAAGTCACCTGACTACCCAGTCATGAACCAAGCCATCCTACCCCCTTGCACCTTAGCCCCTCGCCTCTGCTGAAGCCCCAGTAAAGGCTCCCATTCAAGGAGCTCACCCAGGCATTTGCCTGTTAACCCTTTTTTGTTAACCCTCCAGGCCATCTGGCTAAGCATCAACTCAGGGCTCAATCCTAACCTGGAGTTAAGCCAGCAAAGTTAGGCCAGCAAAGTTTGGCCGGCACAAGGGCCACCATAAAATGCAGCAGCGTCATGCTGCCAGAACGCTGGGCGGGAGAAACGGGGAGGAACGTCATGCTGCCGCCCAGCGTTCCGGCAGCATGACGCCGCTGATAAAATGTATTTGGACCATTCTCTGAGTCAGGGAGGATGGTGCATGTCTGTGGTTAGATAGCAGTGCCCCCACTCAAGTAGCAACATATTTAACCTTTGATGCACATAGCCTAATCTGCACTGTGAACCACCAAAAATTGGGTCGCGACCCACTGGCGGACCACAAACCCACAGTTTGAGACCCACTGCGATAGAGTGTACGTCTGAGTAGGCCAGAACATTCTATTAGGCTGCAGTCGTCAAATCACGTACTAGGGAGTAACTTGCACTGAGCACTTTTCTGAGGAAACATTCTTAGAATTACATTGCATTCCTGTTAATTCTGGAGGCAGATTAAAATGTCCTTTCTGGTTGTTGATAGAAGAATCCAGATGTTCCCTTCCTTTCAGGAGAAGCTGCTACAACAACTTGTCTATCAACAGTCTACAGATAATTCAATGTGGACTTATTCCTGCAGCTAAAGGTTTCCAAATAACTACCAAGGGTAAACATCTCATACTGCCAATGCCAAAAGAGATATTTCTAATGTTCACATGCAATGTTTATTTCGTCCTTAATGCTATTTTTACAGTATATTTTCTTCTGTTTGCACTGTTTGCATCGAGTCCACTGTCAACCGTAACTTGATGTAATCTGGTATTGTTGAACATTTGGACCACCTAATCTCTTTTCTTGTAAATTAATTTCTATTTCGTTCTCAGCTTTTTGCTCCATGTACATCTTCAACCTTAACTTCTTTAGAGCGCAATCCTAACCTGGGAGTGAGGCCGGCACAGTTAGGCCAGCAAAGTTTGGCCGGCACAAGGGACACCATGAAGTGCGTTTGGACCACTCTCGAAGTCAGGGAGGATGGTGCAAGTCTGTGTGCTGGCCTTTCTGAGAGTGGTCCAGACATACTTTATGGTGTCCCCTGTGCCAGGCAAACTTTGCTGGCCTAACTCCAGATTTTTCCATAGCTTAAAGTGATGCGCAACAAAAAAAAGTTTAAAATAACTAAAAACAAAACGCTAAAAGGAAACAGTACATTAATAAATTGATTTTAAAAAATTAATCAAGCAAATGTTGATAACATTTGTGGTTTTGCATAACTTCTACAAGTCATGGGGAGTGAAAGAATTTTCCCCCTAGATTACCAATGTCAATTTCCCCAAGTTGTTGTGAATCATGTATTCCAGCAAAAGTCAGATGTGACTCTCTCTCTCAGGCAAGTTGGGGCCAAAGGAAATGTGAGGAAAACCACTCCCCTCTTTCCCTTATAACACTGTTGTGTGCGCTGGGGAGGGGGTCATTTGCAGGTGAGAAAAGGTGACTAAACACTTGGACAGCTGGCAATTCTCCCCTGCAAATCTCTTGCCAATATTTGAAACTGATTTTCGACTCTTGGGGCTGTTCACTTGGAAGTGAACCAAGCTCATTAGAAAAAAAACAGCCTTGGGAGAAGGTGGGGAGAAATTTCAAATTTTCAGGCATGGGAGGGGGTGAGCTCCTCCCTGTTTGTTGATCCTCTCCGGGAATCCCCCCTTTGCCTTCTCGCCCACCTGGCCTTCAAGCTGGGTAGACAAGAAGGAGAAGGAGGGGCCACAGCAACACAAGAGGAAGAGGATGCAGAGGAACCCACAGTGGAGCAGACAAAAAAGCCTTTCCCAAACTGGGTCACTACCACCCGATTGATGGTGAGTCATAAAACTGAAACTGACAACCTGATAGTTGACTAGGGAAATGTATTGAGCCCTCTGGAAAGTGAAACAGAGCCACACGTATGTATTCAATCCTGAGTGGGCAGCTGGGCTTCGGTCCATATTGAAGGGCAGGCCAAGAGGAACACAATGCTATCAGAATGGTCCTGATGAACACAGGTCCCAAAAACATTTGAGAAGGAGGTGTCCCACCCTCCAAGGTGACAAGGGAAATGTATTGAGCCCCATGGAAACTGAAACAGAGCAGCATGTACGTGTTTACTCACAGGTAGGCAAAAGTGCCTCAGCTCCTATTAAAGGCCAGGCAAAGGGGAACAAAGGGCCACCAGAACGATCTCGATCCAATGACCGTGGAGCTCAGCAAATGCTCCAGAAGGCAGCCAACCAATCCACCATGGTAGAAAGAATAAAAACAGAGGCTTGAGCAGCTGGAAAGGTGAAACTGGTTGTGTTGTGTTGTGTGTCATGAAGCTAGGTGGGTCCCAACAGAGTGCCGTTTTAAAAATTGGGTCCCTCCTGGTGCTAAAACGTTTGGGAACCACTGAGATAAAACCTTATTCACTCGTAGCAAAAGGAACACGGAGGAGGAAGAGATATTGCATGATGTTCCTATGCATACAACTACACCTGTGGGAATTGCTCTGCGCAGTTGTGGTCCTGGGTCCCTGATAACACACATATCGACCTGCAGCTAAAAGTGTGGCAGCCAGGAATGGGGGCAGAGTTTGGAATCCTTCCCTCCACGTAGTCTGCACGTGTGCGAACAGGGCTGGAGAGCAAACAGCGCATTCAAATAATGGGTGGGAAAGCTGCCACACTTCCTGGTTTCAGAAGGTTGCAACATCACTTTTCTGCTGCGGTGTTGCAAATTAATACAAATGTGAAAGTGCCCCTCCCCCCGCACCCGGGGTGACTCAAGTCCGTGTCACTGGATGAAGCGGATTAATGCAGTTTACACAGTCATTCATTCACCCACAAACAGCAAATGCTTATGAGTCAGCAGCGACAAATCTTCAGCACAATTCCAAGCCCAGCGGCAACAGGTTTTGGCAGCTGACAATGGTCCACGTCGCAGAAATATGTTAGAACGTATGAGCCTTTGTCTTATCTATCATGAGTCAGCAAGACATCTTTTGATTCTTCAAGTGTTTCTGGCCGAACGACAAAGAAACCACCCAAAGAAAAATAATGCTGGAGGCATTAAAATTCTTCCACTCGTTGTAGGGAAACAGGAAATATTTTGAGACTGATTCTCCTGCTTCCAAGTCAAATTTCGCTGGTATTTCTCCAACTCTTGATGATACGCAGTGCGATTGAGGTTTACATCCATGGTAAACACTGGATATGGTGGTGCTGAAGGTTAAACCGCTGCTGCTGGGCTTTCCGACTGGAAGGTTGGGAGTTCAAGACCACGCGACAGAGTGAGCTCCTGTTGCTTATCCCAGCTTTTGCCAACCTAGCAGTTTGAAAGCATGTAAAAATGCGAGTAGATAAATAGGCACCACTTTGGTGGGAAGGTAACGGCATTCAATGCGCATTGGCATATAGTCATGCTGGCCACATGACCACGGAAGCTTGCCCTTGGACAAACGCTGGCTCTACGGGCTTAGAAACGGAGCACTGCCCCCTACGGACGGTCACGACTAGACCATTCAGTCGTGGGGAAACCTTTAAACAGTGGACACTTAGCAAGAGAGGAGATTGCCCCAACAGTGCCATTCTCTGCTTATGGCCACAGCCAACACACCCTTGCAATTGATGTACAGGTTTTCTACCTTTCCTTTCACCTGACCCATGGAACTCCCAAAGTAGGAACAGGGTTTGGGTTGTCATATGCTCTGTGTCACGGGGATCCTGCATGACATCTACGTTTGCATCAATCAACCTCGTGATGCAAAACCAGAGGTGATGGCCTTGAGATGCAGCCACTGTCCATTGGACACAAAGACAACGGATTAATGTTTGGAAAGACCAACACAACATGGTACTCACTGGCTGATGTCCTTGTTAGGAGGTGGCATGGTGTTAGCCTGTGGTGAGATTTCAAGAGGGGGGGGCAGGGGCATAACTAAGGATAGTGTAGCTGGGTGCAGAGAGCAAAATGATGCTCCGGGAGTGATGCCATAATTGTATTTTTGTTTTATGGGGTTTTGGGGCCTGGGCAGGAAGTGTGGTCTGGAGGTTGAGCTGTTGCCTTTGCCTGAAGACGCTAAGCAGGATCAGCCTTGGATTGGCCTTGGATGGGAGACCGGAAGTCACTGACAGAGCTTGTGGAGGAATGGGAGGAGTGTGGAGGAGTCATCTGACAAAAGAACTGGCCAAGGTGTGATCTGTGGTGGACTGTGAAGGCTCAGAAGGTGCAAGAGTGCAGCCAGGATCATGACCACACATTGAAAGGGAAACATCTGAAGAAATTGAGGGTTCTGTGAATGGTACATAGAACAATAATTGTAAAAACCCCAATTGAAAAATGGGGTTTATGAACAGCCTGCCCATGTAAACCGCCTTTGAGTCCAGTGAAATCTGGAGAATGGCAGTATAAAAATATATCAAATAAAATAAATAAATAAATAACATTTGATGGAATGAAGGTATTACATTATAATATGTTTCACTGCATTCTGCACAAAAATTCTGCATTGAATGATATATAACATGTCGGTATTATTTCTACAAATTGCGATTTTAACAAACCACAATTTTTGTTGCATTTTTGTTTTCTGGTTTTTTGGCCATAACGTTTGATAGAGTGAAGATATTCCAACATGGTTTATTCCATTGCATTCTGCATGAAATTACCTTTCCAATGATATGTAACATGATAGTATTATTCATAAAGACCAAGGTTGTCACAATTTTGGCCACTAGTGTCAAGCTCAGCTTGTTACCCACCTAAAGCTTGTTGCCTGGTGCAATTGCACCCCCCTGCACCACTGTAGCTACGCCCCTGGGGGTGGGGGAGAAACCGTCATGGGAAAGCAGAAGGAGATGGAAACAAAGCTAGAAGGAAAAGACAAGCCACAAGGGGGAGACAAAGAGGCAAGGAGGAAAAGCAAGGACCAGAGAGGTACAAAGGGGTATCAAAGAGGAAAAGTTTGGGACAGGGTGGAGGGCCATAGGAGGGGCTCTGAGAGGAATAAGAGGGGATTATTAAGGAATTTCCTGGTGCAACTAGAATTTGACCATTTTCTACATTTTGTGTCATGTCCAAGTTTGGCAGTTTCTCCAGCAAAAATTAAGACCAAATCCATTTAGAAAAAAACACCTTGATTGAACATGACATTCTTTTACAAAACAGTGAGCAGGACAATATCTCTAGAACGATGATTTTCAACCTTTTTCATCTGACAAGATGCTAAAAGTGTCAAGGCACATAATCAATTTTTGGACAATTGACAAGGCACACCACGCTGTCCGTGGGGGGGCACCCCTACTAATATACAGTATGACCCTCCCCTCAACAACCATGTAAAGTATTCACGGCACATCAGTTTGCCACGGCACAGTGGTTGAAAATGGCTATTCTGGAACCTATTAGATTATGTGAGACATTAAGGCGGAGAAAGTTACATACAGCATTTTGCTCAGTGGAAAAAGGAACTGGGACCTTCACAACCCACCCTCAAAACCGCACCCACCAATGCAGCCGTTATTGGTTATTGGCAGGGAATTTTCAATTGAATCCACTGAATGATGGGGTATGATCAGTTAGACAACCCAGAAGTATTGCTTTCGGGTTTTTCCACGATTCAGTTCTAATCTCTAATCAAACGTTGAAACAGGATATAGCTGGAAACGGACCTGGAAGAATTTGCATTGCTAAGGTGTGGAAAATTGGAGATGTCAAAGGACAATTTCATGCTAAGGTAGGCACAATAAAGGACAAAAATGGCAAGGACCTAACAGAAGCAGATGAGATTAAGAAGAGGTGGCAAGAATACACAGAGGAACTCTATAAGGCCGATCTAAATGTTCCTGATAACCACAGTGGTACAGTCACTGAGCTCGAACCTGACATCCTGGAGAGTGAAGTCAAGTGGGCTTTAGAAAGCCTCACTAACAACAAAGCTAATGGAGGTGACAGCATTCCAGCGGAATTACTCCAAATCTTAAAAGATGATGCTGTCCAAGTGCTGCTCTCCATATGCCAGCAAATTTGGAAAACCCAACAGTGGCCACAAGACTGGAAAAGATCAGTTTACATTCCAATCCCAAAGAAGGGCAATGCCAAAGATTGCTCGAACTACCGCACCATTGCACTCATTTCACATGCTAGCAAGGTCATGCTCAAAATCCTACAAGCTCGGCTTCAGCAGTATGTGAATCGAGAACTACCAGATGTACAAGCTGGTTTCCGAAGAGGCAGAGGAACTAGAGATCAAATTGCCAACCTTCGCTGGATCATGGAGAAAGCAAGAGAGTTCCAGAAAAACATCTACCTCTGCTTCATTGATTATGCTAAAGCCTTTGATTGTGTGGATCACAACAAACTGTGGCAAGTTCTTGAAGAGATGGGAGTTCCAGACCACCTGATCTGCCTTCTGAGAAACCTTTATGCGGGTCAGGAAGCAACAGTTAGAACTGGACATGGAACAACCGACTGGTTTAAAATTGGGAAAGGAGTACGACAAGGCTGTATATTGTCACCCTGCTTATTTAACTTATACGCAGAGTACATCATGAGGAAGGCAGGGCTGGAAGACTCACAAGCTGGAATCAAGATTGCTGGGAGAAACATCAACAACCTCAGATATGCAGACGATACCACTCTACTGGCAGAAAGTGAGGAAGACCTAAAGAACCTTTTGATGAGGGTGAAAGAGGAAAGTGCCAAAATTGGTTTGAAGCTCAACATTAAAAAGACTAAGATCATGGCAACCACTCCCATCACTTCCTGGCAAATAGGAGGGGAAGAAATGGAAGCAGTGACAGACTTTATTTTCCTGGGCTCCAAGATCACCGCAGATGGTGACTGCAGCCATGAAATTAAAAGACGTTTACTTCTTGGGAAGAAAGCTATGGTGAACCTAGATAGCTTAATCAAAAGCCGAGACATCACCCTGCCAACAAAGGTTCGCATAGTCAAAGCGATGGTTTTCCCAGTAGCCATGTATGGCTGTGAGAGCTGGACCATAAGAAAGGCAGAGCGTCGAAGAATCGATGCTTTTGAATTATGGTGTTGGAGAAGACTCTTGAGAGTCCCCTGGACTGCAAAGAGATCCAATCGGTCAATTCTCCAGGAAGTCAAGCCTGATTGCTCCCTGGAAGGACAAATGCTGAAGCTGAAGCTCCAATACTTTGGCCACCTGATGAGAAGAGAGGACTCTTTAGAAAAGACCCTCATGCTGGGAAAGATTGAAGGCAAAAGGAGAAGGGGGCGACAGAGGATGAGATGGTTAGATAGTGTCACCGAAGCCATGAACATGAAATTGGGCGAACTCCGGAAGCTAGTGGAGGACAGGGAGGCCTGGCGTGCTGTGGTCCATGGGGTCGCGAAGAGTCGGACACGACTTAGCGACTGAACAACAACAACAACAAAGGTGTGGAAGAATTTGGATGTACCAGAAATGAAGTGATTTGGGAGACCCCCCGCCCCAGGATTCTCTCAGACAAACACCGAGCTCCCCCACCTGGCTGGAAGCATAGCCCCCCCCCCAGCCATGCCTTGCATCTATCATGAACTCTCCTGGCTCACAGCACACGGCTGCAGCCACGTGGAACCACCAAGCTTCCTTCCTGGCTCTCCAGCCACGCTGAAACCACTAAGCTCCTTTCATCCAACAGTGCAAGCCTGTACCATGGAAAAACTACAGAACACCACCCTAGTAATGTAGAACCACAATAGAAGTTGTGGCAACAGTAAAAACAACAACTCTTGGTGGGAGAAACACTTTTGGGCGGGAGTCCAGCTATTGGCAGCCTCTCAGATGTGGCTTTATGCAAGCCCCCATTGTGGTAATTTGGCCTTCCAGGGAACACTTGTATTGCTATGCTCAATGGTCAGATGCACATAATGCAGGACCTGGAAAGGGGAAGGTCAGACCAGGATGTCATGAGACCCCATCAAGGAGGGGAAGGTTGTGGACATCCTCTCTGTCCCAAAAACATGTAAAGACCTGACTCCATTTTGGATCTCATCCTGAGAGTGAACGCTATTAAGAATTGGTGCCAGAGACATCTGTAAGTCTCCTCCCCCCCCCATAGTCTTAAAGAAATGCAAATCTGGTCTCTGACAAAAGGTTTATGCAAGGACAAGTCCTGCCTGAAATTCAATCAAGTTCTTATCTGCCCAAAAGCCAAGAGTTTTCCCCCATCAGCATATCTTATTGCTATTCAAATGCAAGCCCCCTTCCTGAAAGTATTTACCACCTTGATTGTGTCTCCAGCATTGTGGCTAAATCTGTCTAAGTGTCGCCTCCTGCTTTTGTGTTTAAATGTGTCAAACTTAATTGTTACCTATGTTTGCATCTGACTAGACTTTGTAATTGTGCCCCTAACCCTTTCGTTAAGGTCACACAGAGAGGGGAGGGGAGCAAAAACCTGAAAACCCACCAATCGGATGTCTCGCATACCAAATTGCCAATAGCATTTGGCAAATGTTTTTATTTGCTGTTGTCAATTCCACATTTTGCATATTCAACTGTATAACTGACCAAACCCAGATGTACAATTTGGCACAAGTTCTGTAATCTCCTTGGAAGCATGCTGCATCTTGTGTCCGTTTTGCTAATGTCTTACGCATGAGTAAAATGTACTTCTCTTTCTGCAACAACGAAGTCCTGCTGGCATTCTTTTCAATCAACGGTTCCTTGGTAAGCCACAGTAAGGGAAGCCCAGACCGGCAGGGATCAGGGACGTTGGGCTCGGAACAGCATTGATTCTTAGGATGCAAACAGGATAGGAATGCACATCAGGGAAACGACACCTCAAATTGACGGCCCCTAAGCTTAAGGGCACAGGGGCCTGGAGAAATCACCAGATTGGCTTGATTTCCTCCTACATCAGAAGGATTTTTACTGATGGGGGTATTGCAACAGTGGCGAAATTGACAACCTGTGTTGGTAAGCCATGAGCCTTTTAGTTCCCTTTCTAGGCTTCATGTTGGGAGGAGCACTCTGTGCTAGCCGCCATGGAGACCTGCACCAGCCAGTGTGGCCGTGACAGGCAATGTTCAGTGTGCCACTTAGGAAGTTTCTGTGTGCCATGGGTTGGCCACCCCTGCTCAAGTGGTGAAGTCACATTATATTAATCCAGAGGTGAAGTCAGCAGAGAAACAGGTGCGTGGCAGGGCAGAGGCGGGGCTAACCAGTATTCTCGCACAAGGACAGCAAGGATTGAGCACCTGGTGACTAGTGGACGCCCAGGCTGGTGAGCTTTGGGACAGTGGCGTTTCTACAGGGATGGCAAAGCTCTAAGTTTTGCAAGAAGCTTTACCTTGCAGTAGAAATCACTCCTCTCCTGCACCGTTTTAGCCAATCTTGGCGTTGCTTACTGGCTACAGCAGCAAGGGAGAGGAGGGATTTACATGGCAGGGTAAGGCTTCTTTCAAAACTTAGAGCTTTGCCATCCCTGTAGAAACGCCTCTGCTTTGGGAGGCTCCTGAGGCCAAACCAGTGATAGGAGGAGCCACCCAGGACCACCACCCAGGACCATGGAATGCAGGTTGGATGGCGGTTGGCACATTTCCAAAATCAAGCTGGCGTTGGAGCGAAACGATGAACAGACTGAACGGTGGACCAAACGGAAGGAGGCGTTAACGGTAAGGATGTTGCAGCTCCCAGCCCCATTGAATCCTGTGGGATTCTTAGGAGGAGTGACCTGATAAGGAGGTCCTCCAGGGTGCATCTGGGACCCCTGAATGGCTCTGCCTTTGTCCCACCACTCAGCTGAGGATGCGGTCGCCGGTTGCTTGGCTCTTTGCCGGCTTGCTTCTCAAGTCAAGCTGGATTTGGCGCTAAAACCTGGAGTTGGGGATAAGCAGCAAGGCGACCCTCGGCTTTTCCAGGTGGTGAAGTTCAGGAGGGATTGTGAAGGGCTCCGGCACCATCTCTCCCAACAGGGGAAGTGGGCAGCAAAATGGCAGATGCGAAAGTGCAAGCTGGTGCACGCAGGGCCGGTCTTCAGCCAATGGGAGCGGTGTCCTGACATCGGGCCCTGTGCCCCAGCGCCAAAAGCACTTGCCTGAGAGGTGTTGCCAAGCCCTTCCCTTCCAAGGCCCCTTAAAGAGAAATCCAGAGCAGCTGGAAGGTAAGAACAAGCCGGCCAGGCACGCCCACCCCACCCCCTTCATTCTCCTCCTCCTGGAGGATGGGCAGCCCTTTTGGGGGGGGGGAATTGCTGTTGTTGATTTTCTGCTTAAAACCTGTGCGGTCCGGATGGCTGTCCTTCTCTCCCATAAGCACAGCTCTAGAGACCCCCCCTCTCCTTGTTCCCTTCCTCTGTTGCTGTTGTGTTCTTTATTTTAATGGGGGGGGGGTATTGCCTGAAAGTCTTTAGCCTCCCGCCTGTGTAAGTCAGAAGAAACTGCTGTGGAGAGTTGTTTTTATCCTCCTCCCCCTTCTCCTCTTGCATAACCGTGTGCAGGATCATGGCCCTGCACAGCTCCAGCAACGCCCCCCCCCATGCTTGCTCCCTCCCTTTGTTGTTGTTGCTGTTGTGTTGTTTGTTTTTAGTGGGGTGTGTGTGTTGCCTGAAAGTCTTTAGCCTCCTGTCTGTTTTCTTGTTGGAAGTGGGGTTTTTTCCCCTCTTCCCCTGTGCCGAGTGGGTGGGGGGGGGTGTTGGATCAAGTTGATTTGCTTGGGATCAGGTTTCTTCTGGTGACTCTTGAAGCAAGTCTGAGATCCCTCCCCATTTCTTGCCTGAGGCATCTCTCTCTACCTTCCTTGGCTGGGCAGCAGGTCTGCTGGAGAACTCCTCCTGTGTGTGTGTTTACTCAAGAGTTGCCCTCACTCAAATGCAGGTGGGGCTTTGATTTATTTATTTATTTATTGAATTTTTACCCCGCCTTTCCATTCAAGGCGGCATTACAAAAACAAAATAAAACATAGTTAAAAACAGCAATTAAAAACAATATAAAATACAATATAAAAAGTATAGACAGTTATCCCACGAGTCATAAAAGTACAGAATATCAAAAAATACAATACAAAGACCAGCCAGCCTGTCAGCAACTAAAAGCCTGCTGAAAAAAAAGGTCTTCAGCCCCCGCCGAAATACCGCCAAAGAGGGAGCAGTTCTTAACTCTAAGGGGAGGGTATTCCAAAGTTGGGGTGCCACCACCGAGAAGGCCCTATTCCTGGCCGCCACCCCTCTCACCTCTCCTGGTGGCGGCACAGTCAAAAGGGCCCCCCCAGATGACCTCAGAGCACGGGTAGGATTATATGGGAGGAGGCGGTCCCTCAAATACCCTGGGCCCAAGCCGTATAGGGCTTTAAAGGTCAAAACCAGCACTTTGAATTTGGCCCAGAACAGAACCGGCAGCCAGTGTAGTCGCCGAAGCAACGGCCCGACAGAGTCAAACCGACGTGCCCCAGCAACCACCCGAGCCGCCGCGTTCTGTACTAGTTGTAATTTCCGGACCGTCTTCAAAGGCAGCCCCACGTAGAGCGCATTGCAATAGTCTAATCTTGATGTCACTAGGGCATGGGTCACTGTGGCCAGGTCCGTACAGCTCAGGTAGAGTGCCTAGGATTGCAGCCCACGTTGTTTCCATATTTACTCCAGTGCAAGTCAGGCTGAGTTGGTATTTGAGTGAAGGCAGTTGGGCCATGCAGTATATTGCTAACCAGTGTGCCATCTGAAGATCCGAATGCATGTGAGTGTAAACCACATTGTGTTATGAACAGGATTATACAGGACTCGTTCCAATCACTTATATGGAAGCTTTGTAGCACGCTGCTTCTTCCTGTGGAAGTAAGTTTGGCTCCCTGCTCCACCTGTTCATGTTTCAAAATCAATTCCCCCCTCTTCTGATTTTAATGTGTTATTTTTGTGGCAACACTGGGCCAGCAAAGGCTAGGCTCGGGGAAGGTTTACTAATGTGCATTCTTGTTTCCAATTTTTCACAAAAAAAAGCCAGGAAAGCTTTTTCTAAAGTAAACAGTAAGGCTGCAATCTTATGCACCTGTTCCTAGGAATAAGCCTCATTGAACACAACGAGACACTTCTGAGAAGATATGAATAGGGTTTCTTACTAATACTTAGGTTTTCTGATGATCAGATTGCAGATTAATATTAAATGTTTAAATGTGAATTCTTTCTCCTTATCTGCATCATAAGCAACCAGCCCCTAAAACCAGCGGCGTCATGC
>JAJKFI010000104.1:2379127-2446619 GCA_029204185.1 Lerista edwardsae | reverse complement strand
CCAGCGTTCCGGCTGCATGACGCCGCTGCCTAAAACACATACACAGACTGCTGCACACGTGCTGGCTTCCCCAGGCAGCCATGGACAAGTGCGCTCTGAGCCCCAGACTTTTAAAAAAAAAATCCATTTTAAAAATGTGGCCAATGATTTTTTGTGTGTGACTTATATGTGTACATGTTGCTTTTAAAATGAGGAGGTGTTTGTACATTAGAGAACATAATACTCTTATTATTTAGCATGTTCCTGGTGCAATGCATTTTTGACAGTAAGTCAAAGATAATGAGCAATTTATATGTTCCTTATTTAAAAGTTCTTAATAAATAACTAATAGTCACAAATATTATAAATGACTTTATTTTTACAACTCTTAATAATAGTTGTAATAGTAATAATAGTAATACATAATAATTTTCTTAACTGGTAAAAAGTAAAGGTTTCCCCACGACCGGATGGTCCAGTCGTGACCAACTGTAGGGGGCGGTGCTCATCTCCGTTTCAAAGCCTGTAGAGCCGGCATTTGTCCAAGGACAAGCTTCCGTGGTCATGTAGCCGGCATGACTCTACGCCGTAGCGCACGGAACGCCGTTACCTTCCCACCGAAGTGGTCCCTATTTATCTCCTTGCATTTAGGTGCTTTTGAACTGCTAGGTTGGCAGGAGCTGGGAGAAGCAACGGGAGCTCACTCCGTCACACAGTCTTGAACTCCCAACCTTCCGGTCAGAAAGCCCAGCAGCAGCGGTTTAAACCGCTGCGCCACCACGTCCCTTTTCTTAACTGGGGGGGGCCCCACAAAAATGTTTTGCAATGGGCCCCGCAACTCCTAAGGCTGGCCCTAGATGCATGGTAGGGCAAGAAATCACCGGCCTCTATGTTGTACACTGGGAGTGCTGGCGTTAGAAAGCTGGGTCGCAGACTCCTTGTGTTGACGGTTCTTCTAGCCCTTCGGCTGCTGTCCCCTGTGCAACCCACCATTTTCACTTGTGTGTTGCTTGTAGACTGGCTGGTTCCTCTGCTATCCAAGAACTGCTGTGCCAGCGAGCACCCTCTTCTTTTCCAGCCTTTCCCCCTCCTTCTTCACCCTTTCTTTCAGAGTTGCCGCAATTTGCCACTCAAGCCTGTGCTGACCCACCTATCAAGAAGCCTTCCCTTGGGAGAGCAAACCCATCAGTCTGCCTCCTTTCCTAAAACTAGCCAAGGCCAATCAAGGACTTTCTCCCCATTTTGAACCAGGAGACTGCTGTGTCTTGGCAATGTAGCCTCTACAATACAATAATAATTGTATACATAATAATAATTGAGATACAATAAGCTCTACAATGATGCAAGCCACATCCCAGCAGATACAGATGGCTTTTGGAACTCGGACCCACCCCTCACCTTCTGAGCCTCACAGGCAGTATCGTCCTGCTTAGGGCTTCCAGCCCTCCTTTGCTTGTGTGCTGGGGGTGTTGCATTTGGGGGAGTTTGGGACACCTTGGTTGATCCCTGCCCTTCAAGGAGGAGATTAGCGCCGAGCCTCCAATGCGTGGCTCTCCTTAACCAATCCGCCAAGAATGCCAAATGCAGGAAGATCCCCACTTACGGCTGCCTTCCCTTGGGACATCGGTTAAGAGCCATTAGGCAGTGGGAAAGACAACCGTCCCCACTGCAGAGAGGGACGTGAGCTACAGCTCATTCCTTGCCACAGCCCTGGAGCACAAACCGAAACCACAGGCTAGAGCCACGGCTGGAGCGTTCAGTGCTCTCCTGCTTTCTCTCTCTCGTCACCATTCTTCTCCCCTTGTCCCCCACAACCTCTGCTCCTTCACTCCCGAGTCCTGCGGGGAGATCTCCCCTCCCCTCCCCTCCCCTCCCCTCCTGTCCTGTCCCCTTCCTTTTGTGCCATACCGAATATCCTCCTCCTTGCAAGTATTGCCTTGAGGCTGTTCTCCCAAGGGCCCCGTGGTGCATGTGTACAAACATTTCACCCTATGATTGATTTTCATTCCCCTTCTCTAGCTTATGGTTAGTCCCACCCTCAAGAGCTATCAAGGGTACAGTACCTCCAGTGGTGTCATTCAAATGATTTAGGAACAGGAACTCTCTTTTGAGTTCAACTTCAAATGTTGAAAAACAACAAAACCCCGGAAGCACCCACTGAGCCCGTTAGGATGCGGAACGCCCGTTCCGGTCCGTTCCCCCGAATGACATCACTGAATACCTCCCTCCTGATTTCATTGTGTCTTGAGCCAACGCATTTGGTTCCTTCACACAGCCCGTTTCCCCCATGCGTGTATGTCAGGCGCACTTTAGTGCAGCCGTTCTCACACGTTTGGGGCTCCAGCGCCCTTTGCGCTTTTAAACTGTGCCTCTGGAAGCACCACCATGACATTTGGGGAGGCTTGGCGCACCAGCGCATGCATGAGCAGACAGTGGCCCCTTATGGTATAAGGGTACTGATGCCTCAGGGGCATCTCCCCCCTGCCGGGCAGTGCGACTCCTTCCATGCTTTGACCACAAGGGGGTGTTATTGGAGTGCTGCCCCGTGGTTGGTGCACACTGGCAATGTTGCCACAACTGCTGGCAGAGAAGCTGGCAGTGTTGCGCTTCACTTAAAAGCCCAAGATTCTTCTTTGCTCCTTTGTGTTAGAAACCCCCCCCCCAACACTGGTGCAGCCCTGCCCAAAAGGAACGTGCGGTAGCTGGGTGGTGGTGGTGGTTGGGGTGGACTGGGAGGCTTTGGTGGGGAAATGAGGCTTAAATCTCTTACAAGATCCCCTTGCAAATCTCCTGCTCCAGATCTGTGTCAGCTTTTGTGCTGGCGCAAATCCAAGATGAGACAGAGGGAGCAGGAACATGGCTGAAGGAGGGGCATTACCTGCCATGCGCCAGCACGGCTGGATCCGTCCCCTCTGTTTTGCCCCATCCCTGCTCTGGGGACTACCGCAGTCTGGTGACGGATAGGGAGTGCTGCCCCCTTCGCAGAAAGTGCTCTGGCCCGTAGCGCAGGATTGGGCTGTTAGATACAGACCTCAGTTAAGGCAGCATAAATAGGCTTTGGTGACTTAACTTGAGTATAGGATTATTCATAAGAACATAAGAAGAGCCCCGCTGGATCAGGCTAAAGGCCCATCTAGTCCAGCTTCCTGTATTTCACAGCGGCCCACCAGGTGCCCCAAGGAGCACACAAGACGACAAGATGCTTGCATCCTGTTGCCACTCCTTTGCACCTGGTACTCTGAAGTAGCCTACTACTACTGTCCTTACATTACATAGGTTACAACCCATCATTGCCTATAGCCCACGATGGACTTTTCTTCCAGAAATCTGTCCAATCCCCTCTTAAACTTTTAACGGTTGACAGGCTATATCTTGATTACATCTTATGATCCACGGGGCTTGTTGTTTTTTAAATTTTTAAATTGTATTTTAATATTGTTTTTAAATTGTTTTTTAATGTTAAATTCTGTTGTTATTGTTTCTTTTGTTGTAATGCAGCCTTCGGGCAGAAAGGTGGGATATAAATCCAATAAATAATAATAATAATTAAAGGCATCTAGACCAGATGCCATCACCACCTCCTGTGGCAAAGAGTTCCACAGATTAACTACCCGCTGGGTAAAAAAGTACTTCCTTTTATCTGTTTTTAACTCTCCCAACCCTCAGTTTTAGCCTGCACCAGTTTTAGCCTCACTTTTATTCAACCTGCACCTTTGGCTAACTTAAGAATGATATTTTAATCAAAGTTATGCACATTCTGCCATTTCATAAAACCTCAGAAAAAGCGCATTCTGTGGGCTATGAGACTCTTGGCTGAACAAAAGCCAATGAGCTGGTAGTCCTTGAAAGAAATAAAACACCTGAGAGGGCGCAATGCCTTAGGGGGTGATGGAGAAAGAGAGGGAGACTGTTTTTCAGGCCTTGACCAACCCCGGACTAGCACAACCAGAACTATGAAAGCAAGGAAGTGCACAAGATAAACTAGAGAGGTATGTCTGGCCTCATCCCTGCCCTCGAGGAATGTTGCCTCTTTGAAACAATTTTAGTCTGGTGGTCATTGCATTCCAAGGTTGTTTTATACAACAAAAGCCATTTAAAAAAAAATACAGTATTTAAAAATAATACTAATATGTTGCCTTGAGTGCATTATATGCAGGAAGGCAGAATGAAAGTTAATTGTTTGAATAGTTGTAACAGGCTATCCATTAACTGTTGTAACCGGCCATCCCTCCACTCTTATAATCACAAGGAATGAAAACGCTTCTGGATGTCATCAAGTATGTGGGTGAGCTTCACGTGCTCGAGGATGACCAAGAGCCGCTTGACTAAATGCTCTTCTCCAAGTGAGTTCTTGAGCTGTTTGAGGTAGGTGTGAAGCTCCACCTGGAGCATCAGTGCACTCTTCCTGGGATGCGGGGAGAAATCCATGCTGAAGTGGCGCATCACACGCAGCAGCTTTCTCCGCGACTTGACTTGGTACGGCACAAAGTCAATCAGCGCCTTTTGGCAGTCCTCGTTTCCTGGAGAGAGAGAGGGTGAGAAACAATCAAAACCCCACAGGAGGTGACATGTTGAAAATGGGCCACAGCTTCTCACGTCTCATGTGCACTCCACTCATCCGTCAGCTACGCAAGTTTGTACAAAATCAGCCATAAGAACATAAGAAGAGCCCTGCTGGATCAGGCCAAAGGCCCATCTAGTCCAGCTTCCTGTATCTCACAGCGGCCCCACCAGGTGCCCCAGGGAGGCACGAGACACAAGACTCATCTTGTTGCCACTCCCTTGCACCCGGTACCAGTAGCCCACCACCTTTGTAAGGAGGTTGCACAATCCATCATTGCCTATAGCCCACGATGGATCTTTCCTCCAGAAATCTGTCCAATCCCCTCTTAAAGGCATCAAGACCAGATGCCATCACCACCTCCTGTGGCAAGGAGTTCCACAGATTAACTACCCGGTGGGTAAAAAAGTACTTCCTTTTATCTGTTTTAACTCTCCCAACCCTCAGCTTTAGTGGATGCCCCCTGGTTCTGGTGTTTTGAGAGAGGGAAAAGAACATCCCTCTATCGACTCTATCCCTTCCATGCATAATTTTGTATGTCTCTCCTCCATGCTGGAGGAGAGCCTGGTCAGCCCAGCAGAACGCGCTTTGAGCACTGAGTCCAGGAGCCTCCACAGCCTCCAGGAGCTGCTTTGTACTGCCTGTCATGCAAAATCTGCTTCCGATACAAGTTGTTACCACGGGTGGGAACTCAAGTCGTTGCTACATGACTCAAGTCACAAAATTGCTGGGGTTTTTTTTGCAACTCGCGTTAACTCAAGTCACGGACGTCACTGACTTGGACCCAACCTGAGTGACTTGGAAAACAGTCCCGACTCTCCTTAGTGTGTGTATGTGCTTGTTTTTGTTGTTGCTTCTGTATCACCCCGAAAGACTTGTGGGCAATGCCGTAGCTCCCAACACTGTAGCCTTTCCTCCTAAGGGAGGGGCCCCAGCCCAGTAATCATTTTAGTCGCTCTCCTCTGCACTTTTTTCCAGTTCCACTATGTTCTTTTTGTGGCCTTACCATTGATTTGCTCAATGGCATAATAATGGCTGCTTTATTCTCAACCCCCTTTTTAATTATAGCAAGCATGGAATTAGGCACATTTTCATCAAGTTGTCCACCAACACCCCAAGATCTCTCTCCTGCACTGTCAGACCCCATTAGCCTATATGTGATGTTTTGATTTTTTTTTTACCCAATATGCATCACTTTACACTTGTCTACATTGAAATACATCTGCCATTTTGCTGCTCATTCTCCCAGTTTGGAGAGATCCTTCGGGAGCTCTTCACAATCGCTTTTGGTTTTCACCATCCGGGAAAAAAATTAGTATCGTCTGCCATCTTGGCCACATTGCTACTTAGGCCTGATTCCAGGTCATTAATGATCAAGTTGAAAAGCACTAGCCCCCAGACAGATCCTTGGGGCACTCCGCTTTTCACCTCTCTCCACTGTGGAAACTGCCCATTGACCCCCACTTTGTTTCCTGGTCCTCATCAATCCGTAAGAGGATCTGCCCTCTTATTCCCCAACTGTGAAGTTTCCTCAACAGCCTTTGGGGAGGGACTGTATCAAACACCTTCTGAAAATCCAGACATATGATATTCACTGCTTCACCCACATGCCTGTTGACCTTGAATTCTGAGACTTTGATCCAAGGATGGTGACACTACCCATGGTTAAGGGAAAGGGGAGGACTTGCGAGGAAAGACAAGCAGTGCAGTTTGGGACATACTGAACATGAAACAGCAATGAAGCCCGCAAGCAGTAACGTCAGCCAGGCAGTTGAAGATGTGAGATTGACCGTGCGGGACGTTTGTGTCCCTGCATGACTGGGTACAGCTCCGCACCTGATCCTGCAGCCGACCCCTCGCTGGTGTTGCCAATGTTGCAAGAAGTGCAGAGGGTGTCGTGGAACAGATTCCCAGGAACGTTGACCTCCAGGCCTTCCTTGGAACAGTTGCGGTGTGGCTGGCACGGATCCGAGCTCGTGCTGGAGAAGGTCCCTGGAGCACATGGTGCACATTTGGTGTCCTCATGCGAGCTGCCTGCAAGACATCACCATGGGGAGAGAACATCAGCAAGGGAGCGCTCTCACATGCAGGCCGGAGTCATACCTGGGCTGAGCTCATCAGTGATGGGCAATGGATGAGCACTGCTCAGCATACGATCTCAGCTGTGCAGAAAATGATGCCACCAGAGACTATTCCGAGTTAAAGAGGTTCTCTCATGGGGGAAAAAAAACAAAACAGGCTACATACAGGAAGATATTACAAGTTGGGTATTACAAGATGGCGGCTCCCAGCAGTCTGCGACCCACCTGACATCAGGTCATGACCTGCCAAGTGGGTCCCAACCCACAGTTTGAGAAACACTGATGTAGAGGCTCCATTGACCTAAGAGGTTCACCCTCTTAGGTCATCGAAAGGGGCTCTCCTTTAAGTGCCCCCTCTGTCCCAAGTTAAATGGATGGCAGCTTGGGGACGAGCCTTCTCTGTAGCAGCTCCACAAATATGGAATTCCCTTCCAGAAGAATTAAGAACTACACACTCCCTCATGGCCTTTCGGAGAGGGCTCAAATCATACCTATTTCGTCTGGCCTTTGGATGATTGTGTGGCTATCTGCCCTCTGTCCCTCTGGTATAGTGTCATAGTTTTGCTCACTCCCTGGTCAAATGTTTTTTACCTCCCCCCAAATGACCTGATAAGGAGAATTGGGTCTAATTATATTCTTGTTACTCTCATTGTTAATGTTTTAATGTTGTTTTCTTTCATCATTGTTTTACTTTTTGTGGTTACATTGTACTTTGTTCTCTTGGGCATTTGCTTCGGCATGGGAAATCACCTGCTCATTCGCCAAAGCGAGAGATGTTCTCGCCTACCAAGTGTCCTGCTGCCTGCAGGGATTGACAAGTAGGTCGGCACAAAAGCTTATCTGGACACAACTCTGGTATTGGAAGTGGAGTCAGAAGGAAAGTCAGCCTTTTACAACAAGAGAATTTCAAAAGGATGAAGAGACTCCAAAGCACTTCAAAAGGACTCCGGCATGAAATGCTGAAGTAGCTTTCAATACTGATTTTCAACGGTATGTGCTAATGTGCAGGGCTAGGAAAATGTTACTGTTGCTGCAAATTGTCACCATGCTGACCTTGTAACCATTCAAACTTTACACAGAGCCTGACAATTGCATCTCCCAGCCATGCCATCTCATTGGTTGCCATTTTGTATCTTTCTACCCAGGTATGCGATAAATTACTTACACAGACACCCACCAACAGAAAACAACACATCTTATGTACTTGAGTCCACAAATAAGGGCGCAATCCTAACCTGGAGTTAGGCCAGCACAGTTTGGCTGGCACAAGGGCCACCTTAAAGCGCATTTTGGCCACTTTCAGAGTCAGGGAGGATGGCGCACGTCTGTGTGCTGGCCTCTCTGACTCTGAGAGCGGTCCAAACGTACTTTACAGCAGTGGTTCTCAAACCTTTTAGCACGAGGACTCACTTTTTAGAACGACAATGTGTCCGGGACCCACCAGAAGTGCTGTCATGGCTGGAAGTAATGTCATTGTGACACCAGAGCCTGCTGCTTTCCTGAGAATGCAGCGATAAGTTGGATTATTTCTCAGCCATTTTACAATAGCTAAGTTCAAGAAAAAAAATTTAAGCTTGACACAAGCAAAACAAACTTTCCAGTATCCCATCTTCCTATATTTTCAATATGGCTGCTCTAGGTGTTTCACAACCCACCTGAAATTGGCTCATGACCCACTGGTGGGTCCCAGCCCACAGTTTGGAACCCACTGCTTTATGGTGTCCCTTGCGCCAACCAAGCTTTGCTGGCCTAACTCTGGAAGGTTTGAATTGCACCCTCGAAGACTCCTTGTTTTCACTTCTAGAGTCTTGAGGGGAGGAGCTGAACTCAAAAAACAAGACACCAGCGACTCTCAGTAACAAGGCAGCCTCCAAGGCAGAGCACCAGGACAGTGAGTTTGCCAGGGACAGGCCCCAAGCAATAGGGGCCTGGGGCACCTCCCTTATGAAGAAAGACTGAAGCATTTGGGGCTCTTCAATCTGGAAAAAAGGCGTCTGAGGGGGTACATGATTGAGATGCACAAAATTATGCATGGAGGGATAGATTGGATAGAGGGAGGTTCTTTTCCCTCTCTCACAATACCAGAACCAGGGGGCATCCGCTAAAACTGAGTGTTAGGAGAATTAAAAACAGATAAAAGGAAATACCTTTTTACCCAGCGGGTAATTAAGCTATGGAACTCCTTGCCACAGGAGGTGGTGATGGTGTCTGGCCTAGATGCCTTTAAAGGGGACTGGATGGATTTCTGGAGGAAAAGTCCATTGTGGGCTATAGGCCATGATGAGTTGGGCAACCTCCTTACATTAATAGTAGGCTACTTCAGAATGCCAGGTGCAAGGGAGTGGCAACAGGATGCAAGCATCTTGTTGTCTACTGAACTCCCTTAGGCACCTGGTGAGCCACTGTGAGATACAGGAAGCTGGACTAGATGGGCCTTTGGCCTGATCCAGTGGGGCTCTTCTTACGGGAGCTCACAAATTGAGTTCTAATGTCTCCCCCCTCATACGTACCTTGCCGAGCAACCTCAGTCCCCATGGGGCACGTGGAGTGCCTTAGGCAGAAATCTGAGTCAGAGTAGTAGCCTGGCTTGCACTGGCACACACGGTTATGTGTGCCGTTGCAGGGTTGCACCTCCAACTCCAGACGGTCGCAGACGACATTGCAGTACAGGCAGTTCTCCAGGTAGTTCCAGTACTGCGTGTAGTAGGGACTGGGGCACGGCTCGCAAAGGGTCGGGCTGTTCTTGGTGCAGTGCTGTGCCACAAACGTCCCCGGTGGGCACTGTTGGCATACAAGTCTCTCATTTGTTTGGCGATCTGGCCATTCGTAGGTTGGGTGGGAGCTGGTGCTGCGGATGTCCAGGAAGAGCAGAATACTGGAAACCACCCACTAAAGAGAGAGAACAGAATGGCAGTCAGCCCGTCAGTGCCTTCTCTGTTCTTCAATGAATTGAGCCATAGACAGGCACTCCCCCGTATCCTCCCCCACCACACACATTACTTATCCGTCTTCCTTTTCGGTGGTGCCAAGCACTCATGTCCAGTGGTGTCATTCAAATGATTTAGGAACAGGAACTCACTTTTGATTGGCACTTGTCGGGAACCCGGAACCAGACACGGAGCCCGTTAGGATCCGGAACGCCCGTTCTGGTCCGTTCCCCCTGAATGACATCACTGCTCATGTCTCTCTGCAACCTGTTCTAGAAAGCTAGAAGAGGAACGCGAAACACTCGGCCAGAGCCCTAGAAGAGGAGGACAGCCAGAACATTAAAAGGAAGCTTCCTGCTAGTGTTCTTTTAGTCTAGCATAGGATCCTCCAAAGTCCAGCCCATGGACCAGATCCAGTGTGTCCGATCATCGTATATGGGAGCGGCAGTGCCGGCAGTGCCTTAGTGTTTTGGTGCAAAGCAACCCATTTTCAAGCATCTGCACCAGGCAGAGGCTTCTGCTGGGGAATCAGGGCATGGAGCCCCCAGGGGGAGATCGGCAGCAGGAGCAACTGCCTGGTGCGAGGCGTGGCAAAGCCATGAAGTGAAAACAGGTTGCTCCGCGCCGGGATGGTAAGACTCCAGCACTGCCACACTCGGATGTGATTGTTGAGTGCCCCATGAATTGTGGTTTGGAGACCGTGTTCAGAAGAGGCATTGAAGGACTGCAGAGAGGGAGACACGTGCTTGGAGCCACAGTAAGAACTGGATTCCCATTTATTCGCCGTTCAGTATCCGCCGAGTTGGGCGGGACGCCAGATTTTCATTGGGACCATGGGGCGAGGGCAGTTGCGGACCCAGCCAATGGGCTGCCCAGGGACAGAGAAGGAGGAGCAATGCCCCCTCCGCTGCTTCCCCACCCCCGTGCACTGCTCTGCCCCCATGCCAGCCAGGCTCCATTTTGGAGCCGTACCATGGCAGGGAAGGGCGGGCAGGCCAAACACTGCAGGGGCATAGCTAAGGAGAGTGTAGCCCAGTGCCACAGAGGACAAAACATTGCCCCGGAAGTGACATCACAACAGGAAGTGGCACCACAGTTGTATCTTGGTTTCCGCTGGGTTTTGGCCATTAGATATAATAAAGATATTATACTCTGGTTTGTTTCATTGCATTCTGCATTAAATTACCTTTCCAGTGAGATACAGTATATAACATGATGGCACTATTCATACTTACCAAGGTTTTCACCATTTCAGCCACGAGGGGCAAGCTCGGCTTGTGGCCCCTCCTGGTGCAGTTGCACCCCCTGCACTTCTTTAGCTATGTCTCTGCTGAGAGGGAAGCCGCCTCGTCACAGCCCTCATCCCACTTAAGCAGTGCTGTGCCTGGGGCATTTGCCCCCCCCTCCACAAAATGGTACACCCATGACTGGGCAAATACCCTCTCTCCTTGTGCTACGGTCCTGATCCTCACAGTTGCCACTTAACTTGAGAAAACCAGCAGCCCAGGGACACTGTCTGTGTCTGGCAGAAACCGTAGGCTTGGTCTACCTCCCAGGTGTTTGCTGCACCTGAGGCTTCTTTCCGCTTGTTGCCGCTTGGGTGCCACCTTCCCTACATGCTGCAACTAGGTCCTGTGTGAGATCACGTTTGTTTGCTGAGCTGTAAATCCCTAACGAGGGCCGTAATGAAGCCCCACTGGATCAGGCCAAAGGCCCATCTAGTCCAGCTTCCTGCATCTCACAGCGGCCCACCAGATACCTCAGGGAATACACAAGACAACTAGATATGTGCATCTTGTTGCCACTCCCCTGCATCTGGCACTCCAAGGTAGCCTGCCTCCAAAGTAAGGAGGTTGCACTAACCATCATGGCCTGTAGCCTGTGATGGACTTTTCCTCTGGAAATCTGTCCAATCTGTTCTAGGGCAATGCCATAGAAATAATCAGAACTTTACCCAGCGAGCAATTAATCTATGGAACTCCTTGCCACAGGATGTGGTGATGGCATCTAGCTTAGATGCCTTTAAGAGGGATTGGACAGATTTATGGAGGAAATGTCCATCACAGGTGACAAGCCGTGATGGGTATATGGCAACCTCCTTCTTTTAGAGGTTTATAGCCTGTTTCTGAATGCCAGGAGTGGCAATACAATGCAGGTATCTTGTGGACTGCTCCCTGAGGCATCTGGGGGAGCCTGAGAGAGAGAGAGAGAGAGAGAGAGAGAGAATGATAGAATTTAATTGGCCATACATGGAATTTTACTTTTGGAGGGCCCAAAGGCTCTCACATATACCTTAAACTAATAAGTAATAATACAACAAAATATACCATCACATTAACAAGACCCCACTAACTCTAAATTTATCCAAATCAGAACATCAACATACACTCAATACCACATATAAGCAACACCACACAATCAGCTATTCAGTAGCCCAACACCATGGGAAAAAAACTGTTCTTGTGCCTGGTTGTTCTAATACACAATGTCCTATAACAACGTCCAGAGGGAAGAAGTTCAAACAGATTACGGGCAGGATGAGAGCGATCTGCAACAATCCTCTCTGTTCTTTTCCTCACAAGCAATATATAAATCATCTATAGAGGGCAAACCGGCTCCTAATATTCCTTCTGTAGTTTTGACTATCCTTTGGAGTCTATTCTTATTCTGTTTAGTCGTTGAACCAAACCAGACTGTTATAGAGTTAGAAAGAACAGATTGAAGGATTCCTCTATAAAACTGAACCAACAGCTCTTGAGGCAGGTTAAATTTCTTAAGTTGGTGCAAAAAATACATCCTCTGCTGTGCTTTCTTAATAATGGAACTGATGTTAACTGACCATTTCAAGTCATGGAAGATTATAGAACCCAGAAATTTCAAGGACTCCACCACTGATACAATACTACCAAAGATGGTCACTGGAGATAATGTCACCTTCTAAAATCTATTACCATCTCTACTATTTTTAGTGTATTCAGTTCCAGATTGTTACATCCACACCACAGGGCAAGCTGTTCAACTACATGTAGTTAGCTACATAAGCCTAATCCAGCATGGTTTATGTTGCCAACTATAATGTCCCAAAGTTTCTGCAACACAACTTCTTCAGATTGTCTGTTAAGCAAAACTAAAGGGGAGAGGCATAGTTGGACTGGATGAGAGCCTCAAAGACAATAATGAGCTTACCTTTGTCAGAGTCCTGAAGTTTGCCAGGTTAGCGCACATAGTACCGAAGGTTTTAAGATTTTTCTTTAACCTCTGGAATTCAGTGAGGGATTTAGCCAAGTGGGGTCAGACTAAAGTCTTTTCTCTTTGGGGGCTGCAAAGTGGTCCACTGATGGTGCAGTTCTGTGGCCAGAAAACAAGGAAGAGTAGATTATTATTTCTATTGATGAATTAAATCTCTATAACATGCTGAAAACATGTGCGGCACATGCAGAATGTTTCATAGCAGTGTAACTATTAACACGTTTTTACTTGCCAAAGATCTTTGAGTGCGTTACAAAAAAATTGGAAGCCTGGAGGCCATAAATCCATACACACGCATACTGTCATGCAGGGATGAACAATAACCACAGGAAACAATGATGCAGCCTGAGTCAAGCTTGTTTCCCCTCCAAAGCTAACAGCATCTTTCTCCAGCATCTTTTATTGCTCTGTGTTGGATCGCTGGAGTTCTTGGCTGCTTGCTTTACTTGCCGTCTGAAATGTTTTATGTCATTTTATGAAATGGTTACAAGCCGCCTTGAGGGTCTCTTTGGTGGAATTGAAAGGCAGCGTAAAAGTATTTCATATAAATGTGCACCGGTATATAAGAGTCGGACACGACTTAGCGACTGAACAACAACATATAAGATTGGCCCCAAGACTCACAGCCCAGCCCTAACCCCTGCGAACTGGGCAAGAAGCACTTTTTCAAGTGCCTCTTACATTTAGCAGGGGGAGAGTACTAACCCTGCACAGGGTCTTTCCTAGTGGCTGCTGCTGGGGGTGGTCTGCATTTATTTATTTTTTTAGATTGCGAGCCCTTTAACGTTGTTATTATTATTAGCCTGCAACCCGCTTTGTGAACTTTGTGCTGAAAAGCGGTATATACATATAATACTGTTTGGTTGATTGATGGTTGCAGTGGGACTGTGCAGCCCACGCTTTTATCCAGCAGTGGGAAGGAGAAAGCGGGAGGTCTCTTCGGGGTAAGGGGATCTACACCATCTCTGCCCTCCCCCACCCTGTTACGCCCACTCCCCACCCTCCCCCAGCCCCTGCGCCCTCTGGCAAGAGTTTACCTGCTCCAACAGATGCTCTTTTTGGACCCAGCACCAGCAGGAGGTGGCCATCCCACCGGTGCTGCTGAATGTCTGGGTGTCGCAGTGCGCTCTACAGCGTTTTTGCAACAGGCGAGTCCAGAGGCGGACGCCCCGTCTCTCAGCGCCGCCCAGCACATCCCTGACTCCGGCCCCGAACCCCGCTCTGGAAAGCGCCGAGAGTCTCCCGGGCGGTCCTTCCTGCCAACGGGAAGCGTCCCTGCTCATCCCCCCACCGTCTGCGGGGCTCAGCAGGGGCTGCGCTCCCTGCTTTCCAGGAGGACGGTCAGGCCCCAGCAGGGAGCTGCTGCCCGGCCGGGCTCCTTTGGGGGCATCGCCCCGGCATTGCCTCCAGGACCGGCCCCGCCCGGCGCTCCTCCCGGGCAAGATCTCGGCCCTCGAGGCTCAGTGGCGGCTGCCCTCCCATTGGGCGGGGATGGAGGCTCCGTCCCCGCCGCCTGCTCTGATTGGCGGGCTCCTCCCCGCCACGCGCCCGGCTCACCTCGTCTGGCGTCCTGGCCGGCGGTGCTGCTGCTGCTGGGGCGGCAATAACGGGCTTTAGTATTTATAACACGGCGCACTCCGCCCACGCAGCAGAGAGACGGCCCCCCTCATTCCAGGTTGAACGCGACGGCCTCTTTCCCCCTGGCCCGGAAACGGCGAGGCGAGGGGCGTCCTCCTTGCCTTGGGGGGGCCAGCCGGAGTGCATACTCGCCCCCCCTTTACTGGGTGAGGATCTGGGACAGGACAATAAGGTAGGGTCGCCAGACACAAGCTGGGACCGAGTGCCTCTACCTTTAACCATTGCATAAAAAGGGAATTTGGGCAGGTGCAGCTTTTGAAACCCTTCCGTGCTGAGCTGCACCTGCCCAAATTCCCTCGTCTATACAATGGTTAAAGGTAGAGGCACTTTGTCCCAGTTTGTATCTGGCAACCCTAAAATAAGATGAAAAGTCAGGAAATCAACCCCAAGCAAGCAGCGTGATTGAGAATCCCTAATCCGGACTGCTTGGGACGGGACGGTGTCTGGATTTCAGAACAACTGCATAAATGAGAAACGCTTCCTGCTGCTCTTTTCACTGCTACCCATTTGGGTGTCTGCTGGCCTCCTGGACGTTTTTCAACAATGGCACCCACCACAGAGCACAGAATAGAATTTACATCAGCCCTCTTTACATCTGGGGACAGAACAGGTCTAATACCTCAGTCATGGACCAATGCTATAGTGGTCCCCATTTATAAAAAAAGGGGGGGACCATATGTGCCCATCTAACTATAGACCCAAAAGCCTCTTATCAATAGCTGGCAAATTATATGCAAAGTATCTATTAAATAAGCTCAACCATTGGATCGAAAAGCTTGAAATATTAGGGCCAGAACAAGTAGGATTCAGATGGGGGAAGTCCATGGTGATCACTGCATTATCTTATCTCACCTGATTAATAAATATGTGAAAAAGTCCAAAACTAAATTATGTGTAAATTATATGTACGGTATATATCTAAAAGGGACTTTTGATTCAGTGGATCAGGAAATTTTGTGGGAGAAGCTCAAATTAAATGTTCCCCAAAAGGGGAACTAACATCACCCATACCCACCAGTAAAGGCATTAAACAAGGCTGTATATTAGCCCCCACATCGTTTAACCTTTTTCTGAACGATCTGGACCCCTATTTAGATGGTGTGAAGGGTCATCGTCCCAAACTTGGGGCTGTTCGTGTCTCAGTTTTGCTGTATGCTGATGATGCAGTGTTACTATCTCAAACGTGGTAAGGTTTACAGCGTTTGCTGACAAGATGTATGAGGTATCTGGAAAATAACAATCTGCAATTGAATCACGATAAATCTAAAATTCTTGTTTTTGACAAGTCTTGGAAACCGCTTAAGTGGAAACTTGAAGGGAAAAGGATTGATCAGGTGAAGCAATTCAAATATCTGGGCATTTATTTCCACTTCAAACATCCTTGGGTGTCCCAGAGGAAGACTGCCCTAAACCTGGCTAGGACTACAACTCAGTCAATTGTTAAGTACTTTTATAACAGGGGAAACAGCTATGTGCCAGCTGCCTTGAAAGTCTTCAACTCTAAGGTCATCCCGCAACTATTAGATGGCATCTCATTATGGTTGAGAGATATGGATCAGTCCGTAGAGCAGATTCAATCCATGTTCCTCCGTAAAATCTTGGGGTTACCAAGCTGAGTACCATATGCTGCTCTCTGCCTGGAGACGGGCCAATCCCGTGTAGAAATTTAAGCATGGCTGAGATCCTTCAGATACTGGCTTAAAGTCTATTATAATTGTGAGCATGGTAGTCGTATCCATCAGTTAATACAGGAAACTGGCTAGTGACTTAGCCTATATTGAAAGGAAAGTTGGCTCTATGGGATTATCACTGGACATATTAGGGTCGCTCTCCCAGGCAATCGTAGGATTAAACGCCGGCTATTAGACACTGAACTGCAAGATCTACAGAGTGCAGCAGATGGTGTCTGCTCCCCCTTGCGTCTTGGGATCTCTATCAATTTTGGTCATATGGCCTTTTATCTGTATCACCTACAAGATCCGAAAAAGCGTAGAGCTTATTCCTTGGCCAGATTGAACGTTATCCCGTCGGCGGTCTTCCACGGCAGATTCAGACGGATACCATATGAGGAGAGGTGCTGTATTTGTGCTTTGGGAGGCATTGAGACAATCTCACATATGTTTTTATATTGTCCACTCTATAATGACCTTCATGAAAAGTATCTGGGATCAATTCTGCCAAAACTGATGAGGAAAAAATCTACTTCATTTTGAGTGAGGAGGACAAGATAGAGAAAGTGGCCAATTTTGTAGACTGCATAATTAAATGTCAGAGTAAACGATTCAATCATGCCTATATTTCAAAATAGTTCTTAATTGTTGTTGAGATGCCTACTGTTGTATTTCAAATGTAATATTTTTGTTTTTTTATGCCAATAAAGGCTTCTGTTTCTGTTTCTAGAATTTACAGCCCGAACATGGGCATCAGCACAAGACCTTCCAATGGTCGCATTACAGAAAGTTATTTTTTAAAAAGTCTTGGACAAAAATGCCAGGGCACCACACGGTCCAGGCACATGCCTGATCATGCTCTGATCTTTCAGCACCTTGTACGCTCAGGTTTTTTCATCTTGTTTTAATGCAGACTACATCAACACAGGATTAAAATAAAAATCCTGTGTTAAAAATCTACTTCCAAGTGTGTGTAAGAATAGCATTTTACTGCATTGGGTTTATCAATCAATCAATCAATCAATCAATCACTAGTATTTATATACCGCTTTTCAACACAAAGTTCACAAAGTGGTTTACAGGCAAATAATAACATTAAAGTTAAATGGCTCCCTATCCCAAAAAGGCTCACAATCTAAAAGAATGGAGAACACCACCATCAACAGCCACGAGAAGGGCACTGTGCTGGGGTGAAGAGGGACAATTGCTCTCCCCCTGCTACATATAAGAGGACACCACTTGAAAAAGTGCCTCTTGCCCAGCTAGCAGGGGTTTAGAGATTACCAGGGCTGCAGTTCTAGACACAGTTTTCTGGGAGCAAGTCCCACTGAACAGCATGCACCCACCGCTGCGCGCCCTGGCACCCGGGGGCCCCCACCCGTCCCCCCAGTGAGCAGGCGCCCCCTCCGAGGCCAGGGCAGCCCGTGCAGTGGGCGGGGAGGTGGCGGACCCGGACGGACGGGCTGTCAATCACCCGGAAGTCCCATCCAGCCTTCTTGCTTCCCGCCCAGCATTCCCCCGAGTCATTAGCTGATCCCATCACTGCAGAGACCCCTAAAATGATGAGGGGCCTCCCTGGTGAGAGTCTCATTTGTAGATGTTGGGGGGCAGGAGCAACTGAGGACAACTGGTGTAACAATAAGCTCTGTAGAAGTCACAAAAACACACACTGACAAAGACAAAAATGGTCAAGCCCTCTATAAGGTACAACTCCAACCCCAGCTGCAGATGGGGAATGTCATTATGAAGTGCTGACCAGCTGATCTGGCTAAAGACTGGGGCTACAAAAGAGTTTGGAGTAGCAAAGAGCCTCATTGTTAGCTAGAAGTGTGGGTAAGCTTGTGTGCTCTGCTTTAGTTGTATGTGAATGTATGCTCCTCTACTACTAGTTGTAATTGCCTTTCTGAAGCTCTCAATTTAGTTTTAATCAACAGTATTTATAAACCGCTTTTCAACACAAAGTTCACAAAGCAGTTTACAGGCAAGTAATAATAAAGTTAAATGCCTCCCTGTCCCCAAAGGGCTCACAATCTTAAAAAATGCAGAACCCCACCAGCATCAGCCACAAGAAAAGACCCTGTGCAGTGGTGAAGAGGGACAATTACTCTCCCCCTGCTAAATATAAGAGGAACACCACTTGGAAAAGTGCCTCTTTCTAGTAAATGGTAATACTTCATTAATTTGCATTAGACTTCTGGTTTTTGTATGAAGGAACTGAACATGCCCCACCCCCTCTAGCCTTCTTCTTCTTCTTCTGTTTGGATTTTCCAATAAGCAAAGAAGGTTACGGTCACTGAACCCAGGGAGCAGTCAGGACTGCAACGCCCTCCATGAAGTTGGAGGAACTCAATGTGGAGATGTCGTGTGTGGAAGACCCCCTTCAAAACCAAGTGGGTCCCCTGGTTAGAGGCACATTCTGAAGACCAACTTGCATTCCATGTTTAAGACTCAAAATGTTGCATGTTCTCAGCCTTAGCAAATGCAGTGAAACTCAATTGCTTTCCTTGTGATGGGCAAGAAACGGCACTGCTTTCCCCAGGTTCTTATCTGTGGGGAAAATTCCCACAATGAAGAGACAGGCAGCACTTTACTTTGGAGACCATCTTTATTCTTAAAAGCAATTGCCTTCCAGTGGTCATCTCTGCCTCTGACCATCAACTAACCAATAACAGGGAAGTGCACATGGGTACAGGAATGCCCAGAGTATACGTGGATGCATGAAGAACGTTCCATACTATACCCCTTTTTACAACTTTGTTTACCATGAAATCACATATGTCACATTCCTGAGCAAGGCTAAAGACACCTCAGGCACAAGAACAGGAGGAGAAAAACTTGGCTAGGCAGGTTTTTAATACTCTTTTTACATAGAGAGTGTGCCATTTCAGGTTCACAAAAGTTCCTCCTTCTCTGACACCTGCATCCATTTATTTTTTAACCTGCTGATTGGAAGAAAGATGTGGGAAATTTCCCCTTCTGCTCCCTAGACATTCCTTGTGCATAAATGTTCAAATTACTTCCCTTTCGGGAATATAATCTTAATGTGCCATGTATGATTAAACCAACAAAATACCCTGCGTGACATTTGGGGCTTTTCCCTAAAATATCCGTTAGTTTTTTAAACGTGTGTAATATACAAAACAACATGCTTTATAACCCATAAGTAGGGCTGGGTTTTTTTTTCCTGTTAAATACCGCATAAAAAAACAAAAGCTGCCTTCGAGGGATTATACTTGGATGAAAACACAAAACACCACCCTTTTGGTGTTTTAAGATATTTTCAGAAATGAAAATAATTACTTTTCCAACTTGAAATAATACGATGACTGCACCAGCTGACACCTAGCCAGTACACTTTTAAAGCGTTTAAAACTAATAAAAATGAGAACTTGGAATGAGAATGTAGAATAAAAACATAACACCACCATTTGCTATTTTAATCAAGAAAAAATATCACACCCGTATCCAGAGATTATTCCGTTAAAGATTTGCAGTCCGACATGGAAGTTAGGATCTGGGGGTGGAGGACACCCCCAGTCCGACCCCAATTTACCCCTCCTCCGCCAGTCCCAACCTCCTCCCCTCTGCCCAGAAGGAGTTCACCAACAGCGGTGCTGAAACTCACTGCCTGCTGGCTCACCGTCTGTTCCTCTGGGTGCTGGGGACTGGTGCTGGCGGTAAGGGCTTCCTGCTGACACCAGTGTCCATTGGATTGGGCCCATATTTGGTTTTTGGCACTTAAAATTGGTTGGTCAGTCTGGCACCAAATTGAGGATCAGTCATGTCATGGACCCAGTTCTTATTTCTGTGTTTGTTTCAGGGCTCAGTCCTAACATGGGCTGGAACAGGCTTGCCGGCTTGCCAGCGCAGGCTGGGAGTGGACTGGAGCCTCCAAGGGGCAAGGGCACATTCATCCCCTTACCCCGGTGTAGGCACCAGCCCAGTGGTGTCATTCAAATGATTTAGGAACAGGAACTCACTTTTGATTGGCACTTGTCGGGAACCCGGAACCAGCCACGGAGCCCGTTAGGATCCGGAACGCCCGTTCTGGTCCATTCCCCCTGAATGACATCACTGCCTTCGCCCCCCCCCTAGGAATCCGGAGTCGCTCCCTTTAACCCTCTGAGTGCCAGCCAACCAAGAAGAAAAGCTCTTTGCAGGGGAATTGGGAGGGGGGGAGGAGGGAGAGTGAAGTGGGCGGAGTCAGCCCTAATTTTAACTAGTGGAACTGAGTTCCCCCGCGTTCCCCCTGCATGACATCAACTGCACCAGCCACCCCATGGGGCTGCTTGGATCTGCACCTGCACAAGTCTGAGCACACCGTGTGGCCCAAATTGCGGCCATGCAGCCTGGGGAGGGGGGGTTGGAGGTGGCCTAACGGCCGCAGCCGAACTCTACCACCTTCCCTGGGCTGCCTCATCTGCCGGACTCAGCTGGCGCAGGAGCGGCTCACCAGGGGCTTGGTCTGGCATGGCATGTTGATGCAAGTGCCTGCAGCGGCACCAGAAGCCAGGGCCGGCTCTAGGAGAGGCGGGGCCAGTGGCGTTATTCACCCGGTACGCTGAGCGGGACTTACCTTTGAGTGGCAGTCCACCCGTTGCGTCATGCTGCGTTCCGCCGCTTTCCCGCCCGCCCCGGCAGGAAAGCATGACGCAACGGGTAGACTGCCGCTCAAAGGTAAGTCCCGCCCAGCGTACCAGGTGAATAACACCACTGGGTGGGGCCCAATGCGGGGCATTCCTGTGGGGGCCCCACACTCCCAACAAGAAGAGCACTTGTGGTGCCACAAATAGTTGGTGGTGACAGGTTGACGTCACTGCCAGTAGCTTCCGGGAGGCCCATTTTGGGCACTTCAGAAGTTGGGGCAGGTGAGAGGGCCCACGGGAAAGCTGCTCTGCTGGCCCCACTGACCTACGTACAATCCTGAGAGATCCTGACTGTAGCAGCAAGCAAGATGCTCACTGCACTGGTGCGGGGCCCCCCCAAAGCGCGGGGCCCGATGTGATGGCGCCAGTCACGTTGGCTGAAGGCCGGCCCTGTCAGAAGTCCTGGCGCGGGTGTGCTTTACGGCCCATTTGCAGCTGCGCTCGGCCAACGCAAGTGAATGCGTCGGCTGAAGGGGGGTTAGGGTTGCTCTTCCTCTCTGTTTTGGTTTGGGTGTTTCAACCGTGCAGCCATGGGGAATGAAAAATTGGCGTGCTGATTCATGGTAAGTGGTCATGCTGTCACGAAAAGGCACTGGTCATGTCATATGTTTATAACATGCCCACACAATGGCCAGGGAGTAGGAAGAGGAGGAGTTCCCTGAGTGCTCCCCCGAACCCAGCCCACTGAACACACAGAAACACATGGGGCCCAAGTTCCTCTTCGTGGCAGACGTTTGTGGGGGGTTTTTCCCAGGAAGCAGAAGTGTTCCTTGGGGGCATTTCTAAACAATTCACAAGGCAGTCCCGACATATGAGGGCATCGCAAATGGCCTCTTTGGCTGTGAGAATAGGAACACCCCGCCACTATTTTCATCTGGAAAAAATTATGTACAAGCTCCCACTTTCCTTTAGAGCAGTGTTCAACCTTGGGGTCAGGACCCCAATGGGGTCGCAAAGCCTCAGTGGTGGGGTCGCAGCAACTTATGGGAATGACGAAGGTTGAAGACGACTGGACTAGAGCACCCCCAGGTCAAGGGGGGGTTCATCTTCAGGTTCCAGGACACGGCGTCCCAGTCAAGTGCTTAGAAATTGGCTAAAACAGCTTTCACGAGTGCCAGGCTTCCTGGCAGCCTCTGCTGAGCTCCCTAGCCCAGTGGTTCTCAAACGTTTTAGTACCAGGACCCACTTTTTAGAATGACAAGCTGCCCAGGACCCACCGGAAGTGATGTCATTTCAGCGCCAGAGCCTGCTGCTTTCCTGGCAGAAGGGCCGCCATTGTGATGTCAGGGCCTGCTGCTTTCTGAAGAACAAAGCAAGAAGTTGGGTTCTCTCTCAACCCTGTTCCAGCAGTGAATCAAAAAGGGGGAAAAAAGCCTATTTACAACCTTGACATAGGCAAACCAACCATGCAGCCCCCCCCTTCCCAGCGCCCCACCTTCCCATATGGCTGCTCTAGGCGCTTTGCAACCCACCTGAAATTGGCTTGCGGCCCACTGGTGGGTCCTGGCCCACTGTTTGGGAACCGCGGCTCTAATAAGAATTGTTACAGTGAACAGCGCTGAGAGTGGGGAGGGGGTGGTGATGGGTGTGAGCAGATGGTGGTCCTGCGAGGGGCCAGGATCGGGCCTGGGGTCCCCAGTCTCATACTGCATTTATTCATACGTTGGGGTCATGGCACAGGAAAGGTTGAAAACCCCTGCAGTAGGGAATTCAAAGTGGCTGACGACCAGAGCTCTCAAGAGCATCCACAAGGCTCTGCATCAAAGAAATAAGAAAAGAGTAGCCACCGTGAACCTGTGCCCCTGGCTAAGGGTAGTGCACTCCACGGCAGCACAGAAAAAAACAGCAGCAGCAGCAGCAGCAGCAGGGAGCCCCCCCCCCTCCCCGCCCACAAAAGGCCCCCTGGAAGAGCTGTGGCATAGCAGCGGATTCAGAGAGCAGCCCTGCCTGGCCCATTGCTGCTGCAGTGGCCTGTGCACCGGTGCAAACTGTCTTCAGGGCACTGCAAAGGGCTTTTTGGTGACTCGGGAGAAGGCGGGGCCAGCAAGGGCGGGGCTTGTGACGGCCGGCCAGCTCTGGGTCCTGCAGTAAGTGTCCCGCTGAGCGGTGCAGTGGCCAGGAGAGGGTGGCAGGAGTGAGCTTGGATGTTTCTGGGCAGGGGAGGGCAGAACAGGGCGCAGGTTGGGCCTGGGAGGGATCCCAGAACCAGGGGGCATCCGCTAAAACTGAGGGTTGGGAGAGTTAAAACAGATAAAAGGAAGTACTTTTTTACCCAGTGGGTAGTTAATCTGTGGAACTCCTTGCCACAGGAGGTGGTGATGGCATCTGGTCTTGATGCCTTTAAGAGGGGATTGGACGGATTTCTGGAGGAGAGGTCCATCGTGGGCTATAGGCAATGATGGACTGTGCAACCTCCTTACAAAGGTGGTGGGCTACTGGTACTGGGTGCAAGGGAGTGGCGGCGGGATGCAAGCATCTTGTTGTCTCCTGCCTCCCTGGGGCACCTGGTGGGCCGCTGTGAGATACAGGAAGCTGGACTAGATGGGCCTTTGGCCTGATCCAGCAGGGCTCTTCTTATGTTTTTATGAGGGTGGGTGGGATTGGCACTTTTCCATAGTATCCTCCCCTCCCTCCCAGCCTAGCTGGTGTTGCACCAGGATGCTCGGACTTCTGCCGGCCATAGATAGCTGGCGGAGATCTGAGTGTGCCCATAGTAACGTTAAGGGGGCAAGGGGAGAAAGATTCCCAAGGAGACCCCTAGCCTGCTCGGGATACAGTGCAGGCCCAGGTTGTAAATGGGCTTTTTTCTTTCTGATTCACTTTTCTGTTGGGAAATGGCTGCAAAATAATGCAACTGACTGCTGCATTCTCAGGAAAGCGGCAGGCTCTGGCATCACAATGACGGCACCTCTGGCCATGACATCACTTCCTGTGAGTCCCGGACAGATTGTCATTCTAAAAAGCGGGTCCTGGATCTAACAAGTCTGACAACCACTGCAATAAGACCATCTTTTGTAAGATGGTGCTTTACAAAAGAGGTGAGGACGGGTCTCTGCCCTGGCAGCTTTGCAAACTAGAAATCGGCACAAGCAAAAGCAGGGGAAAGAGAAGGAATTTTAAAGAACCACTTTTGGGGACTTGCAGCCCAGCCCTAAGCTGGGCAAGCCAACTGGCCTGTGCCATATCCGTTGCAGGTTAGAGGTGGCTGGAGCACAACTCGGGTAATGGGATTTTTAGCCCCTTACCCCATGGCGTGCACCAGCCGTCCCTATGGGGCTAATCGGAACTGTACCAGCGAAACTGTTAGTGCAAACCTGAGCAACCTGGTGTCATACCAGGCTGGCTAGGAGGGAGGTTAGATCCTGCCTAGGTTGGCAAGGCCATCCATGCGCTGGCTCAGCCAACTCCACAGTAGTTGCAGATGTGCTTTATGGCACATTCGTGACACTCCTGGGTCGGCACAAGGACTTGCACCGGCCCAACAAGCACTCGGGGATCGCTGATTGCAAAGCTGGGGTTTCCTGCATGCAAAGCTATGTGAACGGCATCATCAGTGAATGTTGACCAAGGCTGCTGACCAAGTCTGGGGCACAGTCACCTTTTGAATGCCGCCCTTTGGTGGTTTGGTCCAATTATATATTTCCAGCAAAACTTCCCAAAGATTTCTCCTTCCAGTTAAAGCGATGCCGTCAACCAGAACTCAGAGGAAGGCTTCCTGAACTCACTGAATCACAATAGTTAGGACTCGCTTTCTTTTTGAAAGGTGGTAGATTTTATGGTTTGCTGGGAAACGCTTGCCAAACCAGCCAGTTGAATTGGATCTGTGCAGCTATGTGTAAGCTTCGGAGCCCCTCTGCTGGCTCAAAAGGGAACTATTTTTTGGTTTTTAACTTTATGGTACAGCATCCTTCGAAGATTCGAAGACGAATGCAACGAGCAGGGCTGGCTTTATATTAAGCCAACTGAACCCCAGGCCCAGGCTAGGGTCAGCCAGTCTTCTCAAATACACACAACAACACACTGTAATAGACACACTTAACACCACATTGCACATCTTAAAGAGAACAGCAGCAATTTTTATTTTCTTCTGAATTCTTAAAAAGTAGTTATGAACAAACATGACTACTGTTTATATTTTGGATTTTTCTTTACTGTACTTGAATTACAAAATAATATTTTTACTAAATCCTTTCACAGTCTCTAAGAGTGCAGTCCTAACCTGGAGTTAGGCTGGCACAGTTAGGCCAGCAAAGTTTGGCCAGCACGAGGGCAGAGGCAGATCTAAGGGAGGGCAAAGCTCTAAGTTTTGCAAGAAACCTTCCCTTGCAGTGGAAATCACTCTTCTCCTGCACCGTTTTAGCCAATCCTCACAGGGAAAAGCAACATCTTGGCGTTGCTTACTGGCTACAGCAGCAGGGGAGAGGAGGGATTGACATGACAGGGTAAGGCTTCTTGCAACACTTAGAGCTTTGCCCTCCCTGTAGATCCGCCTCTGCACGAGGGACACTGTAAAGTATGTTTGGATACTCTCAGAGTCAGGCACAGACGTGCGCCGCCACCCCTGACTCCGAGAGTGGTCCAAACGTGCTTTACGGGGGCCCTGGTGCCAGCCAAACTTTGCTGGCCTAACTGTGCCGGCCTCACTCCAGGTGAGGATTGTGCTCTAAGACTCCGATCCTACTGACGGCACCACCATTGGGGCTGGCTGAACCCTGTCTCTGGGTGTTGTTAACGAGGAGGCAAGAAGCCGGCAAGGAGGGCGTGCCACTATTGCACAAGCGCCAGCAGGCCCTGACCCCCAGCGCCATAGGATGGACTGCCGGGCACCCCCACAGCACCATTCCACAGTAAGGGCTATCGGGGCAGGGCTGGAGGTGGGGAGTGGGCAGAATGGGAGGAGGGAGGGCAGAGGAAGGGGTGTCATCCAAATGATTTAAGAACATTTAAGAACAATGATTAAGTACTTTTGATTGGCACTTGTTGGGGTCCACCCACCGGAAGTGACGTCATAAGCCAGAAGTGATGTCGTGGCAGGAAGTGAGGTCATAGCCGGAAGTGATGTCATGGTTGTTGCCATGGATGTGATCATGTTTGTAATAACTTCAGCTTGTGGTTAGTGTGCTTTGCTTTCTAGAGATGTGTATATACATATTTTGCTTCAACTGTTCCCTGGGCGGCTGGAGGGAGCGGGAACCCCAGGCAGCCTACCTTCTCATGCTTGCTACCTTATTCCCGGGTCTCCCTCGCTGCTGCTGCTGCTGCTGCTGCTGCCACTGCCTCCTCCAGTCCTCTCGCTCCGCTGCTGCCGCTGCTGCCGCTACCACCACGCTGCTTGCCTGCCTGCCTCCTCACAGAAAGTGCAGGCAACTGCTGCGGGTGTGCAGTACGCATGCGCAGCTGCTGAGCCAACCAGCCGACGGGGCCAGCTTTGAGTGGGCAGGGCCAGCTCAACTTCTAGGAACCGGTACTCGCGTAGTGGTATGTAGTGGGTGCATGACATCACTGGCCAGGTCCATGCAGGGAGTGTAGATGGCGACAGCCTTTCCCGCTGGATCCTCCCCCCCCGCCGCCGCCTCCATGCAAGCTGGGTGGTCTGGCACTGGTCTCGAGACTGTGCCCACTCAATAGTGGGTGCAGAGCCAAGGAGACCCATTGGTGCCACAGCGGTGTTAGAGTGAGAGGTGCTCCCTTACTCCAAGGAGACCCTGGCAGTACCATTTTGGGGATTCTGCTACTGCAGGCACTGCTGTCGTTAGGATCAGGCTGCCCAAGAAGTGGTTTTGTAACTACTTATTCACTTTTCAAGGGTAATCTGCACATTTTTGTTTGTTTACTTGTAGCCTTACAGGTTCCCATCACTTCCTGGCAAATAGAAGGGGAAGAAATGGAAGCAGTGACAGACTTTATCTTCCTGGGCTCCAAGATCACCGCAGATGGTGACTGCAGCCATGAAATTAAAAGACGTTTGCTTCTTGGGAGGAAAGCTATGGCGAACCTAGACAACTTAATCAAAAGCCGAGACATCACCCTGCCAACAAAGGTTCGCATAGTCAAAGCGATGGTTTTCCCAGTAGCAATGTATGGCTGTGAGAGCTGGACCATAAGAAAGGCAGAGCGCCGAAGAATAGATGCTTTTGAATTATGGTGTTGGAGAAGACTCTTGAGAGTCCCCTGGACTGCAAGGAGGTCCAATCGGTCAATCCTCCAGGAAGTCAAGCCTGATTGCTCCCTGGAAGGACAAATCCTGAAGCTGAAGCTCAAGTACTTTGGCCACCTCATGAGAAGAGAGGACTCTTGAGAAAAGACCCTCATGCTGGGAAAGCTTGAAGGCAAAAGGAGAAGGGGGCGGCAGAGGATGAGATGGTGAGAGAGTGTCACCGAAGCGATGAACATGAAATTGGGCGAACTCCGGAAGGTAGTGGAGGACAAGGAGGCCTGGTGTGCTGTGGTCCATGGGGTCGTGAAGAGTCAGACACGACTTAGCGACTGAACAACAACAAGCCTTACAGGTAAACAATTTTATACAGTATTAAAATGTGCTTAGATCCATTTGGTCCATTAACCCGCATACACTTTTTCATCACACATTTTGATTGCTTTCCATTCTACCAGGGAGAGATAAAGTCTGCAATACATTTCATTTATATCTCTAAGATTCTACAGGCTGTGAACTTGAGGCCCCACAAGGTGCTAGCAATAAGGCTGTCTGTACATAACTATTACAAAATACAAATGATATACAATTTATAGACTATATAAAATAGTTTAGAGTAGTTTTTTAAACAAATCTAATTCCCTGAAGGCATTTTTAAAAGGGAACTAAGTGTATACTTATTTTTTTTTGGGGGGGGGGAACAGCAACACTCACATGAAATCCATTTAGAGCAGGAAAAAAAATTTCCACATTATTTTTGCAAATGAAACAGCAATTATTCTTCCGTCTCTCAAATCAGCTGGAAAAAATGTCTTATATGTTCAAGTCATAGGACTGAAAGGTCAGTCATGAGCAAATGGTGAAAGATTGTGGGTTTTTTTTTTTTTTTTGTCTATGGGAAATGCATGGTGGAAGTCAGTTTGCAATTTACAGTCAGTTTACAGGTTGTGCCTCGGTATCAACTGATTCCGTATCCACTGATTCGACTCGCCACTGATACCAAGGTCCACTTTTAAATGCCTTGTAACAAGGTAAGGTAAAGGTTTCCCCACGACGGAATGGTCTAGTCGTGACCAACCGTACGGGGCAGTGCTCATCTCCATTTCTAAGCTGAAGAGCCGGTGTTTGTCCGAGGACAAGCTTCCGTGGTAATGTGGCCAGCATGACTATATGCCGAGGCACACGGAACACCGTTACCTTCCCACCAAAGTGGTCCCTATTTATCTACTTGCATTTTTACATGCTTTTGAACTGCTAGGTTGGCAGGAGCTGGGACAAACAACGGGAGTTCACTCCGTCACGCGGTCTTGAACTGCCAACCTTCCAGTCAATAAGCTCAGCAGTTTAACCTGCAGCACCACCATGTCCCTATATTGCAACAAGGTAAAAAGGGCCAAAATCCTACTTCCTACCTTCTGTTAGATTCCATTATTTGTTGCTGAGCACTCCCTTGCTCTGAGTACGGGAAGGTGAGTTGCAAAAAATGTATTTCCTGGGGGCTTGAGTGAGTGAAGGTCCCTGCAGCCTCTGCATAGTGGATAATGAGGACAGAGGCACAGATAATGAGGCAGGCAGGAGGTTGTAGTCGAGAGGGTTAAAGCCTCCGTTTGCCTGAAGCTAACATCCGAAGGTCGCCAGTTCGGGATCACTGGAAGTCTCTGTGAGTGGCAGACCTTATAAACTGCGACTGATTAGAGCTGAGCTACAGCTGCCTGTGAGAGGGGAGTGTGCTAGGCCAGCTGCTTCTTTGGTGGGAGCAGAGAAGCCGCTTATCAGCCAGCAGGAAGGCAAATTGTGTGGCCAGAAAGAAGGCTACACCAAGAAAGTACCATCTGTATGTTGTATGTTCTTGAAAGACAGAACTTCCTTGTAATTTGTAAAAACCTTTGTGTTTAAAGCCTGCCTATGTAAACCACGTTGAGTTAAAGTCAGAGGAGCAATCTAATGACCTAAAAAAGGCGGTATATAAATACGAATATTATTTATTATTATTATTATTACTAGCTTTTTGTTACCCGGCGTTGCCCGGATGTTTATATGTCCCATCCCTGACCCATCCCTGACCCATCTCCCAATTTTGGGCGTTCTCGACCATTTTCACTTGGGCCCCCTGCGCACCCCCACCCCCGGGGGCGCTAGGGGGGTCTAACCCACGCAGTGTTTGTCGTCAGGCCACAAGGTGTATGCGTGCCGAGTTGTGTGACGCTCGGTCCAGGTGTTCCAGCAGGGCATGGCGGATGTTGTGTCTCGCACCCCTTCCTGCCCCCTACGGCGAGGGGGGGTGAACCTGAACTCGCACAGCGTCGGGAGCGTCGCCACTCGTCCCGGCGACCCCGGAAACTATGGATTCGACACCGATTTTGGCCATTTTCGAGCATTTTCACGCGGGGACCCCCACGTACCCCCACCCCTGGGGGCCCTAGGGGGGCCCGACCCCCGAAGTCTTTGTGGCGAGGCCACAAGGTGTATGCGTGCCAGGTTTCGTGTCGCTCGGTCCAGGCGTTCCAGCAGGGCATGGCGGATGTTGTGTCTCGCACCCCTTCCTGCCCCCCACGCTGAGGGGGGGAACCTGAACTCGCACAGCGTCAGGAGCGTCACCCCCCATCCCGGCGACCCCGGAAACTATGGATTCGACACAGATTTTGGCCATTTTCGACCATCTGCACGTGGGGACCCCCAAGCACCCCCACCCCTGGGGGCGGCAGGGGGCCCCGCCCCCCGCAGTGTTTGTGGCCAGGCTGCTAGGCTCCTACATGCCAAGTCTGGTGCCAATTGGTCCAGGCGTTCCAGCAGGGCATGGCGGACGCTGTGTCTCGCACCCCTTCCTGCCCCCCACATGGGGGGGCACACCCAGACTTCAACTGCATCGGGAGCATCGCCACTCATCTCGGCGACCCCGAAAACTGTGGATTTGACTCCAAGTTTGGCCGGTTTTGACCGTTCTCACGTCGGCCCCCCCGTACCCCCACCCCCAGGGGCGGTAGGGGGCCCGCCCCCCGCAGTATTTGCGGCCAAGCTGCTAGGCTTCCACATGCCGAGTTTCATGCCAATCGGTCCAGGCGTTCCAGCAGGGCATGGCGGACGCTGTGTCTCGCACCCCTTTTTGCCCCCCACGTCGGGGGGGGGCTGAACCCGGACTCCAACGGCATTGGGAGGGTCGCCACTCATCTCGGCGACCCGGAAAACTGTGGATTTGACGCCGATTTCGGATGTTTCCAATGATGTTCACGCGAAGACCCCCGCGTACCCCCACCCCCGGGGGCGCGAGGGAGGTCTGACCCCCGCAGTGTTTCTTTCCAGGCTGCAAGGTACGTGTGTGCCAAGTTTCGTGGCACTCGGTCAAGGCGTGGCGAAGCCTATTCGGAACATACGTACAGACCCACGTCCATATATATATATATATATATATATAATTATTATTATTATTATTATTATTATTATTATTATTATTCTGCCCCTCACTAGTAAGTTCGCATATAAAGGGGATTGACTGTAGCTGACATAGGAAGCTGCCTGAGTTCTGCAGCAGTGTGACATGGCTGGCTTCTCCATCTATGGTCTGTGGCCTCCCTGACCTGAGCATCATGCAACAGAACTGAGTTCCTGGAGAGCCACTTCCATGTTCAAATGGATGGTGGTGATCTTGATGGACCAAGGGCCAGATTCTGCTGAAGATCACAACTGTCCATTCTAACTTGGAAGTGGCTTTCCAGGGATTCAGGGTATTTCCCAGCTGCCCCTCAGAATGTTGCCAAGGATTGAACCTGGGACCTTTTGCACGCAAAGCAGTGGCCTTTTCCCTGCCACTGAACTATGGCTGCTGCCTGCGATAAAATGTTCTTCCATACAGAAGAATTCCCAGCACATCGGAAATTGGTGTGTCTACAACGAAGGTTGTAGGTTATCTCTGGGCAGGGAGTCCTTCTGGGTACAGAGGAAGCGTTTAAGGCATTTGCCCTCCAACATGCAGCCTGGACCGATCCTGCTCAGACAGAGACCTCGAAGAGGTCGACATCCGTAGTGAGAGGCACTTAGGAAGCTAAATTTAAACACGGAGTCTAAAATTAAACACACGCCTCTCGCCGTCAGTCACAGAATGACTCTAAATGGCTTCGTAGTAGCTACTGCGTCATGTAGGCGTGATCTGTAACTTCCTCTGAAACAAACACACAGGCTGCACTCCGGCCCCAGGACCAAACACTGACTAAGCAAAATTGCTTACCGTAGTCATGGGGGAAAAAATCCCTGAAAAAAAGAGGTAGTGGACCAGATAAGAAAATGTCAAGTGAGTTTCAAAAATTACCCAATTGTCCCTTAATGAAAACATGAAGCAGAGCGAAGCACTGACCGCAAGGGGCTTTTTCAAGCCAAGCCACAAGCCCTACGGCGGCCACAGTCTCAACACTCATTCTGTGATTCCTGAGCTGCCCACATCTTTAGCAAGAGCACGTTTCAGCGACTGTGAGGGCTGCAGCAATGGGGGCCCCCCCTCCATGCCACAGGAGAGCAATTCTAACCTGGAGTGAGGCCGGCACAGCTAGGCCAGCAACGTTTGGCCGGCACAAGGGCCACCGTAAAGTGCATTTGGACCACCTTTGGAGCCAGGGAGGATGGCGCATGTCTATGTGCTCCAAACATACTTTACAGTGGCCAGCAAAAAGTCAATCAATCACTAGTATTTATATACCGCTTTTCAACACAAAGTTCACAAAGCGGTTTACAGGCAAATAGTAATAATGAAGTTAAATGGCTCCCTGTCCCAAAAAGGGCTCACAATCTAAAAGGATGGAGAGCACCACCGGCAACAGCCACGAGAAAGACACTGCGCAGGGGTGAAGAGGGACAATTGCTCTCCCCCTGCTAAATATAAGAGGACACCACTTGAAAAAGTGCCTCTTGCCCAGTTCGCAGGGGTCACTTTCCAAGTGACCACTTTCCAAGTGGTGGCCCCCTCGGATTTAGCAGAGGGAAAGCAACCCTCCCTTTTCACCCCAGCAACCTCTCTATCCCAGTAGCTGTTTGCCCAGTATCTCTCTTGGGACAGTGGGCCATGTATTTAAATAGCAATGTGAACCACTTTGTGAGTGCATTTGCTTCCACTTACAGTCAATCCTCTTTATATGTGACCTTTCTTATCTGTGAGGGGCGGAATTGCGACTTCCCTCATTATCTGAGGAGGTGGTGATGGCATCTGGTCTAGATGCCTTTAAGAGGGGAATGGACGGATTTCTGGAAAAAAAGTCCATCGTGGGCTATAGGCAATGATGGATTGTGCAACCTTCTTACATTAGTAGTAGGCTACTTCAGAGTACTGAGTGCAAGGGAGTGGCAACAGGATGCGAGCATCTTGTTGTCTCATGCCTCTCTGGGGCACCTGGTGGGCCGCTGTGAAATGCAGGAAGCTGGACTAGATGGGCCTTGGCCTGATCCAGCAGGGCTCTTCTTATGTTCTTATGTGCACCTCTGTCCTCGCTATCAACCATGCAGAGACCTTCCAGAAGCTGCAGGGACCTTCAGAATGGCACCTGCGGCCCACACGGACCTCTTTAAAATGGCTGGCAGAAGCATCTGCCAGCCATGTTTAAGGGGTCCAAACTGTTTGCAGGTGCCATTCTGAAGATCTCTGGAAGGTCTCTGCAGCGTTCAGAGATCTTTTGGCCCTTCTCTGCTGGCTTCCTGAGGGTCTCTGCTGGATTCCTCTGATGCAGAGACGAACCGGGCGCTGAGTGCGCCCATGGCAGGGCAATGAAATCACGCCCCCTGCACATCGCCCTGCCCCCGTGCAGCACCCCGCCATGCCTCCCTACGCCCATTTTGGAGCGAAACAGACACCAGGGAGGGCGGGTGGACCAAACAGCACGGGTTAGCGCGCAGGTTACTCTGCGCAATGGTGCCCCGCTGCTGCTGGTGCCCATGGCTCGCGCCACCCTGGGCTACACCCACGCTCCGCCTCTGCTCTGATGGCGGATAAGGTACTCCTTGCACCCAACACCATCAATCCCATAGGATCAAGCCCTAAGGATCATAGGATCAATGATTCGTTTTCTGTGAATTTGCTATCTGCAATGATTTCCAGGAACCTAACCCTAGTGGATAATGAGGATTGACTGTATATATCGAAATACAGGCATCCCCTTGCATCCACTGGGGTTCCATTCTGGAACCCACCCACCGCGGATACCTAAAACTGTGGATACTGGGATGCCTTTTTAAAGATAGGGGAACATCAATGGTTTTGCTGCAACTGTTTGTTTTCCCCCCCTCTCTTTTTAGTAGGTGTCCCAATATCCATGGTATCTGTGGATAACTGAAACTGTGGATGCTGAATAGTAGATACTGGGGTACGCCTGTAAGTGCGGTCACCTGCATGTCCTCAGGTGCACGTCCAGCTCCAGCTCCACCTGGCCTTGGCGAAGGAGACACTTTGGCAGCTGTGAGGGACAGTGTAGGGATGCAGGCGAAAGGAAGGACACTGACAACAAGGATCTGGTCTGGAGGTCTTTGTCTCTCTAAGAGTTTCTCTCCTCTCACCCCCTTTTATTGTTCATTATCTTTTACAAAGGTTTGCATAGTCAAAGCGATGGTTTTCCCAGTAGCAATGTATGGCTGTGAAAGCTGGACCATAAGAAAGGCAGAGCACCGAAGAATAGATGCTTTCGAATTATGGTGCTGAAGAAGACTCTTGAGAGTCCCCTGGACTGCAAGGAGGTCCAATCGGTCCATCCTACAGGAAGTCAAGCCTGATTGATCCCTGGAAAGACAAATCCTGAAGCTGAAGCTCCAATACTTTGGCCACCTCATGAGAAGAGAGGACTCTTTGGAAAAGACCCTCATGCTGGGAAAGATTGAAGGCCAAAGGAGAAGGGGGCGGCAGAGGATGAGATGGTTAGATAGTGTCACCGAAGCGATGAACATGAAATTGGGCGAACTCCGGAAGCTAGTGGAGGACAGGCAGGCCTGGCGTGCTGTGGTCCATGGGGTCGCGAAGAGTCGGACACGACTTAGCGACTGAACAACAACAAAATCTTTTACTAGCATACACACTAATTGTGTTAGCAGTTCTTAGGCTTTCTCTAGATGACGCAGTGTTTGCAACTATCTTGCTGGTGCTGCACGTTATCTGCTGCCCACTTCAAAGCAAAGTCTCTTTCAGTTAGTTTTGGGCAAGCCCCCCCTTCTCCCCACTTCATCTGCCTCTCCCGAGGTGTGCCTCTGGGAGGTGGGTGTGCCCTGGAGATAGGAGCTGAGCTGAGAGAGAAGGGTCATGGCCTTTTCATGGTAACATGGCTACTTTTGCTACAGGACAGGATGTGAGAGAACAAGCTGAAACTCATTCCTGGCAAGATGGAAGTGCGGATAGTAACCTAGGAGTTGGGGCTCCTCTTGGAAGCCCTCTTGGTGACAAGGAGTGCCTGTTATCACCAATGGATGAATGCAAATGGTGGGACTGACCTGGTTACTGTTATCCATGCTATGAGATCACCCTTGGACTACTGATCTCCCCCATCTTCTAGAGAGTGGAAGCAGACTGACTCAATAAGAGAGCCAATAAGCTGACCCGCACATCTGCACCAGAATTATTTTTGAGCAATGCAATGAATTGAGTCTTGAATAACCTGTAAACCCTCAGTTTCCAAGCTCTCTGGGAGTTTGGGAACTGCTGTAAATTCCTGTGGAGGAGGGGCAAAGGCAGCAAAACCATCACGATGGTGGTGCCGCTATGGGGGGGGGGGAAGGTTTTTTAAAATTTACCTGAGCCAGCACTGGCCTCCTGTGAATACAAGAGAGCCGGAAGACCCTTCTGCAGGACTCCCAAGCCTCAAAGCTGCTGAAAATAGTTTAAAAAATGGCCACTTCCTGTATGGGAACTGGCTGTTTTTCACTATTTACAGCAGTTTGGAGGCACTGGGAGTCCTGCAGGGGAGTCCACAGGCTCCCTGCACCCCCCCCCAGGAGGCTGGCACTACCTCAGGTAAGTTTAAAAAAACCATTTTGCCCCCCACCCCGGCAGAGGGGAAATCGTAGTGATAATGTTGCTGCCTTCACCATTGCCCTGTCCCTTAAAGGGGGCGAACGCAGGGCTTCCCTGGGGCTTTGCGACACCCCAGTTTGGGAACCTCTGTTGTAAATAGTTCCTACTAAAACTTTTTGTTTGGGAACCACTGCTGCAGTCTATTGGAGATGCCTTGGATGAAGGGTTTAGAATTTATGACCAATAGGAGTTTTTCAGGCCTCGTGTTAGTGGAACTTTTGTGTCCACCTTATGCTGTAACCAGCGGCATCATTCAGCCGGAACGCTGGGCGGGAGGAACCGGCCCAGCGTTCCGGCTGAATGACGCCGCTGGCTGTAACATAATCTGTAGTCTTATTTTATGCACCAAAACCAAACATCTCATCACTTAGGAACAGTCAACAGCAGAAACCCTGCAAGGAACTGCTGAGAGCCAGAGCTGCACTACAGGTGAAACATCAGAAGAGGAAGCCTGTCTTGACTTCCATTCTTTAAAATCCAATCCATGGATTGTCTACGAAACAAACAAAAAGAGGGTCCAAGATGTCTGTAATGTTTTCATCATTTGTTCACCTGGAACTTCAGTCTCAAGTTGTTCAAGGGAGCAACACGGTGTTTTGATGAGCAGACGATGATCACAAATTATCTTTATGTTGAATGACCAATTTGAAAGGATTTGACCAATTTGACCCCACCTGCAGTCCTGGGAAGTGACAACGGAGCATTGCTGCATGCAAGCTGCCACGATTATCTGGGGCCCATCAATTGTTTTTCTTCGGTAGGAAGGAGGGCAGACAGTTTGCTGGTTTGTATAGGCAGTAGTGAAATTCAAGGGGTTCGCCCAGGTTCTATAGAACCGGTTGTTAAATGGCCGGGCCCCGCCCACTCGCTTACCTCGGCTGGCTTTGGGTTTTTGTTTTTTGTTTTGGCTCTGGCTATGATGTCATAGAACCGGTTGTTAATTCATTTGAATTGCACCACTGGGTATAGGCAATAAGCATTCAGTGAGGATATTTCAATATTCACAACAGAGTCAGAAAAACGAGTCGAATCTCATAGGATGAGAAAGACAATTAAGCTGTACAGCTTTGTAGAGTCCAGTATCCCCCAGATCATTTCTTTCATATGCAGTCTCCAATTTTGAAATCTTGAGTCTTGCATTTTGATTCTCTGCTTTTTCTTGTTAGTCTAGTGAACCTACCATGATGCCTGAGCCCTTTTGCTATTTACGGGATATTTCCAATCACTTCACCAAAACCTCAGCTCCTTGTCTTCGTCAATTGTAACAGAGCGTCTCAGGGTAAGGTCTTAACTGCTTGAGAAGATTTTATTCTGAAAAACGAAGGGACACAAATTAATGTTGCACGTATATACCTTTGGGGAGAAATGAGATTTATTTAAGCAACTGAAGGCTATCTATCATACTGCAAGGTTGACAATGGCTGAAAAAATGCCCATGCATATATTGAGGGCACAATCCCAACCTGGCGTTGTGCTGGTGCAGTGCTCTTGGGCCTGACCAGCGCTGTCACAAACATGCCGTAAGGCATGTCTGCGCCATGGAATCGGTTGCTAGGCTGAAAAACGAAGATTTAGTCTTCGCAGAAGATTTAGTCGAGAGGGTTAATGCCTCCGTTTGCCTGAAGATAAGAGCTGAAGATCTGAAGGTCGCCAGTTTGGGACAGCCGGAAGTCTCTGTGAGCGGCAGATCTCGTTAATTGCGGCTGATTAACAGCTGAGCTTCGGCGGCCTTGTGTGAGGGGGAGTTGTGCCGAAGTTCAGCCGCTTCTCTGGTGGGAGCAGGGAAGCCACTTATCAGCCAGCAAGAAGACAAACGGGTGGCCAGAAAGAAGGACTAAATCCAGAAAGATCCATCTGTATGTGTGTAGTTCTTGAAAGATAGAACATTTCTGTATACATTGTAAAAACCTTCAGGTTTCTGAATAAAGTCTGCCCATGTAAACCGCCTTGAGTTATAGTCATTAGAGAAATCTGGTGACCTAAGAAAGGCAGTATATAAATCCAAGTATTATTATTATTATTAGGCCGGTGCAAGCAGCAGCGCTGGCAAACAGGTGCCACCACACCATCAACTGTGCTGGTTGAATGCTGGTGTAGCTGTGCTGGTGCGGGGCCATGCCGAGGGCATGCCAGGGGCATAACGGGTGTGCTGTGGGCAGAGATGGGTGGAAACGGGACATGGCCATTGAGCTGTATCCAAACCCTCGTCCCTGGGCTGGGTGGCCCCGATTCGGGCTGCTCCTGGTCATGTGGACTTACGCCTGCTATTTTGCTGGACTCTAAAGGACAGACAAAACCGCAGAAAGAATAATAGGAGCCAGCTTGCCCTCTATGGATGATTTATATATTGCTCGGATGAGAAAGAGAGCAGAGAGGATTGTTGCAGATCGCTCTCAGCCTGCCTGTAATCTCTTGAACTTCTTCCCTCTAGACGTCGTTATAGGACATTGTATATTAGAACAACCAGGCACAAGAACAGTTTTTTCCCCCGTGCTATTGGGCTACTGAATAGCTGTTTGTGTGGTGTTGCTTATATGTGGTATTGAGTATGTGGTATATGTGGTATGTTGATGTTCTGATTTGGATAAATTTAGAGTTAATCCTACAGGAAGTCAAGCCTGATTGCTCCCTGGAAGGACAAATCCTGAAACTGAAGCTCCAATACTTTGGCCACCTCATGAGAGGACTTTCTAAAAAGACCCTCATGCTGGGAAAGATTGAAGGCAAAGGAGAAGGGGGCGGAAGAGGATGAGATGGTTAGTGAGTGTAACTGAAGCAATGAACATGAAGTTGGGTGAACTCCGGAAGCTAGTGGAGGACAGGGAGGCCTGGCGTGCTGTGGTCCAGGGGGTTGCGAAGAGTCGGACACGACTTAGTGACTGAACAACAACAATGGGACTAGATCAATATTATCCCCGCATAACATTTCCACCTAGAATTGATTGTGTTGCCAATAAGTTTTCCAGTGATTATCCAAAGTTGTCCCTTAACACATCGGGCTTACCTGAACCTGACAACTTGGTTAAGGCTGCAGTTTGATACATGTACCTGGGAGTGACAGCCCAATCCTATCTAACTGACCTGCTGACAGAACACACATGTTCCACCTGCAGAAGCATCAAGATCTACATGGAAGTGCCTGCGACAGAAGCGTGGCACGTGATAGTGTTGCACTTGTCAACACTGCTGGTGAGTGCAATGAACCCACCAGTGCAATTGCCGGCAGCTGCGCACATGAGCTGGCAGTAAGGCCGCCACCCACTGACACCAGGTGAGTTGCCATTGGAAGCAGACAGTGGGATGGGAACGGGAAGGTTGGTACTTACCGTGAACTCCCCTTCTCCACAGCTCCAGTCAGGGTCAGCATGGCACATCTGGGTAGCTCCTCCCTCTCCAGTAGGCAGGTCAGATGAGACATCTTTGGAGATGGGAGGGGCTCCTGGATCCGCCCCCAGTCAATCCAAAGCCTCAAGACAAACTCCCAACTCCATCCGGCAGGAACATCCAGACAGACCAACGTGCAGTACGCCAATCGCTGTCACCACGACGTTCCACGATGTGGCAATAAGCAGCAGGCCAACCCTAACCTGCTCTACCTGCATAACCACACTCAGTATCCCCCAAACAAAACCACCAAAAGGCAGGGGAATCCCACTAACACTGAGAACAAATCAACAAAGGATACCTCAGGCTCCTCCAAAGGGCGGGATGCTGACCCTGACTGGAGCTGTGGAGAAGGGGAGTTCACGGTAAGTACCAACCTTCCCGTTCTCCAACAGCTCCAGTCAGGGTCAGCATGGCACATCTGGGATGTACCAAAGCAGTACATAATCGGTCAGCCAGGGAGGGAAACTAACCTGAGGTATCCTAGACCACGCTCTGGAGCACGCTTCTAGCGAAGACAGCGTCTCGAGCCGCGTAGGTATCAATCTTGTAGAACTTGATGAACGTTGTGGGGGTGCTCCATGTGGCCGCCCTACACACCGCCTCCATAGATGGGGAGGCCTTAAAGGCCGCAGAAGTAGCGGCTCCCCGAATGGAGTGAGCCAGAATACCCACCGGAGGAGTGGCACCCCGTGCCCTGTATGCCGATGCAATAGCCTCCCTCAGCCAACGGGAAATAGTGGAGGATGAGGCCTTGGTGCCCTGTTTGGGCAAACGAAAATGTACAAACATAGCCTCGGTCTTACGAAACGGGGCTGTTCGGGCCATATAAAACTTCAAGGCCCTGCAAGGGTCCAGAGAGTGCCACAGCACCTCTTTGGGATGTTTAGGATTAGGGCAAAAAGATGGGAGCACGACCTCCGCAGATCTATGAAAAATAGAATTCACTTTTGGAAGGAAAGATGGGTCCAACCTGAGAGTCACTCTGTCTTCCGAAAAGGAACACAATTCCTTCGCCACTGAAAGGGAGGCGAGCTCAGAAACCCTCCTAGCAGAGGCGATTCCTACTAGAAAAGCCGTTTTAGTAGTCAGGTCCCTAAGAGAACTAGTGGCCATGGGTTCGAAGGGAGCCCCGGTGAGCGCCTTTAGCACCAAAGGTAAATCCCAGGAGTATCCGAAGCGCACAATGTCCCTGACCCATCGATCTGATGAGGTCTGGTCCCACTGATCGGCAAACAGCTGGAGTCTGCCGCCGACTCTGGGATGTCCGGTGGCGTCATGCTGAAGTGTCTTTGGGCCCCCTGTTAGTGGGCTGTTGGGCCGACTGACCACGGGGACGAAAGGAAGACTTCCTCTGCCAGGGCCTTCTGGAACCCTTAGGGTAAGTACTCGAGGAGCTGGGGCCACCTGAGGGTCGGGCTCCTCCGAAAGTGGATCGGTGACCACGAAAAAACTGCGGTGACGATCTGGGCTGTTGTCTGGAGGACCTCTCCCGGGAAGGAAGTACTCCTTTCTTGCCCTTGGATTCCACAAGGAGAGGCTGCAGCGCCTCACCGAAGAGCTTCCCTCCTTTGAAGGGGAGGCCGATGACCCGGGACTGAGAGGCTGCATCTACATCCCAGTGACGAAGCCAGGTGTTTCTGCGAACCGTCACGGAGGCGGCCATAGAGCGTGCAGATAGCTGAACAGCATCAGCAGTAGCATCGGCGGCGAAGGCAGAAGCTGCTTCAATTTTCTTTAGGTCTTTTCGGACCTCGGCTGGAACATCGAAGTCAGCAAGCAGCTCACGGATCCAGAGGAACACAGCTCTGGAGAACATGGATCCTGCCACTGAGGCTCTCAAGGATCCTGCCGCCGCATCAAAGGCACGCCGTACAGCTTGTTCTATGCGTCTGTCCACCGGGTCTCTGGGGAGCCCATAAGAGTCGACTGGTAAGACCGAAGACGACCCAATAGCAGCTACAGGGGCGTCCACCACAGGAGTCCTGAAGCGCTGCATCTCAGAGGGGGACAAAGAATAAAGCTTTAATGAAGGCTTAGAGTTGTCCCTCCCTCTGGCTGGGTTCTCCCACTCCCTGTCTATTAGGGACCTGAAATGCTCCTGCAGGGGGAACCCTCTGGGGGCTTCCTGCTGGGCTGGGAAAGCGGTGGGGTTGCCCCGCGCCGAGGCCGAAGCCGCAGATGTGGAGGGCTCCTGGTCATCCTGCAGACGGAGGACTCTGAGCACCTTAGGAAGCATACGGGGGAACATTTCGCTCTTAAACAGTCTAGGGCTGGAGGTCTCTGAGATTGAATCCTCCTCAGATATTTCTCCCTCCTCGGAATCCACAGCAGTCTCGCTGGACTCCAACAGCCGGGGCCTTTGCGCAGAGGGAATCAGATCCAGGCTGTCTTGGCTGCAGGATCTGGGCCTCTTCCTCTCGTTAGAAATGAATTCAGCAATCTGGGAAGCTCTGTCCTGAGACGCTTCCTGCTCTGCCCCTTGAACTGCTCCTGCTTCCACACCGCCCTCCACCAGGGGACTAGGGCCCGTGGGGGGGTCCAAAGGTTGCTGGGGGGGCTGACGAGGGGCCAATTGGAAACCCCCAAGGGCTGAATCCAGGCACGCTGTGACCATCTGTTGAATCCGTGCCTCCAACTCCCCCCAGGGCATGGGCATCAATACATCACCAGTCTGTTGGGCCTCCTGGGCCTCCTCGGGGGAAGACATGCTGCTTCGGCCTGGATCTCAGTGCAGATGGAATATGATGCCCACGCCAGCTACCGTCCTCGCGCCCGTGAGTGAGGGCGAGGGTCGGTGCCTCAGTCGCTGCAGTGGCGACTGGCGCTGCCTTCACCCTGCCAGGAACGGGGAGGATCAGGCAGATGGTCTCCGCTGGCTCCGCGATGGCCCTGGATGCTGTTTCGGCCTGGTGTGCCAAAAATCCAGAAACAAAATGGCCGCCGCCAGTGATTTCAAGCCTCTGCGCTGTGCTGGGACAGGCCTGAGCGGAGATTGGGGTGTCCCTTGGCCCACGCGAGGCGGGGGACCCCAGAGGAGCCCTGAAAAGGGCTTTAAAAGTCTTCTGTGCGATGTCTCAGTTCGCTGCTGCGATCGTATTTTTTTTTTTTTTTTAAGAGAGAGCAACGAAGCTTGCGACCTACTTTGCCGGAAGGCAAGGCCAGACTGGGGGCGGATCCAGGAGCCCCTCCCATCTCCAAAGATGTCTCATCTGACCTGCCTACTGGAGAGGGAGGAGCTACCCAGATGTGCCATGCTGACCCTGACTGGAGCTGTTGGAGAACAGGGTGCTTCCGGGTGGGGAGGTGGAGTAGGGGAAGAAGGGGACAGGATCAGTGCCACTCGCATGCGACTGTATCCTATCATCCTCCTCCCATCTCTTCTAGGCTCTGTACCAGCAAAATAGCTTATTTGATCAACTACCAAATGATCCCTACATTTGGGATTACTTTCCTGTATTAGATTTGCTTTTTCTGGAAAACACCCATCATCTTTCTTTGCTCTTGCTGGCTCCGTATCAGCTGCAACCATCTGCACAATTTGAAAACAGCTGACAGGATCCTCATCTCTTCTCTAGAGGAATGACCGCCAGCAGGTTTTGTTTTTCCTCATATGGCCTGATATACATATGGCCTGATATGTGCTGACCCATGTTTTTGTTTCCCCAAGGTACTGCAGAGTACTGCAAACCAGAAAACGCTTACATTTTCTTGGAATCAGGTGTTACTTCAGAACCAAGCCTCTTTGGAGCCAGGGCAGTGATAAAGAGACTGGATAAGGATTGGGCCCTAAACTGCCAATCAGAACTTCCTCAGTTCAAGTCTCACCTTTTTCACAACCAACCAAGTGGCTTTTCCTTTTCAGTCTCTACTCCGAGCTTCAAGATGCGCATCATAGTACATACTTACTTTGCGGCTGATGGATCAGGTCCTGGAGGGGTGGGGATTGGTGGTGCCGTCACACACCATATCCAAACCCCTTCTCTAGGTCTGATCTGTCTACATAGATAGATCACAGTTCAATGTGGGCTTGTGGCAGCGATATCTCTGAAACAGGACTGAGTTGACCCACTGCAGCTACTGGGGCTTGCCCCAAGGAGACCTCCAGCAGCCAAAAATTCCCTGCAGGATGCAGTGTAACCTGCACTAGCACCGCTGCATCACCATACAGGGATTTAGGTTGGATTGGGATGCAATTCTTACAGCCCAAATATAAATAGTGTAACTTGCTTTCTGACACAAGCGGTGCTTCCTGTTCCGCTGAAACACCACTCCATTTCTAAGCTGATCTGGTGGCAGGGATGCTCTGGGCAATCCCATAAGGTTGTGCAGCAGGATGATAGATGCAAATGCCCAGAGTGTCCCTGCCAGCAGATCAGCTTGAATCACAGTTTCATAGTGTTTGCGGTGCTGGTGACACAGACAAAAACTTAAAACGGTCACTATCAATACAAACTTGTTTTATTTAAATAGTTTTATATAACACTGTGTACTATGCACTCTTGCAAACTGACACCATTTCTCTAGCAAAAATATATTTTAGAGTATAAAAATACACAAACATTCTCCAATACTCCCACTTTTACAAACTTAAAACGTATTCAATTTCAACAGAACACGGTGAATTGCTTCTTTCAGACACCCTTTTGGAAAATGCAGGTGTAGAACAGACTCTCTTTTCCTTATCGGTGGAGAAATGCTCAGAACAAAATGAGGTACTCTAGAGAAAAAAATAATTGGTTTATGACTAAATTAACCTCAGCACTGCAGGCCCACCCAAATTAGCCTCGACACTGAAGAAAATATTCTTTTGATGAGATAAATTTAAAAAGAAATGTTTCCATTTGCCCAGTTTCCCCCAACTGTTCTCTGTTAAGAAGTTGGCAAACAGTCCCAGTTTCATTTGAAGAGGGTTTTCTTTTCAGTCCACAAACAATTGCGTACTTTCTCAAAGCAAATCGGAAAGCCCCGAGCAACCTAAGGCAATTAGCAAGGCTTTTATGGATGCTTTTAATGCGTTCCAGGTAGCCAAACACACTGCTATGCCGTGTGGAAAAGTTGGTTCATCCAGGGCAACTTACAAGGAGTGACGTGGTTCATGCATCCTGGTCCATGACTTGCCAGGGATAACAAGCATCTGTAGTGCATTAGAGAGATCACCACATGTAAAACGATGTCATTTTAACGTTTTTGTAGAAGAATCATCCTAAAGGGATTGTAAACTACTAAGGTGTTCAAAAAGAGATCTGGGCAATTTGTAGTCCTGAAAATACTCTTTCTTTCTCTCACTGTTGGCCATGAGTTGAAGCTCTCTTATGATGAAAGAGCAACACAGGAGGAGAGAACAACATGATGCATTCGGGTTCCTTTCTTTGTGCGCTTTCTGAGAGTCCTGCACCACTGCTGCTTGCTTAAGCGGCTGATGTGGCCCCTGCACATCTCTCTCAGTGGGGATCTGGCCAGAAAGACTGGGCTAAATGTCTTCTCTTGGTATCAGCCTGGCATTCTGGGCAGTTCTTGGCAATCTGGAAGCAGGGAGAGAAACAGAACGCAATAAAAAGCTGCCTGACAATCCCTTTACGCACTAGCAATTGTGCAAGGAGCAGCTCTGATGTCCAAGTCTTTCCACGACATATCTGATCTGTGCCTTCCCTCCAACAGCCCTTATTGCTTAAAAAACAAAAGCAGTATAAGTTCCTAGTGCCCAAATCGTGGCATAGGATGCGCAGCTACTTGTGATGCATAACTTATTCTCCTGCCAGGTTGGGTTGTGGGGCAGCATGCCACTGTGAGAAGGAGATACACAGAGCTCAATGGGGCCCAAGGAAAGAGGCTACAGAATAGTTATCCTGGGGCAAAGACAAAGAGCTGTGCAGGGCACGAAAATCCCCATCCTCCAAACTCTTGAAAGCCTTTATTTAGCCCCATGCTTTGCCTGCTTTCATCAGATGCTGCCTACCCGTTTTCAAGCTTTTGCCTAAAATTGTGAGAGCTAAGAATCCATACTCTTTAAAAGCCAAGACACTCGGGGCAGTTTCTTTCTCCTAGGAACAGATTACCAGAAGCAACGTCCTAGAAAGATAAGCTTCAAGTGAGAGGAAATGCAAGGCTTGAATAGGAATAAGGCCAAAACTACAAGCAAGCCTGGCCAACAGAAAGAAAACTTAAGATAATTTGATTTCTAGGTTCCAACTTCCTTTGTGCAACTCTAGTAGTTAAGGAATAGAAAAAGAAAAATTCTCAGAAGGTTCTAGCGAGAAGAACTTTCTGAGTTCCAAGTACAGACTGTGGGACTCCCACCTGCAAAAAGAGATCACACATCCCTTCATGTGAGGGAGCCCCCCCCCTTTGCTTTCAGTTGGCTTTGCTGCAGGTCAGGCAGATTCTGCTTTGTCGGCTTGCCTGTGTCATCTGGGTTTCCCCTGGAAGGCTGTATGTACCCAGTTGCCTTCTTGGGCACAGCTCACTCGCTTATCACCCACCAATCAGCCGGGGTTCTCGCTATGCTTTTTCCTACCACTAGACACTTTCTATGTAGAGCAGTCGCCAAGTCGTGATCGCTGCGCAGGGGAAAACCCTGCACTCCCCTTGCCTCTAGAGGCTTTTCTGAGTCCCACAGAGGCTGCCCGTGTCCACGTGCAGGCCACCAAGAGGGCTCAGAATGGCCAATTTGGCAGAGAGAAAAAGCTACTTCCAGTTTCTGGAGGGAAACCAGAAGTGACGTTTTAGGTTGGGAGTTCAAGACTGTGCGACGGAGTGAGCTCCCGTTGCTTGTCCCAGCTCCTGCCAACCTAGCAGGTCAAAAGCACCTAAATGCAAGTAGATAAATAGGGACCACTTTGGTGGGAAGGTAACGGTGTTCTGTGTGCTACGGTGTATAGTCATGCCGGCCACATGACCACGGAAGCTTGTCCTTGGACAAAACGCCGGCTCTACAGGCTTTGAAATGGGGATGAGCACCGCCCCCTACTGTTGGTCACGACTAGACCATTCGGTCGTGGGGAAACCTTTACCTTTTTTAAAAGCATTCCAGGGGCCTCCTCGGGCATCAGATGTGCCTTATAAGGCATTAAAACGTAACTTCCGGTTTCCCTCTGGAAACTAGTAGTGTTGGCATAGCCGTCAACAGACTGCTCTTCCCATCTCTCTGCCGTTGCTCACTGTATACCATGAGATCCAGGTTGTAGTGAAGTCCCTACATCACATGTATTATTTCCTAGTGTTAGCTTGACATGAGGAGGGAGAACCTTCAGCTGCATCAGACAACCTGGAGGACTTTAGGTCAGAACAAGCCAACCTTTGTGATTTGTAGGAAAAGCTCAGCTGAAAGTTTTTTAAATATACTAGCCACCTAGGTCTTTAGAGAAAATTAGATCTCCACTACAACTACTGCCTGCTCTGCTACAAGAGCCTCACCAGTGAACATGGAGCCATCTTTCAGATAATCCTGTTCTGAGGGAAGAAGGGGCAATAACAGGATGAAAAGTGAAGCCAACCTTTAAGAGATTCTCCCAGCATGCTTTGCAACAAGTGAAGGCACACCTCTGGCATTTAAAAGGCACGCCATGCTTGGATTTGCATTTAACACACTGGATTCCTCCTAATGTGGAAGATTGAAACAAAAGAGACAGAGCAAGAGACAGATACACACACGCACATGTGCTATACACAGACCTTCAAAAGAGATAATCTCTTTAAATTTGAACCTTTTTTTGGAGTTCAATCAAGAGCACAATCCTATGCATGTTTATGTAGAAACAAGTCTACAATGTTCAGGGGGGCTTACTCCCAAGAAAATGCAAAAAGGATTGCACCCTGAACTCCTCGGAGGAAGGGTGTATAAAATGTGAATTAATGAATGAATTTATTGTAGGTGGTGTGTGTCAAAAATTTATGGGCCCCTGGTGTCAAATGACCCAGCTACGCCACTGGATTCATCAAGGTCACTACTGTCTGCTTTGACTGGCACCAGCTCTCTAAGGTCTCAGGCAAAGGTCTTTACCAGTTTTACTACATGAGATCCTTTACTTTGAGATGTTGGGGACTGGGATTCTGCTTGAAATACCTACCACTTATTGGTGAAATGGGAAGGTTGTCAGCAGTTGTGGGGGCCCGTACACCGCTGGGACCTCCTTCAATCTTCCCTGATTCACAGTTGCTTGGGGAGGAGGCCAAGCTCTGAAGCCTCCCTTGTGTTTCTGTCTTTGAGATGCCTGCAAAGGATATTTTTATTTGCATACCAAAAAGCCCAAGTGACCCTGCACATGAGTGTGCACGTGTAACCTCAACGTAAGGAACTTCAGTAGATCCTCAGCTTACAATGGGTCCACCTACAATGGACTCACCATACAAAAAGAAGGTTCACTATAAGTTATTCACTTTACAATGGACTCACGATGGCTGTCAATAGGGCCTTGTGGAGATAGGCATTTGGTAGCATCTCAGCCAATAACAGCATTTTTAACATGTGGCTGTGCGTATGGAGGAAAGGATACAGCTGATGCAAATGTAAACCTTCTAGGTACGTCTCGGCGAGCAGCAGTGTTTTTAACATAATGGCTTTGTGTACTGAGAGAAGGACTCATCCTTGTTTTATAATTACAACACTGCATAAACATGCTGATGGCCCCTGCAATCGGCATCTTTTAAGTCTTGGTTTGGCCTATTTACTAATTTTCCTTTAACATTAAATTCCCTTTCTAAAAATGTCCTGGTCCTCCGATTCCATTTTCCTGTGGAGTTCCCTACTCTGTAGCCCAACTACTCCAGATCCAGATTTAGTTTAGAGCAGTGGTTCTCAAACTTTTAAGCATCAGGATCCACCTAAAAAAAGGTTTCACTTTGCCAGCCATTCGAGCATCTGTGCTCTATGGTGACTGGGTAGCAGTGCTCTCCTCAAATACCAGGTTGTTTAACCCTTGATGCACATAGCCTAAAGCAACCTGTCAGTTTTGCAAGCCCATCAAAAACTGGGCTGTGACTGACTGGTGGGCCACAGATTCAGTTTGAGAACTGCTGGTTTAGGGAAAAATTCCCCCGGAATTGAGTTCCTGCCCATACCTCCTGTGTAGAGGTATGTGTCTCAGCAAGTGTGGCAACACCCACAGACATACATTTGATGTTGTCCCCCCACTACAGTGGGGTTCAAGGGGCTCACTGTGGAAGCTGCTGTGGATTGCCTACTCCCATCTATGCTCACCTGATGAAGGCTCTGATGCCAAGACAGACACACCTCTTGCACTTGAGCTGTGTGCTTTGTTCTTGTCCTGAGGTTTAAGACTTAAATCTCTTGAAGCTTGGCTAGTGCAGAAGGACAGGATCGTATTTTGGATCTTCCTTGGCATACTGTTCTTGGAAGTGCCTGTGGATGATAATGTGCCAAAGAGCAGGTCGTGAAGCAAAATGCAACATTCACAGTTCTTCACGTACAGGACCATTATTATTACCTTTTTGTCTAGAGCCCTGAGGCAATTACCAAACTTGGCGATGGGAGTACCAGGTTTGTCCAGTATTAAGGGCAGTGGTGTCATGCAGCCGGAACGCTGGGCGGGAGGAACGGGTGAGCGGCAGCCCGCCCGTTGCATACTGCTCCGTTTCGCCGTCTTCCCTGCCCCTGCAGGGAACTGAACCCAATCTGTCGGGACTGAACCCAATGAGAGGCAAGGCCAGACTGGGATAATGGAGGGAGCCCCTCTCCTCAGGAAATCGTCATCACCTGACCTGAGAGGAGGAGCTTTCCATCCACCATTGCTGAGCCTGGCAAGGAGGTACCACTGGAGAAAACTGTTTAAAAGATCCTTAGGAAGATCATCCCGGTGGGAAGCTTTCTCTTCAGCAGATCTGAGCCTGTCCACAACCTCAAGCTGAGGAGAGCTGTGCTATACAAGTGCTATGAAAATGGCAGCAGAATGCGCATCTCAAACCTGGAGTTGGACTGGCAGCTTTGTCCCGAGTGCCACCCTCTTCCCGAGCACGGCCTGAGCACCCAGCATTGAGGGCACGTCTTCCTGATGGCTCTCCTTCCTCAGAGCAAGATGTTCCAGTCAAGTCTTTGCACATCTGCTTGAACTGCTTCTGGTGATGGGGGCGCACGAACATGGAGAATCCTGTAAAGGGGGGGGGAGGAACAACACATCCTTATCACACGCTTATTACAGTCAAGGGACTTCCAGGGAAAAGGGGACATATTTCACACCGATGGAAGGAAAAATGAAGGAAATGTCCCAGATTGTCAAACATTTCCATCTGCTCTGTTTTTCCTGGGCCCCCAACTGCATTTTACCACAGGGAGGAAAAACACCCCATCTTCTGAGATATTTGTTGCAGGTGTGAAGAAGTAAGATTTGCTTCAAATATGCATAATGGCAAGTTAGGCTTCGCTTGTGTATATTCAGAGGTGTCATCCAGGCGGAACGGCCCGGTACTCTGTTCCGCTAGTTCCGCCAAGGGTCCGGGCTGCGCCACCTCTCCGGAGGATGGGCGAGCTGCTGCTGGGCCCGCCCACCCTCGCGTCCAGAATCGCTCTAAAATGGAGCAATTCCTGCGCAGTGAGGCTTGGGGAGGCGTGGCAGCCCCTCCGCCATAGGGGCGGAGGGCTGTCAATCATCCGAGCGTTCCGGTAGTTCGCGCACTCAGATGACGTCGCTGTGTATATTGAATGGAAATGGATGTGCATTATATAATTTAGGGTGCAATCCTAACCTGGAGTTAGGCCGGCACAGTTAGGCCAGCAAGGTTTGGGCAGGCACAAGGAACACATACAGTGTGTTTGGACCCCTCTCTGAGTCAGGGAGGATGGTGCACGTTTGTGTGCTGGCTTCTCTGACTCCGAGAGTGGTCCAAACACACTTTACAGTGTCCCTTGTGCCAGCCAAACTTTGCTGGCCTAACTCCAGGTTAGGATTGTGCCCTTATTCAGATTGAACATACTGAGCTTGGTAAGGAAATCTAGCCAAATGGGATCCAGTGCAAAAACTGAGACCAAAACTGCACACAATGCACAATGCATTGTGTTATATACCCCCCACAATGCAGCACCATCTGATGTCAGCTGCTCCTACAGCCAGCCCCAATGTTGTTGTTGTTCAGTCACTAAGTCATGTCCGACTCTTCGCAACCCCATGGACCACAGCACACCAGGCCTCCCTGTCCTTTACTAACTTCCGGAGTTCACCTAATTTCAGGTTCATTGCTTCAGTGACACTATCTACCCATCTCATCCTCTGCCACCCCCTTCTCTTTTTTGGCTTCAATCTTTCCCAGCTTGAGGGTCTTTTCTAAAGAATCCTCTCTTCTCGTAAGGTGGCCAAAATATTTGAGCTTCAGCATGTCCTTCCAAGGAGCAAGCAGGCTTGACTTCTCGTAGGATTGCCCGATTGGATCTCCTTGCAGTCCAGGGGACTCGCAAGAGTCTTCTCCAACACCATAATTCAAAAGCATCTATTCTTCAGCGCTCCACCTTCCTTATGGTCCAGCTCTCACAGCCATACATTGCTACTGGGAAAACCATAGCTTTGACTATGCAAACCTTGATTAGCAGGGTGATGTCTCGGCTTTTTATTAAGTTGTCTAGGTTTGCCATAGCTTTCCTCCCAAGAAGTAAACATCTTTTAATTTCATGACAGCAGTCACCATCTGCGGTGATTTTGGAGCCCAGGAAAACTTATTCAGGTTTAATAGTGAATAAGGGAGGAGGACACAGTAAGACAACCAAGACATCCTGAAAAATGAAGAGGCAGGTACTTGCTTCGGAGCAGGTGGAAATTTTCTGGCTTGTCTGTGGTGAGGGCTGCCACCACAGACACCATGGCATCATAATCATCCGTCTCCTTGTATGCCGACAGTGCTGAAAAGAAGCTGCTGACACTGCTTTTATCCAGAGCTGTCTTGAGGTCACTCAGGTACGCGGAGCGGATTATCTGGTCACGTTTCTCCTTGAGAGAACTGGACATTTCTTTGGAGGGGTCTGCAGGCACCTGGGCACTTTTTCCTCCTGAAGAGAAGACGACAAGGCTCATTAAGGACTCTGTAGGCAGACATTCCCCCTTTCACTTGAGTCTGCTCCAAATGTTCTTTGAAAAGAAAATGTGAAGAAGCATACCTGGCCTGCCTATGGCATCCAAACCAGAAGTCAGGTGGGATCCTCCTTTGTTCAAATGGTGCTCAGAGGACAGCTGTGCAGATGACCCCTCCAAAAAGGAGGTCTTCTTCTTCTCACGTTCTCTCTCTAGTATTGAAGAGAACCAGAGACCCAAACTGAATGAAAGTGGAAAAGGTCTTGAGAATGTGTCAGACTGGGAAAAATTAGCCTGATAAAGTCATAGCAATGTGATACTGTCCTTGCATACACAGTTTTCATAAAGTGGAGGTGTAAAAAGAAAGTTGGGCAGATCAAATTTATGGAGTGCCTAACATTTCTGAGTTCTACACAGACATGATACATAATACAATACAGATTTGTAAGCTTGCCGTTAAGGCCTAAGGTAAAGCAGGACATATCAGGAAAGTGAAAGGGGAACACAGACCCTTGTGATAAGCCAGGGTTAACAGGGTGTGCTTTCAAAACACACTTGAACATAAAAACAGAAAAAGAGGGGTGTTAGGTGGAAGGACATTCTAGTGATATAGAAAGATGTTCAGGAAAAGAGAAGGAAGTCAGGGTCAGTCAGTTCAGTTCGACTGAACTAAAAGATTGTAGAGTACACACACACACACACAGATAATGAGGAGCTAAACCAAACAGCGGAATCAAAAAGGCCAACATACAGAGCTAACCTAACAGCAAGCTAGCCCCTAGGGCAGTGTTCGGGACCCATTGCGCATCGGGACCCACCAGTGGGTCACGAGCCAATTTTTGGTGGGTTGTGAAAATTTTGAAGCATTAAAAAAACTTGGCAAGCACACTTGCTCAGTACGCAGAAGAAAATGGTTAGCCAGAATGCTAACCTGATGCTAATGCTAATCTTCATACCCCCAAATTAAAATGTCACGTTTTCCTATTTTTGCTAATAATGGGCATAGCATTATCTCCTTCCTCATTTCCCTTACTCGGATTAACAGGAAATGATGGCGTGACAGAGACGGCGGACTTCCCCAGGAAGGCCCTTCTCACCTGGGTTCTTGGCCAGCAGCACCCTCTCCTCTCGCAGCAAGCTGTGCTCAGGCTTATAGCCACAGCCCGTCCCAGTCAGGCGCCGGCAGGCTTCATCAAACTGCTTTTTGTGATGTGGCCGGACAAACTGGTAAAAATCTTGCAGTTAAGAAAAGGAGATCCACAGTGACAACCAGCACACTCCACTCAGGACTGTGTTGCATTCTACCTGCCAACCTCACCAAATCACTCTCCAGGCCCTGAAGCAGGAGCAGGGAGCCAGATGGCCGCAGCGGCAGCACACTCCTGTCGGCTCTCCGCCAGCAGGAGCTTCAGCCACCACCATCTCCCCCTCGTCAGGCTCCTCTCCACCTTGTAGAGGAGACCCCCAGAGAGGCTTCTGCCGTCACCGCTCTCCCTTCTGGATAAGAGAACATGACCCAGAGGTGGTGGGGAGCTGCAGTGCAAGGGGGGCAGCACCCGGCTTCCAGAGCACTTGGGAGCCCCCATCCCCGCACAAGCACACAGCGTTACATTCCTTCTGTGAGACAATAAGGAATAATCGGTTTGTTTGCATAGATTCAGCTGAGTGTGCAGTTAACCCCTGCTAACTGGACAAGAGGCACTTGTTCAAGTGGTGCTCCTCTTATATTTAGCAGGGGGAGAGTAACTGTCCCTCTTCACCCCTGCACAGTCTTTCTAGTGGCTGTTGCTGGCGGTCTGCCTTTTTCTTAGATTGTGAGCCCTTTTGGGACAGGGAGCCATTTAACTTTATTATTATTACTATTTGCCTGTAAACCGCTTTGTGAACTTCATGTTGAAAAGCGGCATATAAGTACCTGTTGATTGATTGATTGATTGAACCCCCCCTTCTGCTGCTCACACCCACCAAGACAGTTAGTTGCCTATCCCACTACACCCACCAGTCTGTGAATACGCAGCCCCCTCCAGCACTGACGGTGTGCAGCAGGGAACATCCATCACCTTGCTGCTCCTGCTCCAGACTTCTTTAATGACTTGCCCAGGAAAATTGTGGGAACAGGAGAATCTCTTCCCTCCCAGTATTTTCTCTGCTGCCCACTTCACGAGAATAAATTGCAAAGCTGCAGGAAGAAAGTGCTCCTGTCCCCATCCCATTATGCCTGGGATTGACAGTCTTGATAGAGGGATGTTCTTTTCCCTTTCTCACAACACCAGAACCAGGGAACATCCACCAATATTGTTGGAAGAGTGAGAACAGATAAAAGGAAATATTTTTTTACCCAGTGGGTATTAATCTGTGGAACTCCTTGCCACAGGAGGTGGGCATGGCATCTGGTCTGGATGCCTTTAAAAGGGGACTGGACAGATTTCTGGAGGCAAAGTCCATCATGGGCTATAGGCCATGATGGGTTGTGCAACCTCCTTACATTAGTAGTAGGCTACTTCAGAGTACCGGGTGCAAGGGAATGGCAACAGGATCCAAGCATCTTATTGTCTCGTGTGCTCCCTGAGGCCACTGTGAGATGCAGGAAGCTGGACTAGGTGGGCCTTTGGCCTGATCCAGCAGGGCTCCTCTTATGTTCTTATCCTCCTCCCATGTAGGAAAAATGGGAAAAAAATTTTCGCCCTTTGACCATGCAAAAAGAAGACACTATAGACAGTGGAGCGGCCAGGTAGATTGCAGCGTATGGGGACACCCTTCACGAGCTCACTATCAGCTACCCAATGCAAGGATTCAACCAGCCTCATGGCTGGGCGCCATCCTAAACCCTCCACCAATCAGTTTCATCTGATGACCTCTGATTCTAGTGGTGGAGAAAAACCTCCATGCCGTGCAAGTCCCAGGTCTTCCCTAACGGGATCTTGGTTATTCATTTCAGAAGTAGAGGTGGCTTTTAGTTAAACAGAGATAATTTTGATAATTTCCAATTGGGTGGCTTTTCTCCAAGCTGGATTTTTTTGGGGTTTTCCAATATGTTTATTATAGCTATCAAATGAACATACGCTCTACTTTCCAGCTTTTTGAAGTGCCTGATGAAAATTTAATTTCACTGGACTACAAGTGCAACTACCACAAAGTCACACTTTCTGCAATCTACTTTCCAAAAATGCTCCCAACAGTGAACACGGCAGGGTTTTCGTGAAAGAAACTGGCAAGTATTCACGTGATTGCAATACCTCGCAACAGGACATGCTTTTCCTGGTTTTCTGCAAAAAGCACACTCATCTGAGATAGCATCGTGTCAAAGTCATCTGTGTTCTTGTACTGCTGGAGAGCTCGCGAGAACGTGTCGAAATTCAGCTTGCTCAAGGACTGCTTTACAGTTGCAATGAAGGCTGCAGCCCTGGCGTTTTTAGACTCTGTGGGGTCTGGTAGTCTGCTGGCCTGCTGCGATTTGAAAGAGGAGAGAAAGAGGTCTATGACAGGAAGTATCCTCTGATGTGCTGGCTCTGAGCACAATTCCCTCCCTCCTTCAACAATTGCTTAGGGATACAGAAAGGCTTAGAGCTCTCTTCCCCACCAAAGTAGCTGCAGCAGAGGACTGGGCAAACAGCATTTTCACAGTCCCATTTCAATAGCTGAATCTTTGCAGGGGGTGTTAGAAAAGGAAAAGCAAACAAAGGAGTCACATATCCATTTCTCCATGCAATTCCTTGCAGGTTCCCACTTTTCTAAGATCCTTTCAGCCATAGAGGACCCAGGACTAATTAGTATCTCCCTCCTTGTGATACTCATCATTAAGATGCAGCTACTTCAGGCTTCTGGGACAGAAATTACCATATATACTAACGTGTAAGTCAAAAAGTTATGCCTTGACATTGCCCAGAAATTAACCAGACTTATACATGGATTAATATAGTAAATGCATTTAGCCACATGGTGGGTGGAGCAAGGCAGGATGCAGTCTTCTGTCCCAGTTTGTATCTGGTAACCACTTTAAACATCTCTTAGATTAAGGCACTTTCTGGCTCACAGGCATTTGTCAGGATCTGGCATCAGGTAAAATCAAACAAAATTATCTAATTCGAAGTATTGCATACATTGCATATACCCCTAAGTTTTGCCCTTAACCTTTCCATGGTTCATGGCAAATTCCATGATTTTTGGTTTAAAGCTTGTCCTTAACTTATCCATGTGTATATACAGTAATGGTTGGAGCGTCTCTCTCATCTCTTCTTTTTCTAGTGAGTATTTACACCCACTAATATAAATGACTAAAATGTATACCCTGCTGACTAGCCCAAAGTAGCATTTACTGTGGTTTGTAGTATGAAGACAAGGCTCTGATACACTGGATAGTGTGGAACTGGAAAAAGGGTGTCCAGGGTAGCGGAGGAAAGCAATCAAACCCTTGATATGAGAGGATATGCAAGATTTGCTCAGCCTGAGCATTGATCTCCTCCCCTCTTTCTGGAGGTACCACAATTCATGGTACCTTCATGACAGCCCCATAAGTCTCACAATGGGATATTTCAGGACCTAAATCTGTGCGCTGGTGACTTTCCCCAAGTACAAGTATTTGCATTTTGGTTCTTCAATACCATTTCAGGACACCTGTGTTTCCTGAACGGTGGGATGTTCGAAGGAAATATGCCTGAATTTTGCATCAGATATTCCCCTGTAGTTCCAACTGCATTTTCCTAAACATATTCTACAACATACCCCTCTTAAGAATCAGTGATTTCATGGGTATTTTCAGAAACACACACGTGCAATATAGCTTCCTAGAAGTGGAGTGTATAGAGCCAAATGCCAGAGAGAGAGAGAAGTTCCAGACTGAACTTCATTGCTAAGGACAACATCCCAAGACCATTACGTAATGCTCCATTTCAGGGACAAGTCCCATATCGCATATCAAAATCTGGCAACCTGTGTGTATAGGTGTACCCTAGTATCCATGATTCGGCATCCACGGTTTCAGTTATCCATGGATACTGGGAAGCCAATTAAAAAGAGAGGGAACACTAAATAAATCTTTTTTTTTGCCTTGTTGCACTGATGTTTCCCTATCTTTAAAAAGGCATCTCAAGTATCTACAGTTTCAGTTAGCCACTGCGGGGTCCAGAACAGAACCCTAGCAGACACTGGAGCACTCCCGTATTTCAATTAACTGAGGCTGTGATTCCACATACCAGATTGCTGACTATCTTGATTTTCTTCTTGCCTTCTTTCTGCCCATCCATAAGCTTCTTTTCATAAGGAAGGGAGAGACCTGAGAACCGTTTTGCCTGAAACAATAAAGGCATTAATAAAATCTCCCTTTCGGAGGTTTTTCTGCACTAAAGACTGACATTTCTCAAGGACACAGAACAAGTATGACTCTCTTTAGGTCACACAGCATGCAACAGAATATTTGAGTTTCTAGGACTGTGCTTATGGAGAGGAATCCAACAGAAACAAAGGAATGGGGAGAGAAAGTGACCTTGAAACAGAGCAGCGAGAAAGAGGCGTAATGTCTGAAAGTCTGGAATTTCCCCAGTTTAAAGCTGACACTTCAAAGTCAAGTGGCATCAAGTTCAGTCATCTTCACCAGTCATCTTGAACCTAGTTCCTGCCACTATTTGATTTTTATTTTTCTACCCCAGAGATGAATAAAAATTCCTCGTGAAACCCCCCCCTTTCCTATTAGGCATAAACTTAAGACAAAAAAACCCTATAAAGGCCAAGACCAAAAACCCCCAATAAAAACAAAAATGCTGACACCATAAAGAGAATGAGGCCAAAACACTCCTCAGATGAAAAGTCTCTTGACTTCAGCAAGCTAGCCAGAAAAAGCTACTGAGAAGTCTTGTAACTGAGATGTCCTGACACGATTCTTATTTTGCTTCTGACATGTTCCCATAAAAATTGATACGTACATTCTATCATCAGTATCTTGAGAACAGGGTAGCCATGCTTCAATACAGAAAAAAGGAACATTTGAATACAACGTAATTATCTGCAGATTTTTTTATCAGCAGATTCAACTCAACGTGGATTGGGGGCGGGGAATTCAGTCACATACATTGGCCTGATGTTTACCAATTCCTCCATTTCCTTGCTGGCATTTTTGTTATCCTTTGTTGCTTTCTCAGCCAGCAACATCAGTAGCCACTCCCAGTAGCCTCCCTGCTCAACCCTCCCCTTTTATAAATACACAAAAGTTTCGTAAACAACCAAACTAAAAAACAATGAGCGCCCATACCTGTTCTCCGAACAAGCCGTCTTCCTCGCTGGCCTTTCCATTGTTCCTTTCGTTGTGTTCCAGTGCATCCAGGAGGCCACCAGGCTGTGTTCTTGAGGAAGCTGGACCTTGATCGTACTGCACACACAGGCTGGTCACTCCGTTATCTGACACAAAACACATAACACAACCTATCAGCAGTGGTGTCATGCAGCCGGAACGCTGAGCGGGAGGAACGGGTGAGCGGCAGCCCGCGGGGGCAGGGAAGACGGCGAAACGGAGCGGTACGCAACGGGCGGGCTGCCGCTCACCCGTTCCTCCCGCCCAGTGTTCCGGCTGCATGACGCCGCTGCCTATAAGCACCAGCACCCCCAACTCTTACTGATTTCTCTCTGGCTGAGAGATGGCTCAGTCCACAGGAAGAGGAGGAATACATCTAATTGAGGCTACCCAGGACACCAGTGAGGGAGGAGGCCATAGCAGGGGAATTTTATCAGGGGGTACAATGCCTTTTGGGGTACAGTTTCGTTTGGGCCCATCCCCAAAATCTATAATTTCATATGATCATACGAACACTCTCTGGATGCGACTGGAGCACAGCCCCTGCAAACTCCACCAGCCCTCAGCAGGTGCCATGAACTCCATGTGGCCCCTGGGATGGGGTGGGGGAAACTAGCCTGATACCTCTCGTGTAGACAATGCAGAGTTAGATGGCCTGACTCGCTGTAAGGTCGCCTCTACTTAAGAACATGGCCAACAAAGAGCTACAGGACTGCTGAGCAGCCAACAATCCTGAGGCAAACACGCAGCAGAACAACCTGCCCTCAAAGAAGGCTGCCAGTATTCTGGGCTCCCAGTCAACAGGCACAAGGGACAGCAACTTGCACAGAGACATGGAAGGTGCACTCTTCTCAACAGGCAACTTGTACCTTTATGTCCTCCAAAAGCAAATTTTTATGGTGCAAGAATGAAATGCGCCTCCAATTATAATACTCTTCCGCCATCAGAAACTTGGGACAAGGACAAACATACCCAATGCGGAGGAAGTTTTTCCTGCCAGCCACCTACTTCTTAGACTCCGATGGATCTTTTTATTTGGTAGGCAGAGCTGCAGATACAGCAACTTGAGGGGAGGAGGAAATGCTCATTTAGGTGCACCTGCAAATTGTGGCAGGCATAACTCCTGCAATGCCTTAACTGGAATCTACAGTGGCTTTCCCAGTGAACCACTACGATGGAAGCAGAGCTTCCAGAGAAAGCCTACCAGCAAGCTTGACAGCAGGTCATGTTCCTCTTCCTCTGCTGCCTCAAATGAATCGTGGGAGCCAAGGGAGGAAGAGAGGATACGGCACGCAGCAGCCGAGTTCCTCCTTTTTTTGCTCACATACTGAACCCATTAAACGTAAAGAGTAAAAACACTCAGGGCAGCAAATCTGGGAGAAATGCACCAACTTACCCGTCCTCTTTCTTTTCAAACTAGGAACGTGGTCATCCAGATTGCTGGCTTTTGCCACAGACAGAAATTGCTCATGGGAAGCGGAAGACGTGGAGCCTCCTGGCTCCCCAGTGGTTTTGGTGCAAGAGGAACCACGAAGTGGCGGCGGTGGCGGCATCTGGACACCAATCAGAAGCATTACATCAGAGGAATGCAAAATGTTTAACTTCAGACACTGACCCCAGAAGAACAACTCTGAAAAGAATCTTCCCACCAGAGCTCTGTGTGATGACAATTACTTAATGAAATAATAAATTAATAGCAGCTGTCATATGGCCCTCGCTGGGCCAAAGCGTTTCTGAATGAACTGCAAGACCCAGACTATGAGATTCCGCACTGCAACCACACATCATAGTCTGGGGTTGGATCAAACAAAAGACATCCTCCACTCCAACATTCTGTTCCCAGCACTGGAGAGCCACACGGAGGGCAAGGTGGTGTCAGGCATCACGGAATCCGGTCATCAATATATATTACCTCAGAGATTATATAGTTAGACACAGGATTTGTTTAGTTAGCATTGTTGATACTCCTTCAGATACTTGTCTCATCTTTCCTAAGGCAGCCAGGAGTGCAACTCTCCATATTCACCCCCCCCTTTAATGCAAATTTAGTCCCATTTTCCTCACTGTTGAGAGAATGGGGCAGACACACAAATAGGAACCACGGCTGGCCACCAGCATGTCTAGTAAGTTGGGGAAAAAGGCTAAAAGGGCTGCACACATTAAACCCGTCTAACTTTGAAAAGAGCTCTGCTAATTTGTTCTTAATGGATGAAACCCGAAGTCGTAAGCAGAAGATGCCTGTACATGTTCTACTAAGGCAAGTGCTAGGACTACAGGAGAGCTGGAACTTTGCTTGTGAATAGTCCCCTTTGGTGGTGGCAGAAACAAAATGCTAGGCCCAATCATGGCAGAGGACTCAATAGGAAAACAAGGAGTTCACCTCTGGCTGCATTCACCAAGAGGGAGGCTTCTCTACCCATTTGAGCCACAAAAATCCCCAAAGAGGAAAGAACTCGGTGGGTAGTTCTGGATGAAGTCCCAGTCTCACATTTTTAAAATGGAAATAGTTGTGACCTCTTTCACAGTAGTTGTGAGGCTCAATGAAAGCTGCCTGAATTTCTTGTAAGTTTTCTAATACTGCCTCTTCTTGGCAGGCTGGCTAAACTATCTTTCTCTCGCTGAGGGAAGGATTTTCTAGCTTGATTTATAGAATTCTATATTCTAGTGAGGAAGATTTTACTGCAAACCAGGAGCAGATATCCATTTGAAGGCATGACAGAATGGCTGATTGTATGGGATCATCGTAAAGTCGTAAATTGTAAACTGTTTACATTTTAAAGTATTGTTTAATACTGAGGGCCACTTTTCCAGCTGCAACTGCATCAACCTCACGTGCCAGTGAAAATAATGTGTTTCATATAGACTATTATGCAGACTGACTGATGCATGGTCAATAAATGCTATTCCAAATAGGACCCTTTCTGCCCTGCCAAGGGGTTCACTCCTTGCCCTAGTTCAGGCAGCAGTTTCCCACGGTGACAGTCTCCCCCCCCTTCACTCTGGCAGTGATTTGAAGGGTTCACTGGAAGTTCTGCAGAAGGCTCTTTAGTTTTAAGCCACCACAACAGGATGTGAGAAAGGCAATTTCTAAGAGATGTCATTTAAGGCCATACTGTTCAAGGCCGCAAAGGTTAAACTCAAGAGGCAGATATTTATTTTTGTTAAACCAAATTCCAGGATTCTCAAATTTCTAAATTAAGAGCTTACTACTAACACTGAAGAGACACAGAGCCTGGACACAGCCTGTAAGCAAGTGGCTAATCATCCTTAGGTCCTCGGAAAGATTGCCAAAAGGCAAGCCTCAGACATTTCAGAGCCTATCAGTTTCCATCTCTTACAATGGAACAGTTACCTACAATTTTTTGTGCAACACGGAAGAACTGAGACACATCTCTGACCATATGCCCGAAATTTTCATAAATCTTCACATAAGGACGGACCCAGGAAGGCAATTGGGCTCTTGCATCTACATTCACAAACCTGTCAGGAATTAAAAAACACAACAGTTCTGTTAACGTGAGTGCTTTTACACCTTGCCTAGTTTACAACATGTAGCCATCATATCAACCTGAAGGGAAGAGGAAATTGGACATCTAAGTTCTTATTCACATGTTTTTGCCTTTAGAAGAAAAAGAACATCTCCAAGGATATGACATCGAGAAATGTTATCATACTCCTTACAAAAATCACTGAAGAGAGTAAATCGGAGACCAGCCATTCTGCTAAGGGTTGTTCTACACCTGTTATTGGAGGCAGAGCATAACTGAACTTCGTGTTTTTACCTGTGGTCCGGGGTGGTGGAGGAAAGAAATCACCTTTCAGTCCACGCCAAATTTTAGAAAACACACCTCTATCAGTCAAGAACAAACCGTGTATTCCCAATGGGGCAACTACTGCTGCATACCTTTCAAGAAACATAGATCGAGCAGAAAGAATAGACAAGTCTCCTCCAGAGCCAAGTTCCAACCCACAGCTGCCTCTGTGTCTCCTTGGTCTATAGTACTGTGGGGGGCAGGATGTCTTCTCATCATTGAGAAAAAGCAACATTCACGGCATGTCCAATGCTTTATTCTCCTTCAGAGAAGAGAGACATGCTGCAAAGGAGGTAGCAGCAGGCAAGACTTTCCATCCCAGGCAGAAAAGACTGCCCTACCTGCAGTAGGACCTGTCCAATGAACTCAGTGCAGCCATTATTCCAGAGTCAATTTGGAAATTTTCCTTCTTTGGACAGAGGGCTGGAAACGAGACTGAACTCAGCTGTTCTCAAAATCAATTTTAAGTACTCATAGCACACCATTCCCTTTCCTAACAGTTTTAGACAAAGTAACAGAACACATAATTCTTGGGCATGATGAAAAGTTATCATTTATTAGTGTAGAAAAGAACTGCAAGCACCAGCACTTCGTCCTTCTGAACGGCAAATAAACACAGGCAAACAGAGAGAGCCCGAAATTCATCATGCCAATGTCACTACTTTTAATATAGTGTTTGTTGTGAAGAACTTTAAGGGCCTAGAATTCTCCTTTCAGGAAGCAGAAACCATGACTTTTTATCTTTGGTCTCTAACAGGCTTGCCACCCACAAAGGAACAAGCAGACAGAATACCTTTCCCGGAAAAAGTTCACCACCTAGTGCTTAAGCCAGAGATGTAAATCTAGTTACTATGGAAACTGCTGGAGATCCAGCTGAGATTCTCATTGATTTAAACTGCCTCTGACCATGGAGGCATTCGTGTTTTTTTAAACAGAGGGCAGATTTGGCAATCCCTCCCCATGACCTGGCACTGTGGTCCCAGAGACTAGAACGCTGCTAATAGGGGAGGGAGACATGAATAGACAGACATTATTCAGTGATCCGGGAAAAGGCCAGATGCAAGCGAGTGGCAACAGGATATGAGTATTTTGTGGCTTTGAATCCACCCTGGGGCAACTGGTGAGGCACTATGAGATACAGGAAACGGGACTAGATGGGCCCTTGGCCTGAGCCTGCAAGATTCTTCTTACGTAAACATGCTAAATCACTGTTTAAAAACTTCTTTCTCATTCAGAAAGCTCTTCCCTGTCCAAAAGGGGAATGGAAAAGGGCAGTTTATTCTTATATTAATTCACCACATTTTCAGAACAAAAGGTAGAGAGATGCCAGCTGCTTTTTGGGGGGGGGGGAGAAGCATCTCTCCACACATTTCTCTAGACAGCAGACCATGCGAATAGGGGAGCTGCGGATCGCAAGGCAGCACCCCCTGAACTCCCTCCACTGGCTACTGTCTCTGCTAGTTGAAGGCTGCAAGGCTGGGAACAGCTCAATTGCTCTCTCTTTTAAAAGCAATGGGAAGAGGGAGAAGGAGACCAAGAACACCACAAATGGAAACGCTTCCTCCAGAAAAAATGCTCTCTGCACCAAGGCCTAAGCTACACTCGCGATCTGTGTGTCTTTGCAAGCTTAATTTTACTCATGTGGGGCAACAACATCTTATTCAATTACTTGGGGCTTTCTAAACCACCTTTCCCTAGGTAGATAAACCTGGAGCGGTATACAATCTGGTAGAATTATAAAAACATGTATAATAAAGACAATATTTATAAAAACACAGTCGCCTCAAAACAGCGAACATATAAAAGTGCAAGACTCACAGCCAATAAGAACTCCTCCAGCCCCCACCAATATCTCCAACTATCAATTCACTCCACCCACCCCATCCCCAAATGCCATTTGGAAAAAAAAAAGTTTTCTATCAGAGATACTTGAAGATAGGTCAATCTCACAAGTAAGTTGAGGCAGGTTTTGAGCTAAAAAATAATGAAATTTTCTATGACCCTCAGATAAGTCGCAGGGGGAGGGGGTAAAAGCTGACTATAATTTTGCCTGATTTTACCTTCCCTTGTTTCTCCCACGCTAAGAAGGTCAGGAGCCAATCACTTCAGCAAGAGGAGAGTGAGAGAGAAGACTAGGATGCAATTTACAGCTCATTTGCAAAAAATTCTCATCTTATAGCCAGGTATCTACAGTACTCTCACAACATGAAATTAGAAAGGATTGACCTCTTCTGAACTGTTTCCAGCTGAAAAAAGTTTCTTCAAAGAGGCTACTGAGTCCTAATGATGCAATTATAGCAAATGGCTTGTTTTCCAGCAGGAAACAATGCAGAAGAGTTAAATGCCCTCTACCTCTGCTGTAACTGTGGTGCCGCAGGGCTCTTACATATGAATAAACTTAAGCCTCCAAAGATGCACTGAAACATTTAGCTTGGCCCCATAATTAATAAAATAAAATAAAATAAAACTTGTAACGGCTGTTTACAGAGCCATGACAAAACCCCTGAACTCCTGACCAATGCAGAATGCGAAGGAAGAATCAAGAGATTCAGTTCAGCCATGCCTCCACTCACTGGTAGACCAATAACCCTTTGCAGGATGTCTTCTCATTCTCAGGAGAAAAGTATTCTTATCATTGAATCTGCCCCAGAGGTCTTCCTTGTTACAAAAGGTGAAATGGTAAAGTGGCAGCAGAAGCTGCGTGAAATTCTGGGATTGAAAGAGCAGCCTGGAGTACTGGCCAGGAGTCATAATATAAAGGCAGTAAGTTCCCCAGATCTCCTTCAAACCTGTGTGACATTGTGGGTGGAGGGGTGGGGTGATCTATGTATTCCAAGGCCTATTTTGCGCCCGGCCTGTGAGCAACTGTGCTAGAAGTGTATATTTAAAAGGAGGGAAGAGCCTAATAAGATAGGGAGCGAATCTCAGTAAACATGAAGTGGCAGAAGAGACTGCAGATGAAAGATCCCTTGCCTCTTTTTTAATTTAAGAAAATTGCTCAGCTAGAACTTTTCTTTCTGAGTGTCCTCCTTGCAGGGAGTACGATGCCGCTTTTACACTCAGAATCATTCAAAAAACATTACCAATGGACTACATTCTATCACTACATACAATATACAGTACAGGTCAGCCCTTGGTGGCAAAAAACCGCCAGTGCCTTTCAGGAGGATCTGGCAGAGCTTCTCAGGTGCGGGGAGGCTGCAAGTGGCCTCCCTGTGACTCGGAATACCTCCTGGACGCAACCTCTGGTTGTGTCCAGGGGTCCCCAAGGTCATCCATTGCAGCCTTGTGATCTGCAGTCAGTCAAAACTGCAGGTTGCAAACCGTGGATTCTGAGGACCAACTGTACATGTAGAGATCTAGGCCAGCAGTCTCCAAAGAGGAGACCGCTGCCACCAGCAAAAACTTCTCTGGTGTGAACAGCACTTAATGTTCTGCAGAAGAGCTGCAGCAAAGCCCCTCTGATAGCCCTCAATTGTTGCGCCAGCCAGCCATGAAATCCAGATGCAAAGCCTGCTGGGGTGGTGGAACCCAAAAGCTGCAGGCAGAAGGGACTTTGCTGTGGCTCCCCGGTGGAACAGTAAGAGCTTCCCGAGGGAAGGAAATGATGGGTATCGGATCCGGCCTGTGGGCCAGGGTGTGGAGCACCTTGTTCTAGGCCAATGGGCTAACTTCTAGGTCATCCTCAATACTAGGCCAGGGAAAATATTTTCTTTCAAATCAATACTTTTCCGCCAGTTCAGATTTTGGCACCTACCAGCGGTGCATGCTGATCTATGCACTGAAATATGTTTCCTGAAAAGCACTAGATGTGAATGGCGCAATGACAGTCTGTTACGCAAGGCACGTTTTGCTCATTTGAACTCCACAGAAGTGTGCTCTTCAACCACAAGATCGGCCTCAGTTTCCTGTCTGGGTTACAAACGTCATCCCGGCCCATATCCTCGAATCCTGGGTAACTACAGGTCCTCTAGAATTTCAAACAGACTCTGCCAACTCTCAGATGCTGGGAGAAATGTCAACTTGGTGACAATTTAATTCGAATATGGGGAGTTTCTAGATGGCAAACCTACATGGAATTTGATATCTGCGAGTTTGGGAGGTGAGGCAACATCCTAGACGTTTCAGTATGGTCTCCAAACTTTTCAGAATGAGGGCCGCATCTTATATTTTTCACATTTTCACATGCTAAAAAAAATAAGTTTTGTAAAATGAATGAAATTTAAATGAATAAGTCTGACTTGGACTTCTTTTGAAATTAGCACAATATGATTCAGAGCAAAAGAGAAATGCAAGAATTACAATGTCATTTTTATAACGGAGAACTGATATATGAGTAAAAATGTCAAATAATAGCAAATGCACTGACAAAAATGTTTTGGTGAGGGCCAGATAAAGTCTTGTGATGGGCAAGACGTAGCTCCCAGACTGTACTGCGCATGTTGGCCCCTGCCTGAACAACAACACTCCTCAGCCACACCACTTTCAACTGATGAATGGGAAGGTTCCAATGACTGACCCAAGTCAGGACAGTCACATTTTCTTGGTCTGAGCCGTAATCCTTCAACACCATAACTGTGCTTGCAAGAATTGCCCCCAAGCTGGTCCAAACCTGCATAAAGCATTGCATGGTTGGACAGGACAATCTGGTGCAGGAATTCTGCCACGCAATAAGCCTTGGGAGTTCCTGACAAATTGCTGTGGTTGGTGTTGTGGATGGAGCGCAGAAAGTATGTGAACTCAGCAGCAGGGTGAATGCTGTTGGAAGGAGGAGAGAAGAGAGAACTCCTTACAAGCAGAAAGAGTGCACCTGGGAAGGGAAAAGGATGGGGTGAGAGGGACATTTGCATTAGGTGGGCCACTCAGCATGTCAGAAGGCAAGACTGTCCAGGTTTCAGAGCCCCAGAGAAGGGATAAATGTGCTGTGCTTGGAGCAAACAGCTCTTGCTGTGCCATCAAACAACCAGGGAAGTCACCTGTGGTCACAAAGAAAGATGGCACCGTAGTCCTGCCGGTGTCGGATGACTCTGCCAATGGCTTGGTTCACTGCACGAGAAGCTTGCTGCTTGTACCAGGTGTTTCCAGACAAATACTACGTGTGGGAAAGAAAGAGGTATCTTATTGTAATTTGACGTGGTTTTCACTGTGGAGCTATTTTTCTTTGGAAGAGAACAACACAGAAAAAATCAATACCACACTTCGGGAAAGAAGCACTCTGCAAATATTAAATAAATATTTATTTACAATCTATTAATAAAATAGAGCAGCCTTGGTGTCCCTCTGCTTCCTGACCACCATACTCTCTCCAACCACAAAGAGCACCACCATGTTACTTATCTCTTCAGTTGAAGAGCAGCCACACTGGCCTTCAAGAGTGCTACAGCTGCAGCTCCTACTGGCCAAGAGGGCTGCACACACAGGCCCAACAGTGCCATCCTGATCCTTCCCAAGACCCAGGACACAGAGCCCTCTTCATCCATTAGAAGGAATAAGCGCATGCAACACCTGTCTCTGCCACAAGCAGGCAGTGTTCATTTATTGCACCCTTCCTGGAATTCTCACTCATGGATCCAGTCCCCCAAGCATCCTTCGATTGAACAAACAACTATTATTATTATTTATTTAATTTGTATCCCGTCTTTCTACCCCAAGGCACCCAAGGAGGCTTACAACAATAAAATACAATAAAATCACAATTTACAATCAAAAACAATAATTAAAAACATTAAAATAATTAAAATTTAAAACAAGCCCCGTGGATCCTAAAATATAAAGAGTCTAAAAAACCAGCCAGCCTGTCAACAATTAAAAGCTTGTTGAAATAAAAAGGTCTTCAGCCCCTACCGAAATATTACCAAAGAGGGAACAGTTCTCAATTCTAAGGGGAGGGTATTCCAAAGTTGGGAGGCCACCACCGAGAAGGCCCTATTCCTGGCCGCCACCCCTCTCACCTCTCCCGGTGGCGGCACAGTCAAAAGGGCCCCCCCCCCCAAGATGATCTAAGAGTACGGGCAGGATTGTATGGAAGGAGGCGGTCACTCAAATACCCCGGACCCGAGCCGAGCAGATGCAGAAGATGCTTATGTGCAGTTCTCAGTGTGAACTGTGCCTCAGAAAAGTGAGTAATGCCTTTCAGACAAATTACAGCTGTGCAAGTAGACACCGTGTAGGTAAGGAGATTTTGGGTGTTGCCCCCCTGGCAACTGCCTACAAATCCTTAGTAGCACAAATCTGGTTAGATTTGGATGGACCCAGATTGCATCTTTAGTAGCCACCTGGGAATCTCAGCCTGACTAACCCAGCAAATTTGGAAAGCCTTCAAGATTGCCCAAGGAATGAGGATGGAAACACACACACAAAACAGTAAGCCAAAAAGGAAAAACACGCACACCGATTGATGAAAAAGTCTCACTCTACCTGTGAGCCGGCAGCTTTTGCCCTCATCTCATCCAGGAACTGCATCTTTAAAATGACCCTGGGGTCCATTCGAGGGGGGAAAGGAAGGCCTGTGATGACGACACCTCGTCCGCTCCTATCAGCAAAGTCAAAACCTTCACTGGCCTGAAGACAAATAAATGGTTTCTGTTATCAACAAATTCCTGCAAGGTTGAAGACGCTGCAGAGCTCTTTATACTGGTGTTTCTGTGAAGACAGAATTCATAGTCTGAGGGCTATGATTGGAAAAAGCATTCATGTTTGACTCAAATCAAGGCTTACTCTATATTTAAGTACAAAACCAAAGCCACATTCTGGTTGTCTATCTCAAAAATGGGAGGCGAACAGCACAATTCTAACCAGGCTAGCGCAGCAGAAGGAGCATGCATGCTGTCACAAAAGTATCATGCCACAAAGCACATGGTGATAGCTCCGGCCATCGTGGCACTGACAGGAAGGCGTGCACTGGCCTGCCTCTGTCAGGACTTACCTGCCTCTGCATACGCCAGAGCAGGTAAGTCCTGCGCTGGGCGGCAGGGGGTGGGGGAGGTTTTGGGCAGCGGCGTCATGCAGCTGGAACGCTGGGCGGGAGGAACAGGTGAGTGGCAGCCCGCCCGTTGCATACTG